>NJDD01002456.1:617540-708082 GCA_002245505.1 Calephelis nemesis
TCAGGTTGGCAACGCACCATTACCATCTTTGGTGTCTCTAGGCGGCGTGAATTTCTTACCATCAGGAAATCCGTCTGCTTGTTTGCCTTCCTATAACATAAAATAAAACCACTAAGTGGTGTTATATAAATTTAAATAACCTGGAATAGAGGCGTTCCATACTGCTGTGGACTTCCTCTCGCCAAGCAGCTTGTGTAGTTTTAAAACAGTCTACATCCATGGAGCAGAGTTCTTCACCAGCCATCTCTAAGTGGGCAGCAATTATCTTGAATGGTGGCCTGAAAAAGTAAAAAAAAAATAGAGTGTTATTTCATCCTCTCCAGAAATCCACTCCCAAGATTGCTAGATAAGTAAACAGTAATTCCCATTAACAATATAACAGATTGCAATGGTGCGTTGCCAATTTGAAGTGAAAATGAGAAGCCTCTTCCATAAGTAAGATTGCCACTTATTCTTCCAAAACTAAACATATATAATATCCCGTATTAAACGTTACGATGACAAAAAGAAATGTGGTGTTGCTTTTTATGAACTGGATTCATAATAGGAGATTTTTTAAGTGAAACTTCTTTATCAGGGTTGGAAAAAAAAATGTGTAACATTTTTTCGTTAAGCGTCACATTTTTACGTTACGCGCCATCTTTTTCTTATCCCTACCACGCATGATTCGAAGTATACTTTCTCCAGCGGGGTAGGGATTGGCAAATGTCTCTATTTATGTCTATGATAATAAAAGCCTTTTATTAAACTTTATCTAATTTAACTTTATTTAACCAATTTCTGTAAAGTTGCATATAGTAAATTATTTTTTGAAAAATAACGTCATAAAGAAGTTTCACTTCTTACGAGTGTACGCTAGTACACGCACACATTTTTTCAATTTCGTGTGTAATTTTTAAGTGTGTTTGCAGATAGATAACTTCGTCATTAATTAGCCGATTTCAATTATTCTTCTTGCGAGGGGCAGGCTATGGTTGAGGTGGTGGTCCCATCTAAATTTAATGAAGATCTGACAAGTGGTTTTTGAGTTATACTTAACTAGCGGCCCTCTCCGTCTTCGCACGGTTATAAAATATACACATAACCCTTCCTCTTCAATCACTTTATCTATTAAAAAAAAACACAATAAAATCCGGACATAGGGACAGAGGAAGCGACTTTGTTTCATAATATGTAGTGATGAATATTTTTTTTTGTTTACCTGAAAAATGTTATATTTTTTTGGAATTTTACATTTTTCTATAAAAATATTAAATAATTCTTACAAAAATTGAAAATATATATTAAAAATGAAAAGAGTTGGTTCACTCGCGACAGCTACAAAACGAGCTTGCCTACCGAGCCAGTGGCGAATCAGCTTAAGAATACCAGAACCAATCGTGTACAAAATGTAAGAAATGTACATACAATATTGACCGCCTCGTTGGTCGAATGGCTAGCGTATCCGCCTAACTACGTCGGCCAACCGCGAGGCTCGGGTTCGATTCCTGACGGGGACAGGCATTTGTGTAATGAACATTTAGATGTCGGCATTTCTGGGTCTGGGTGTTTATTAAATACATTCTGGTCTCTATTTAAGTATTTAAATGTATAAGTATCGTTAACTAACACCAATAACTTATTAGTTATTAATTAGGTTCAATTTGTGTGAAAAAAACACTCATAAATAAACACGGAGTAAAGTACTACAAGGTTCAATTAATATTATCTTTCTGTCTGTCTTTATTTCAATGTGATACATACTTTAATATAAACTTAATTTTATTCCTACGTTAGTCCGTTTTTTTAATAAGTCGGTTAATATTTAAAAATATTTATTACCTGTTCCGTGGGATCCTATTCCAGCACTGGTTCAGTAGAAAGCGCAGACTGCTGGGACACGTCGATGGTATTGGCAACGCAATCGTGTCTGTCCCGACCCCCCACATTATGGCATGGGTCTCTAAATTCTTATACGGCACCTCCTGGGTCAAGAGCTCCCACAATACCACACCATAAGACCAAACATCAACTCGTTCAGAGCATGGCTCATGACGAATCACTTCAGGTGCCATCCATGCCACGGTCCCGGTAAAACTCATGATAGCGCTGACATCATTCCACTCGCGACTTGTGCCAAAGTCGCTGACTTTTACCACCAAATTGTCAGCAATAAGTAAACTAAAAAAATATAGATCTATGTATATAATCGAAAGTAGTGTTAGACTACACTATTGATATCTCAAGAACAGCTGAACCGATTTGAAAAGCATACTTTTTATCCCGTTTGACTACAAGGAAACTTTTTAACGAAGATTTTAATTTTTCCCATACAAACTGAACAGGAGAAACGAAGTTCACCGTAACAGCTAGTATCCAATAAATCATCTACAAGATGTTAGAGTGCTATTAATTAATATTAAAATATTTATAGTAAAAGATAATACTTGATCATTGATTGATAAATGATTGAATAAAAACTTGAAAGTACCTAAGTAAACAAATTTAAGAATGGCGAGCTTAACTCTTATTAAAGTAATTTCATCCAGCTAAGGAAAGTAATAAATGAAATAAGTAGAGTCCATGTACAGACAAATAATTCACTTATAGTAATCATCTTGTTTTCTCGAACTATGTAAGGATATTTCAACTTGGGACATAAACAAATAATTAAAAATCATTGCACTTGAACAAATTAATATGCATAAACCTAAAATTACAAATCTGTAAAACTTTAGGTAATATAGCTAAGAACTATCTGAATTACTTCAAGTTTTAATAAAAAAACCGCATCGAAATCGTTCCAGCCATTCAAAGGTTAAGAAAGGTCTGTGACAGACACACACAAGTCAAACTTATAACACCTTTCTTTTTCCGTCGGGGATTAAAATATATTAAACGTGCTATATTTTGAGTTTGATCTTTTTTTACTATTTCAGTTAATTATTAAACACATCCAGGCACAACTGCAAGCACTAATTTGAAAAGTCCTTATATACATACACATAAAAAAACACTAATAAACTATACATAACTATATAATAAACAATTAATAAACTAAACATTAACATAATAATTATAATTGCTTCTGCGGTCTAGTCGGACTCAATAAAAAAAATGGGTATTTTCAATTTCCTAATAAAAATGCCATCTATCACATTGTAGGATTTAGTGTCTTCGGCTAGTTGTGGGGTCCCTGGTTGTGCACTGCCTACCCCTTTGAGGATATGGCCAAAAAATATAACATATATAATTTACATTTTTCTCTTCAAGTTAAAACATATACAGTACAACAGCACATTACAAAATATAACATTAGAAGATATAATATATAGTTTGTACATATATGTTCAAGCACTTACTTGGGGCTTTTGAGATCTCTGTGTATTATTTTATGTGTGTGTAAATAGCTCATTCCCAAAGCTATCTCCTTGGCCCACTTGTGTATTTGCTTCGGTGAGAAGCAAGCACCGCTGTGAAGGAACTCGAAGAGTGGTCCATATTGGCAATATTCCATGATCACACAATAGTACGGGGCCACAGTGCAGACACCACGAAAACGAACTGTTAAGCAGAGGGAAAATTTACTATCATTATTTTATACTAGCTACTGCCCGCAACTAGGTACACACATTTATACTAGTTTTTGTGGTTAGTGATGGGAATGAAAGAATATCACGCAGTAAAATGTTAATCCGGTCTACAAACTATACAACATTTGGTAATAATCCGATGGGAGACCTTATCATGAGTTTACGACTTGACTAGCCATCTTTACTATACTAGATACTATCTCTGTAAATTACTTGAATGAAAACTTTGAACAGCGTCTCTAGTGGCAACTAAGAGAAATCTATGACACTTTTGGTGTAACACATTTTTACATCAATAGTGTCATAGATTTCGACACGTAACTTACCGAACGTAATCTATACCAACTCATGGTAAAGACTCAGTAATTTTTGGTGAAAAATGAAGACAAACCGACAAAAAAAATTATGTACGTTTGTGTATTAAATACAACGAAGGAGGACACGGCTTTCCTGATTGTAAGAGGCAACCATTGTCTCCAGACACCATAGATGTTATAGATCCTATGCCACCAGCTGTATGCCATGGTTGGCAATAATTTCGCAACCTGTCACATTATGGTATATATATATAGTATGATATAGTGCCCTAGTTGTACCTAGTACGGTCATGAAGATACTTTTTTTAAATATTTATCCCTCTCGCGGGTTGCCGCACCCTTTCCCCTATATCCGTATTATATGTATAAATACACACAAAAATTATTAGTTTAATCACTCCGATGAAAGGTTAAACAAAGATAAAGGAACAAACGCATTTTCGCAGTTGTCATATTAGTATCGGCTCTGTAGTCTAGCGGTCCGGGTGTTGGACTTGACTGCATGAGGTCTCGGGTTCGAATCCCGGGTCGGCCAACAAAATGAAAATTGGATTTTTCCAATTTTGTAATAAAAAAATGTTGGCCAGGATTGGAAATGTGCCCGGTTGGCGATAGGCTTGCCACCTATCACATTGTGGGACTTAGTGTCTTCGGCTAGTCGTGGGTGCTCTGGTTGTGCCTCTGCCTACCTCTTCGGGGATATGGGCGTGAAGATACTTTTTTTTTTTATTTAAGGTGAGATCTGAGAGAGAGTAGAACGGAAAAAAGTATTGTAAAAGCGAGATACATGCTACGTTATTTCGATCATGTGGAGAGATTGACAAAACATGTACAATACAAGTGTGGTTGGTAGTAGGTATCAGGTAGAATCAATCAGGTATGGTCTGAGAGTGATGTTAATTAATGTGGAGGAAACCAGGCAGGTGCAAGAATCGTTGTGCTTGGCACTTGATACACTGTGACTATTCCACAAGGGACTTAGCATGATAAATGTCTGTAACATAAAATGCTCCAGTTCTTTTTAATTATGTAAGAGAATTGTAAAACAGATGTGGGACGAGTGAGATGCAACAAAGTAAAATTTCTGTAAGTTTGTGGTCACTTTTCAAATTTTTCAATAAAACCAATGTTGCCCGGATTTGGAAAACATAAATTGGTTCACATAATACATTATTCTGCCAAATTTTGACAGTGCAATCTTAATATTGAGATGGACAAACAGACGGACATTTCAAACCTCTGTAGGTTCTGGTTTTTGCCCTAAAAATATCTTACATATAAAAAGTCATTGTTGTTATCTTTATTTGTATTTTTTGAAATGGAACAATAAAAATATTGATAAAGCTATATGAGAATGATAATGCATTATCACACCAATTACATAACTAGAAAAGATTAAAAATGAATATTAGGTACATACCAATATTTACATGATTTAGTTTACGGAGATGCTTTATGTTAGTTTCACTCTTGTCTCGTAACTTCTTCACAGCAACCATTTCTCCCTTTAGACTTCCACCAAATACCACTCCTTGTGCTCCAGATCCAAGATAAACTAGATCAGTGATTGATTCAAACGGCACTTCCCAATCATCTTCTGAAAGAAAAAGCAATATAATAATTATTGTCATGATCACAGCTTTCCATTACAATGGGTTAAAATTATCCTCCATATATAATTTCGAATGAAAAAATATAACTTCAGATAAATATTTTAAAATAAATGCATGACAACTTTGCATCCTATAGTAGGGCAATCCGCGCAAATTCGTCGTTTTTACCTCGAAGAAATGGCGACTGGGCCCAAAATCATGTTTTATGGTTTTTGAAACTTTCAACGTTTGTACCTTGGTCGAATCGATGCATGTTATTGTCTGAGTGAGTAGAAACCCTAGTCTAGGTCTCCCGTAAGGCAATCCGCGCAAATTCGCCGTTTGTACCTCGAAGGAATGGCGACTGGGCCCAAAATCATGTTTCGTTGTTTTTGAAACTTTCAAAGTTTTTTACCTTTGTCAAATCGATGCATGCTATTGTGTGAGTGAGTGGAAACCCTAGTCTAAGTCTTCCGTAAGGCAATCCTCCCAAATTCGTCGTTTGTACCTCAAAGGAATGGCGACTGGGCCTAAAATCATGTTTCATGGTTTTTGAAACTTTCAACGTTTGTACCTTGGTCGAATCGATGCATGTTATTGTTAATCGTGGATTGCTTTACGGGAGACCTAGACTAGGGTTTCCACTCACTCAGACAATAGCATGCATCGATTCGACCAAGGTACAAACGTTGAAAGTTTCAAAAACCTTGAGACATGATTTTGGGCCAAGTCGCCATTCCTTCGAGGTACAAACGACGAATTTGCGTGGATTGCCTTAAGGGAGACTTAGACTAGGGTTTCCACTCACTCAGACAATATCATGCATCGATTCGACCAAGGTACAAACGTTGAAAGTTTCAAAAACCATGAAACATGATTTTGGGTTCAGTCACCATTCCTTCGAGGTACAAACGACGAATTTGCGTGGATTGCCTTACGAGAGACCTAAAGTAGGGTTTCCACTCACTAATACAATAGCATGCATCGATTTGACCAAGGTACAAACCTCGAAAGTTTCAAAAACCTTAAGACATGATTTTGGGCCCAGTCGCCATTCCTTCGAGGTACAAACGATGAATTTGCGTGGATTGCCTTACGGGAGACCTAGACTAGGGTTTCCACTCACTCAGACAACAGCATGCGTCGATTCGACCAAGGTACAAACGTTGAAAGTTTCAAAAACCATGAAACATGATTTTGGGCCCAGTCGCCATTCCTTCGAGGTACAAACGACGAATTTGCGTGGATTGCCTTACGGGAGACCTAGACTAGGGTTTCCACTCACTCAGACAAAAGCATGCATCGATTCGACCAAGGTACAAACGTTGAAAATTTCAAAAACCATGAAACATGATTTTAGGCCCAGTCGCCATTTCTTCGAGGTACAAACGACGAATTTGCATGGATTGCCTTACGAGAGACCTAGACTAGGGTTTCCACTCACTCAGATAATAGCATGCATCGATTCGACCAAGGTACAAACGTTGAAAGTTTCAAAAACCATGAAACATGATTTTGGGCCCAGTCGCCATTCCTTCGAGGTACAAACGACGAATTTGCGTGGATTGCCTTACGAGAGACCTAAAGTAGGGTTTCCACTCACTCATACAATAGCATGCATCGATTTGACCAAGGTACAAACGTTGAAAGTTTCAAAAACCATGAAACATGATTTTGGGCCCAGTCGCCATTCTTTCGAGGTACAAACGACGAATTTGCATGGATTGCCTTACGAGAGACCTAAAGTAGGGTTTCCACTCACTCAGACAATAGCATGCGTCGATTCGACCAAGGTACAAACGTTGAAAGTTTCAAAAACCATGAAACATGATTTTGGGCCCAGTCGCCATTCTTTCGAGGTACAAACGACGAATTTGCGTGGATTGCCTTACGGGAGACCTAGACTAGGGTTTCCACTCACTCAGACAAAAGCATGCATCAATTCGACCAAGGTACAAACGTTGAAAATTTCAAAAACCATGAAACATGATTTTAGGCCCAGTCGCCATTCCTTCGAGGTACAAACGACGAATTTGAGTGGATTGCCTTACGGGAGACCTAGACTAGGGTTTCCACTCACTCAGACAATAGCATGCATCGATTCGACCAAGGTACAAACGTTGAAAGTTTCAAAAACCATGAAACATGATTTTGGGCCCAGTCGCCATTCCTTCGAGGTACAAACGACGAATTTGCGTGGATTGCCTTACGAGAGACCTAAAGTAGGGTTTACACTCACTCATACAATAGCATGCATCGATTTGACCAAGGTACAAACGTTGAAAGTTTCAAAAACCTTGAAACATGATTTTGGGCCCAGTCGCCATTCCTTTGAGGTACAAACAACGAATTTGCGTGGATTACCTTACGAGAGACCTAAAGTAGGGTTTTCACTCACTCATACAATAGCATGCATCGATTTGACCAAGTTCCAAACCTCGAAAATTTCAAAAACCTTGAGACATGATTTTGGGCCCAGTCGCCATTCCTTCGAGGTACAAACGACGAATTTGCTTGGATTGCCTTGCGGGAGACCTAGACTAGGGTTTCCACTCACTCAGACAATAGCATGCATCGATTCGACCAAGGTACAAACGTTGAAAGTTTCAAATACCATGAAACATGATTTTGGGCCCAGTCGCCATTCCTTCGAGGTACAAACGACGAATTTGTGTGGATTGCCTTACGGGAGACCTAGACTAGGGTTTTTACTCACTCAGACAATAGCATGCTTCTATTTGACCAAGGTAAAAACCTCGAAAATTTCAAAAAACAATAAACATGATTTTGGTCCCAGTGGTCATTTATTTTGACAAATTTGGGCGAATCGCCTTACGGGAGGGAGACCTAGACTATGGTTTGCACTCACATATTCACCATTGTGGTACAAATCTTGAATTTATATAGAATATCTTTAGGTAGACCTAAATCGGAGGTTTCATTCACTTCGTCAATTTCAAGAATCCAACATGGCCCTATTTGGGCCTTTAACTATTGAGATTTAAATTAAAACAATTAGATACATACAATTTTAAAGTGACTTTGATTAAAAAATTGATTTTCAAGAATTTTGCGTGGGGGCCCTATTTGGCCCCCTTCATCTATTTAGGTACAAACGAAAAAAATGTTGATTGAATAAGGTACAAACAATTTTTAACCGATTCCGATTAAAAAAAAACGGATTTTTAAGAACTAAGAATGGGGGGCCCTATTGGGCCCCCTTCAACTGTTGAGGTAAAATTTAACTGAAGTTGGTACAATCAGGTACAAACGATTCTAAACACATTGCGATAAAAAAAAATGATTTTCAAGAATTAGGCATGGGGGCCCCTATTGGGCCCCCTTGAACTATTGAGGTACAAACGAAAAAAAAGTTGGTACAATCAGGTACAAACGATTTTAAACCCATTACGATAAAAAAAACTAATTTTCAAGAGTTTTGCATGCTAAGTTCACGAGGGTAATCTTAGGACATGTTATCATTCACCTTAAAAGGTCGGATTGAATTAAAACTTACAATAGTCTTGGGTAGTTCGCGAACGACCTAGGTGGGAAGAGCGCTCCTTTAGGTGAACTATGCGAACTAGTTCATTGAAAATCCCGCCCTTAGTTTATACTTCTGTTAACATCCACTTTACTAAACAGTGGCGCTTTGTAACCAACCGAGTTATTTACTTTTACTGTGCGCGCCTTGATATATCGATAATCGATATCGATACTAAACAACTTCAAATCCCAATGGTTGAAATTTTATCAAATCATATGAAATCATAACAATCGTCAACTGAAGTTAGAAGTATTGTTGGCTAATTATCAAACAGAGTACTAATATTATTTATGTCTTATTTTACGGTAAGTTTAATTAAAATTAAAATTTTTCTCTTCTATTCCCATTTATTATTACCAATAATTGGTTATTATTATTATATATCACGTTAATTAGCGACATATAACCTATAAATTTTAGTTGTACTACTTTCATTGGTTATTTTATTGGTACAAAAAAAGAACTAATGAACTAATAGAGCGAACTAGTTCATCCTTGGATTATGAACTAAATTGAGCGCTCTCTGAAGTGACCGGTTAGGCCCAAGCCTAACTTACAACATACATATTAATAAGGTCAGAGGTCCAAATAGTACCGATTTAAAAAAAAAGAGATTATCATAAGATCAGAGTATTCTGATTCTGGCTTAAAACTTCTATAAACACGTCAACGACAGCATTAAGCTATTTTTTAAGACTAACTAACTCACTTAAATACCTTTTATTATTGTTATTTTATTATTGTTATTAATAGCACTTTAAAGTTATGCATTACTTCCGAAAACGTTTTCATACACCTACCTACCTTTAACCAAATAAAGTAAGTCACAAAAGTATTTAATTTTAAACAACTCTGCCTCTGACATCATTTTATTTCATTAACTGTCTTAGGATGTCTTAGAAAATTAAAAAAAAATCGCGACAAAATAATCAAGTAAAGATCAAGTAAGAACGTTCGCCAGTGTGATTATGGATTTAGCTTTCAATTGTTTTAAATACTTTATAAACAGATATTATGAGAAAAAGTACAAAATATTTAATCATTCATTTTTTTTATTTGGACTCATAGAAAATTATCTTCTATTTTTTAGTTCAGCTAGATATCAAAGCGACTTCGTAAGCTTCTTAAACTACCTGTTATTTTTTTTAATAAAATTTAAAGTAAAAATACTAAAAATACCTATGTCTTAACAACAGAAAAGTAAATTCTGTACATCAAGGGTATTTACAAAAAAAATAGTACAAAAAAGAGGCAGCAGAACACATTTTTAGACTTTTTGGATTTTTTTCAGTCTGTCGGTATCATGACCTCGACCCATGCCGAATCTACTGAACCGACCATAACAAAGTTTTGCTAGTAGGTATATGCGTAATGTTTTGAGGTACTTTATGTTTAACCCGCTCACTAAATGGGTTCCTGTGGGAGTGGGGTAAACATCAAAATGTAAATTATTGGGCTATCTTTCATGAACAAGTAGTCAAATTTAATTTATTCGTTTTTTGATTTGTACTACGGAATTTATCTACAGATTGACCCGTAGTATTTTAAAAATTATTTGGTTTAGAAATTACAGACATAATGACACCCGGCATAAATTAACAGAATAATTTGAAACGCAGAATGTACCCAGAGAAGAAATGTACATAATAAACATATACATACATTCTTCAGGGCAAGTCTCTGCATGATGAAGAGTATTGAGTGCCAAGAGAACGAATTTTGCCAGTTTCGGCTAGTTTCAAAATAAATTTATTGTTCCTAATATCTATTTATAAAGTTTTTACAATAATTGAAACATGGCAAATATTGCTTATAAACAACAAGATACAGTTTACATAAGCAATCATTTCTTTACTTGAATTTATAGAAAGTGTTCTCTTCTGTTTAGTTCAGTAAGACATAAGTATTTTTTCAGTTTTTAAAAATTACTTATTTTTCCGTTTTTCGTCTTAAAGAAAATAGACAAATTTCCTTAATAAATAAACGATAATGCTTAAAATTCGAAGTGACAGTAATAGAAATATGTTCTATGTACTACCGTGCATTTGACACACACAAACAAATATATTGATGATAACGTCTTGAAAAATGAAGATGGCGTTCTTGATGAAGATATTAATTTTTTTTATGGTACCACTAGTACATAGAAATACTTAAACAGATACCAGAATAAATTTAATAAACATATAGTTAAAGGCAGTTAGCAGAACATACATTTAACATTATGCATTACTGGAACAAAAATAGTGAAGCTTTAATATATATTCAGTCAAAAAAGTAACGAAGATGGATTGTGTTTGTCGTTCCAAATTCAAATTTTTGTTTTTTGTTGTGGTTGTTATAGCCTGTTTTTTAATCTCAGAGACTGAATTGACAGATGCAAATGTCAATTTTACAAATAATGATACCTGTGTTTTTATTGTAGTGCTGTCCTATGATACTGATTTAATCAAAATGTAAATTAATATCGAATTTTAAAGAATGAAAAACCTAACTTTCTTTGATACTTCAAGCCTAAATTTATTAGCCATTTTAATTAAAATCGAAAAAGGTAACGTTACTTTAAAGATTCTTTTTTTATTTAAGATATCATACTTCCAAGGTGGTCCCTTTGACACCGAGTCTAGGTCGGCCAATGAAATCGAATGGAAATCGAGGAAAATAAGCGGAATAGCGAGGATACTAATACTTGTATAGTTATAATTTAGTTAGCAAATATGTGACTACCAGCTTGTAAGAAATGAGCAAAGGTGTAACGGGCTAACAATACCAATGGTGTTAGAGTGCTGTTCAGTAACTAGTCTGGATATAGCTCCCCCAGCCATACCTGTACTTGTCGCCATAGCGACATGGTCATGTTTCAGCCCGGAGGGTAGGACCATGGTAGGATTGCCGATAGGCCTCATAGTGACGCACCTATACCATATACAATGTCTACACGGTTTGGTTGT
Source organism: Calephelis nemesis (assembly GCA_002245505.1). NCBI lineage: Eukaryota > Metazoa > Arthropoda > Insecta > Lepidoptera > Riodinidae > Calephelis > Calephelis nemesis. Next base: position 629,520 of record NJDD01002456.1, read on the forward strand.
CTCTTACTATAGGAGGAGTCTTGTCATAATTGTCCGCTGTCTTTTGCTAAACTAAATTTATTATATATACTAATTACAAAGCTAAATTAAAATTAGATAAATTACAAGCTTTTTTGGAGAAGGGTTTCTTTAAGTATCTCCAAAGCAATGGAAGGACTATATTAACCTTGTGTTTAGAACCAAATGCAAAATATATATAAAAGACGAATGGACCAATTATTTTTTTGTTATATTGGTTGTCAGGAAAGTGGGTAAAACAATACTTCAAATATTTTTTCATACAAACTGTAAGTAGCTGTTAATTTCTTTGATTACTGTACAAGTAGGTAGGTACAACAAGTACCGAATCATTATCTGAATAAAAAATAAAATTAATATTAAAAAAAACAAATGTTATTTTTTATAAATTTTGTTTTGAAAAAATACAAATGATCACATTTATAAACCTATGATTATGAAGATTATTAATATTGTATCAATTCATTCTAAATACACATGTTCCAATTTTCCAATGTATTTTGTTAAAATCGGTAAAAGATTTTGTTAAATTTTTTTGATAATGGTAGGTACAACACTATTTATGAATTGCAAAAAACTTACATTGCTAATGTCAATTTAGTCACTGAGATTAAAAAACAGGCTCTAGATTGGTTTTGAATTTGAATGGGAATTTAAGTTGCATCTGTTAATTATTTATATTAAAATCAGTGCCTTTTTTTTAGTTATATCATGTTTATTATATATTGCGGACTTTATAATGGAAAAAACCTTAAACAAAGAGTTTAGTCTTAAATTTTGCATTGCCTATGGAAATTTGTGACAATGAAAATGTTACAGAAGGCTTGGTGAATTAAATTTAACAATTTCTTAAATTTATGCTTGCTTATGAGTGGTACAAAGCCTGCACTGCACTGGCACTGATAGGCCTTCAACATCTGCAACTAAGGTTAACAACACAAAAGTAAAATAACAGTGACTGAAAATCTTAATACAACTTTGGGAGAGATAGCCCCCGAACTTTCTGTATCTCTAGTGCCAATCTGTATCATTTTGACTAATCATTTGGTATGAAACTTATTGCCGCTCGTCTAGTCCTAAAAAACCTGAATTTTCTCCTACAACACAATCGCATGAGAGTCGCTAAGGATGCCAGAACAAGTCAATCCCAACCCATCATTCATATAACGCATAATCACTGGAGACAAGACGTGGGTTTACATGTACTTTACATATGGTTAAATAATTATTCATCTGTATCTCCAAAATTGTAAATTGTATGTGTGTGAACATCTTGAAGAAAAATCTTTGAAAACTTTTAACACAGATTACTTTTGTGCTAAAAGTTTTCATATTCAAGTTCTATTAAATATAATATCACAAGAATGATTACATTACCTAATAATCACTTTAAGGCTCATATTGTCAATAATAAACACAAATAATAAATCTAAAGATTGTTCTAATGTAAAAATTCAGCATGATCCAAAAACCCCAGAATTACATAAGGATTGACCTGTTTTGCTTTTGTGATTTTTTTTCTGTTTTGCTTGTGTGAGGGACACAAGTAATGTTTATAGAAAAAGTTGGCAAAACCTTTTGTTGTTTGAGAGTCAATAATTTGTGATAGAATAGTATTAAAATGGCTGCTCCAATAGCTTTCCATATAAATCAAGCAAACATGATACAAAAATATACATAAAGATGAAAGATATGTAAGTAGTAATGAATTACTAATAACTTTAACCAAGCACTTAGGTTTCCCATGTATAAAAATACCTAAAATATTGAATTCTAATTTAATAACTGTAATTATCTTAAAAATGTAAGTAGTACTTATATGATCAAATTAGTCACATAACAAATTTTCTGTTGTAACAAAAGTAAAAGATAATATTTTAAAGAAAGAAAAATTTATAGAAATTTATCCCACGCACAGGGCAAGTGCTAAAAAAAATAAAAAAGATAAAAATACGATAAAAGATAATATTTTAAACAATTACTTAAAAAATATAAATTTGATTTTCGAAACAAAGACAATCATTACAAAAAATATTAAAGCTCTCAAGAGAAAATTGAAATGAAGGATACACAATATTATAGCTCTTAAATTGGAAAAAATGTCACGTTTGAATAAAATTTTAATTAATATTCAGTAATTTCATTTATGTTTTTCATACATAAACTGGCAACATGAATCAAGTATTGACTAGTACATTTAAAATCATTATCGGCGCATAGACCTTGGAGGCGTCCCGGTAATGACCTCGAAATATATGAGCCCTGGGAATATCTATATATTAATGACATTATGTATGTGCATAAATATTACAAATACTTAAATTACCTTTAGCAGTCTTATACTCCGAATCTTTAAAAAAGTTTAGCACGGTTGAAAAACAATCTAGCACACCTCCCATCCAAAATATTGTCTTTTTGTCCCGTTCCAAAACAGGAGAACCGACACCTTGGTAATCGTCCTTTTTTACAATGCGGCCTCCGATCATTTCGTATTGGGCCATTGTGAGATGTAACACTATTTAATTTTTATTCGTTTAGTAATATTGAAACGAATACGATTATTATACGCAATAAATTTTATTATCCCGACCAAAAGATATCACTGGACGCGTATTTTCATTTCCCACTTTCTCAATAAAATGTCAATAAATGTAGCAAAACTGAAAGCTGTCATTGCAAATAATGCAATAAAACATGCATGTTGTCTACCTCCGTTAGGAGTACACTCGATGGTTTTGCTTGCACAGATTAGAGTAATATTTTCTGTTTTGATGGTACGTACGTACTAGTGTCTAGTGATTATAATCTTTTTGATTGATAACTCTACAAATGGCTATTTCCTATTTGTTGGACCTATTTGCCAAAATACACACGACATGTTGAAATATTAATGACCAGACTATTATCTGCGGATTCAAAGGAACCTGCGGGGTTAGAATGAACACCGTCGTCTTGCAACAAACGTTTCGTTTCGGGCCGCTTATAAATGTCAAACTCAAAAAGCGTAGAACGTTTGTGCCAAACAAAACGTCAAAGAGAATAATAAATACCTAATCACTACGTTTCAAAACGTGACGTCGGCGACAGACGTTAGTACGTCATGAAACGTGCGTGAATGAATGACATTGTTAGAAATTCGTAGAATAAAGCGCCCGAAATTAAGATTTGAAAGACGAATTCGTTTAAGAAACGAAACGAATGTTCGTTTCGCCTATGATCGCCATGTCGGCAACGTTTCTAGAACAAATAACATTGTCGGTCTTGTATTTGTACTTTTCCCTTGTATTTGTAATTAGTAAATTACATAAATAAGGTAGTTTTAGGCGCTATAAAACCCTAGTTAACATTTTTGTAATTTATTGTGTGCATACCTATTTCCATTTTGATTTTCCCTACATCTTTTTTTAAAACTTATTTTCTTGTTCTTCCTTTTTTCAAATATCTGAATTGCAAATTGAAATGAAATTTGAGGATGTTGAACGTGCTTCGCCTTCTGGAAGCTGCCAATAGTGATGAAGCAAGGCAGGAGAGGCGTAATATGGTTGCTCGTAGGAGAATGCAACGAATATCATTAAACAACAACATTCCGGAATTGCAATTCCCAATTCATTAAAAAAAACCCAGAATTTCAAGAGCTGTGCTACGCACAGAGAGAATTCTCCTTTCTTCGAGATTCAAAAATAGCGTTGGAACTAAAGGTAAGCTTTTAAAAATAGTGTTAACGCCGTAAGTACATATTATATATTCTCATCTGTGGAGGTGTTTGCATATTGAGCAATGACGTACCTAGGTATATTAGGGTATATTATATAGGTGTTCTCGGGGGACACATAAGTGATCAGTGTTTGGCAATTGGCAATCTGGTGTAATCGAGTTTCAAAGTAGCCTATAGAGTATTGGCATCATCGAGAGAAAAGATGGTCGAAGTTTTTTCATAATTATCGAACTTCGTGTTGATATTTAGTGAAATTAGTCAATTTTGGTGGCATTTTGTACAATTTTGTTCAGTGAAAGTGCACAAATGAAATAATCATGAAGAAATCAGCGTATCATGTATTTCTTCGTTGCCGCCAAATCTCCTTACATGAGCTTGTGTAATGAGGCCGCCGCTTTACCCAAGAGCCTGACATGCCTTTAACTGACGACTTATGACTAATGACTAATACTGATGACTAATAATTATAATTGATGAAAATTGATATAAAATTTGATGCAGATTTCTACTTGACGAATGGCAAAATACTAACGTGAAGGCCAAAACTTAAAGAAAAGTAGCCTATATGTTAATTTAGGGGGATGATTATGTATCTCAGTTGCCAACTCAAACTGCAAAAGTGTACATCAAATGACGTCATTAGTGTTTGCTACCTCTATTGCATTTCTGTTGGTGACTGGAAATAGCAAAACTCAAACTTTACCAGTTTGGGTTTGCAACTGAGATACATAATCAGCCTCCAGGTCACAATCTAACTGTGAACCAATTAATTTCAGACAAATCTGTAATAAGCCATTTGAACGTGAAAGAGTAACACACATCCATACATACATACTCACAAACTTTCGCATTCATAACATAAGAGTCCCTCTACAAGTCTACAGCATTGACCTCTAAGTATATGTACATAAATTATTACCTCCAAAACAAGTTTGCCATATGTTCGAAAATATGACTGTAAGTATACATGAGTATGCATGCATGTTACTTCTTCATGCTCAAACACCTCACATTTTCCCCATGACCACTCGATGAATGCACTTTTAATCTCCATAAAAATTATTGAAAAATATCACCTTCAGTTATTTTGAAGGCTTTATGAAATCTATATTCTTTAAAATAAATTATACAAATTAAATAATAAAATTTAAAAAATAAAAATATTAAAATATACACAGCCACAACCTATCTGCCGTTTTTTAAATGGAAAAAAGTTCTGTGAGGCTACATGTTGCTGAAAATTTGTTATCTTAGAAGTTTAATTTCGAGCACTAAGTGTTATGAATCATAATATTTTATACAGCCATCAAATTAAGGATCCTAACGCCATCGAGTTGTTTTATATTTGCTATCTCCAGGGGGATTACCATAAGCTCTTAAAACAGTACCATTTCAACAATACTAATTGTCAGTCGAGAAAGACAACCTTATGTCGTATACCATAAAGTTGCATAAAGGCAGACATTTAGCAAGATGGAAATAATACTGCTTTAAGCGTTCATGGTAGGGCCCCCAGTGATCAACAGAAATACAGTAAAGATATCAAACACAAATGACGTCATTTGATGTACACTTTTGCAGTTTGAGTTGGCAACTGAGATACATAATCACCCCCCAGGATGTCTAAACAGAGTAGAAATTACATCATATTGGAGTTAACTTTTTTCTAAATCGTAACACGATGAGAACATGTTACAACCCTTAGTTAGGAGCAAGGAATATAAAAACTCTTGTTATATAATATTAACCTTTATTTTCTAAATTTCTCTAGTCACATATTTGTCAAGTTCTTGTAAACAAAAGATTATAAATATTCTTTAGATTTAACATAATAATTCACCTTCGTTATGTTTACATACTTAGTCCAGATATTTTTAAACAATGAACAAGAGAAGTCATTTACATACTGTTTAAATGGTGTTTAACATAAACAAAAGTATTTAGATAGATTACGATTAAAATGACTTTTCGTGTTAGAATTATTTACTCTAAGAGGAATTTTTCGTAGAATAGTCAATAGTGTTGTCTTATTAAAGATGGCGGCGGGTCATTTTACATGTATGTAGACGTGCTTGCTTTGAAGGAGCTTGCATGTAAAGTTGAAATCGATAGACTTTTTATGTTATCTATATTTTGTAAGTAGTGTCACTTGCAATGGTGACTTGTTACGATAAAGATCTGTCAGTTGACTGTAATTGTCACTTGTTGTGCACTTGTTATTTGCCAAATTACTTGAAAATTGAAATTACTATCTAATTTCAAAAGGAACGGGAAAATGAAATAAATCTTTCGGAATTAAGTTTCAGTTGATAAAATCAGAGTTATATGTAAAGTGTTAAATCGGATTTTCATATTTAGATCTCAATTTTGTAAATTATCTTTTAGAAATTAGTTTTCTGTTTACTTACAGCATTTTTATTTAATAACGAGTTATAGCTGTTTGTGTAACCTAATAGAATTGAAACTTGATGTGAGTTCAGATGTTTGATCAATTTAATTGCTGAATTTAGCCTTATATTTGCTATTTATTAACAATCAAACTATTCAATTTCAGTTCGAAGCGAATCTCAATAACTCAGACTATTCTGCTCAAAATGGACAAACAAATCTCTTTGAAAGAGTTAGTATCTAAGTACAAAAAATGGGTAATTAACAATCCTGGCGTCGTTACCGACGTTGAAACGGTAGTGACATGGTCTTCGTATTTTGTAGCTGGTCAAATAAACAAGTCCCCGATAGTTTCGGAACTTGTGTATTCATTATCAAAATTATTGTCATTATTCAATGATAACATTATCAAAGAAGCGTATGGTAACGAGATGCATAATTATGGCTTACGTGAACAAATAAAGATGTGGTTAACAATCATCCACTATTGTGAAGTATTTGTTGAATTAGCTGTAAAGAACAAATGGGGTGTGCAAGGAAAATGGACAGCTGCAGGATTAATACAGCTATTTAAATGTTCCTCCGCTTTCATTCTTTTATACCGATTCAAAGAATTGCCCATTCAACATCCACCTATACCAGCTCTTCAAAGAAAGAAAATTATTGAAGGTAGAGATATAGATGAAAACTCTAATGCCTTTTTCACATTACGACGATCTGGTCGCATTATAAGGAGAGTAGATGGTGCTCCCCCTGTGGGTCTGCGAGATTGGCAACCTATAAAAATTCAAGATGAAAAATCTGGATATGGTATTGAAGTTAAAGAATTATTGAGGGCTGAATTGTTGCATATTTTTAAGCCATTGATACACTTGGCTGCCATGAGAGTGTTCGGAACTAAAACCTGGAAACAATGGCTAGTTGCCTTGGGTATTGATATAGCTAGCTTTAGACTTTATAATCGTCATATGAAGACATTGTCGTACGAACAAAGATTGGAAATAAGTCGTAGAAAACTAAGTTTAGTCCTATACTTGTTGAGAAGTCCAATGTACAATGGGTATTCTAAAAATGTTATAGAGAACACTCTATTGACACTTTCAAAGAAAATTCCTTTGATGTCATTTATATGTGGCCCAATAATTCAGTACCTAAGTCATTGGCAAGACATTTACTTTTACATGTGGACTTCATAAAGTATTTCTGTGGGTTGCAAAAAAAAAGTTTAACTAAAATTAATAATATATGACTTTAAACTTAAGAAAAAGCTTAATGTGCTAGGTGCTAAGTAGTAGCTAGGTAGTTAGATATAACATACCTAATGTTATAGTAGAAGGAAAAATCATCATGCCAAAAATAAGTTCAATTAACTTAAAAGATTTTAAACACTTAAATTAGGTAAAAAAATGAAAATTTGTTGCTCTCTTTTATTGAAAAAAGTATTTTAGTTTCTTACTTTCTTTTACTTTTTATAAGAGAAGCAAGTATAAAAAACAGTTCTCCAAATAACATGTGATACTTAATCCATAATATAATAATTTTCAATGACAGAGGCTTTCATGTTAGATGAGAATCATATCAAACATTTGAACTTGCAAAATGGCCGAAATTATTTAGTGTTTAATTTAATAGATAATTTATCATGTTCCTTACAATTTTGACAAAAGTGTACTCTGCATGGCCACTTGGATTCCTTGATACAAAATTATGCATTAGTAAAAATTCACATACCTTAACTTATGTGACATAAGAAAGATTAAAAGATTTGAGGATGGTGACGATTCTGATTCTTCCTAAACTAATTTTAAGTTATCTCTATCTGTTTTCAATCTAAGTAATAGAGACATAACCTGTTGATTGCTGTCAGTTTACTTTCACTTCAACATTTTTGCAGTTGTTTAATATTTACTTTTTTTTACTTTATTATATCCTGACTAATTTGGCATGTCCAAAATTTTCTATCTCTTTTTTTATCATTTGAAAAGATTGTATACACCTAAAATGAATTTAATAAATGTTTAGCTGAATTTCCACCACTGTAAAAGCGTTACCTACCAGTTGGTTCATTTTATAAAAGCAAAACCTGCCGGTTAGAAAAAAAATTAAAAATTTTAATACTCCAAATGTATTTCTACATTGATAATAATTATTACTACTTAGTATACTAACCATTTATTTGGAAAATGTCAATTTGATTGTTACTTACACAAATATTTTATGTATGGTCAATTTGAGTAAATAAATTTTCAGAGGGTAGGTAAGGTAATTTAAAATGTATTTACTATGTAGTATTTCATTCCAATATTTCTAAAGATAGCAAAAAGCTAAAAAAAGTAATTCCACTACAATTACTTAGTTAATTATTTAGTTATTATTGGGTTGTGTGATATATAATTGCATTTTATTAATTTGCATAGTAATGTTCTATCTTGGTTTTAAATTGCTTAAGTAAAAGTTTGCACTAAAATTATTACATGGAGCAAGTTTCCACAAAATAACATGCAATACTTAAGTATAGCAACATGTTCATCAATTATTATATAATTTTAAATATTTCCAAGTTTTGGAAGTAAATTTAATTATAAAGTCCAGCTCCTATCTGTTTTTAACATATTATTTAAAACTTCAATGCATCCAAAATTCTGATTGTTTTATGGCAGGTTTTAATTTAAACTTGATAATGTTTGTGCCCAGTCTGTACATACTTTAGTGAATAAGGGATCAATCATCCTTTTTTTTAAATCAATTAACTCTTTTGGTTATGTATTCTAAGTTCTTTATTATTTGTTGTGATCTGTCCACTTTTACAAGTTTTGCTTGACAGTATTTCCTGATGTCTATGAAACTGGTTCTGTAGTCAAATTTAAAATAACTTAATAAAAAAATATTCAAAGTAACTTAATCATGCATTTGATACTTTTATAATATGGCATTACAGTAAACTAGTACTAGAGGCTGTTATGTAAACTGCAAGAAAAGGCTGAAGAAAACTAATTAAAATATGATAAATGATTTAAATCAAAGTTTTTGAAACAAGGTAAATTTTCTGATATGACATATTGATACACCTGTAAAATATCTCATGTTCTTTTAAATACACCAAAACCTTTCCTTTCTTGCAATGTTATTGTAATTACCATAACCTTTAAAAGGAGGAAATTTTATGTTTTATTTAAGATTAATTAATAAATTCATGTTAGCTAAAATCTAAACACTAAAGTGGTGTAGCAACTTTTGACTGTGGTGTTGTATGTCTCCTATTAAAAGTTTGTCATATACATATTCTTTTCTTGAAAAATATTTTTTAAAGGGAAAATTATTTGGTAGCGGTACTGATACGATAATTCTACCTATTTACAATCATAAATCAGGTATTGAGTTAATGTATGTCATTTAATAATTACTATATGTAATTATAAGGACCTACCTTATTATTACACATAGTGATTCTATATATTAGATACTTTCTTTATATTAAGAATTTGTATCAATAAGTTTTGACTATATTTTACAGTATATTTTACTCAAACGTAAAATAACTTGGTTTGTATATTTATAGTTTTGTATCCTTTGTTTTTTAAATAAAAGATGGGTTTGTTTAAGCATTTTTATTATTAAAATCTGACATTTATCCATACAATACCTTATTTTATTAAATTATATTCAATATATAATATGTAGTCCAATTACCAGAACTTAGATTTGATACAAGCTAGATGATCAATTTAGATACAATTTTATTAAATAACAAATAAAACAAAAATAATTGGGTTTGTATTATTTAGTTCTGGGCACAATTCCAATACATAGCACAGTTCTGCCCATAAAAATACAATATAAAAGCTATAAAATGTGTTTTAACCTATACAGAAATATTTTTCTTTTTGTAGTGTACTATTTTTAAATTTGTAATTTACGTCACCATATTCCCTGTTTTGACAGTCTCACCTGAATGCATTTTTGTATTGGTTTTATGGACCTGGTTATAATATAGTTGCTTGTCGTAGCTGGGAAACGCCATTAAAAGAATTGTTTCATGATGTAACTAAATTAATACTTACGACACTTAAAATTACTATTTGGGTTATATTATTTTAGCTAGTTTACCTAACTATTCTCATTCTATATAAGTACCCAATTAACAGTTTAATAATTGAATTATTGCAATTTTGAAGTAGATTAGTTTATTATTTTAACTATTTAACTAGGTCCTTATTGGTACCTATTTATAATTATTCTATGTAGCTATAAAAATAACACGTATGTAAATAATATCTAATTTGTACATAATTTAAAAAATGTTACAAACTTATTTAGTATTTACTACACTGAGATGTTTTTATGCCATACAATTTTATTAAAAATTAACTAAATTTATTAAATGGGGAAGCTGCAATAGCGTCAAATATATGTAGATATTAAATATTGATCTCTTTGTTCTAAATTTTATTTTAAAATAACATTTATTCGTTTATTAATTAATACATTTTTGTATAGCATTTTTAGGCATTTTCACATTAAATGTCATTAAAATTACAACGAATTTCCTGTAATCAGGCCTTATGGTAGTCAGGGTCCATTGACTAATAATAACTATTAGCCAACCCATTTATTTAACTATTAACAGGTGTCAAATAGATAAAGAAAACTACTATAGTTGTCTCGTTCGTATTGTGTTAATTATTTTTAACCTCATGAAACTTAAATAAATGGTTGGAAACAGTATAAAAATTCAAGTTCATTAATTTCTTTGTTAAATATTGGGAAGCAATACATATTTACAAAACATTGTTGCAAAATATCTTTTACAAAAGTAGAACGCGACATGAATACCGTTGGAGGTAAGCAAAATGACCAATCAATGAATGTAAGTAAAAAAACAATCTAAAATATTTTTCACCGACTTCAAAATAGGGGGAGGACACAAGTTCGACTCTTTTATTTTTTTTAAACCGATTTCGATTTCTTTTTTAAATTTGAAAGCGTTCTTCCGAGATGATCCCACTGTTACCCAACCCGAGTCCAATGATGAAAAAAATAAAATCGAGGAATAAAGATAAAGAAAATACTTGAGTATTTTTTGTGTATGTAGATGATTTACTTATTGAATTCGAAGTCGGTTTTCGCAGTTTTATCGCACTTAGGTAATGGTTAAATTGATGTGTGGACTATGCAGCACCTGCCTGCAAACCTATTTATGGTGAATTTCAATAACCTAACTATCATTCGAGATATACGTCGAATTTTGTTGCGACAATTGGAGGTCCAAGAGGTAGGCAGATGCTCCAGGGAACCCACGACTTGCCGAAGACACTAAGTCCTACAATGTTATCGTTAACCGGACACAAGACACAAACCCAATTTCGAACAAAGTTATATTTTTAATTGGAAAATGGAAAATCCACATTTTCCTACCAGAATCGAACCCGGGACTTCAAGAAGTGAAGTCCGAAGCCGAATCGCTAGATCAGAGGCAATTCATTAATTATTGAAAAATGATATATGTATCTACTATTTGTTATCTTGAAGAGATTATTGATATTAGACTTTAGTAGTTAAGGGGTGTTAGGTTGCGTTCCCACCAGAGATGTGCGAGGAATCGTTACCAATAGACTGTGCTGACCGAGGCGAGGTAAATTTAGCGATTCTATAGGTTCAACACATCCCTCGCTACGTACCTATCTTCGCACATCTTTCGTGGAAACGCAGCCTTAACCAAGAACTTACGGAGCGGTTTTTTCTTGCACCCGCGGCGGTCGTGGAACTGCGGTTTTATTTCAAAACTCACGAGACCGATCATCTGTGCGGTCACACAGCTATCGCGTTTGAAATGATCGCTCGCAAACTTGTACGGTTCTACGGGGGGCGACCGCTGCCAACCGCGGGCGCTGCGGGTGTAGAACGCGTCGTCAAATGTGCTCGCACTTTTTGCATATAAATCGACATTCTACAGGACCTACGCGCCCGCACCGCTGCGTGCACTAAACAAAACTGCTTTTGAATTTATTAGAGTATGAATTAGTATAGTATTTTCCTGCATATAATAGTCAAATTTGAGGTTTTTCATGAAACGGGATGAAGGAAAAACAATTTCGGGAACCAATGGTCAAAAGCAATATTAGGTTCATAAATATTGAATTTTATTAGGCGTTCGCTAACTCACGCAGCACGAAGCTTAGCATAGCTATTAATTAATACGAAACGTATACCTTTACTCAAACTTTTCCTTATTATCTTATATTTATACCTAAATAGATCAATCGTAGAATACTAATGTATTTTTTACGGTTGCACAATATACATACTATTTACATAAAAATGCGCATTTTTTAAAAATATATACCATAATTAAATTAAACAATGTCAATACTTAAGGAATTTAATCAAATTAAAATATTTTTTAACAATTTGTAATTAACTCTGATTTATAACATGCAAATATTGAAGAGAAAACCAGTACATAATATGTAAAATATTTTTTATGGACTTGCGCATATACATTCTTATTCTTATACGCCCATACGCGTTAGGTTTGACTGTTAATTTTACCTATCATTGAATTACGTTTGAATGATGGCTAAAAAACTTCAGCCACCTTCCACGGTAGGTCCATCAGTCAATTCAATGACTGGTGAAATTGACATCAAACCCATCATGACTGTCGCAGACTTATTCTCTTTATTGACATATATTTGCAACGTAACAGCTCCAATGTGCGTTATATACCTATATTATATACCTATAATGCACATTGGTATAATATAGGTATATGTAATTATTACAGGTATATAATATACACGCGTTTTTTTGTAGTTAACACTTGCACTTATCCACAATATACTTTATTATCACTTTCTGCTACTTTCTAGCCAACCGGTTTCACTTTTTACAGCATCATCAGGGCTTTGAAACTAAAGATCTTATCTTAGAAAGTAGCAGAAACTGTTAAATAAAGTATAATGTGGATAAGTACAAGTGTTAACTAAAAAAAACGTGTGTATGTAATGGAATCAAGTGCCGATGATAGCAAGTTTAGATTCTAGGTATATAATAATTATATATACTTATACATGCATATTACCAAACAACTTCAACCTAATAGCACCCCATTTTTTAAAATGCTAAAAAAGCAATATTAACAATGAAATATTATTTGTGTCATATGTTAATAACAAAGACCTTTATTTTTAATCTCTCTCACTTACAAATGCTTAACGTATTTCATATTTCGACGTGTAATATACTATGCTATATTTAAATAGGAATGTTTAAAATATATATATCTTGGCTTAGCCAAAATGTGATGGCACGGAGCAATTACTCTTAGACATTTTTTTGTCTAAAAACATTAATACTGTAATTCGAATAAATACATAGATTTGTGTTATAGTTACTTAATAATAAAAGTTTATTTAGTGCCTTAAAAGTATTTGTCCTAACGAATTATATGTAATTAATGTAATAATACACATGTGCCGTTTCACTTATTATTATATATTTAAAATTTTATATAAGCCTATTTGCTTTTAACCGACTATAAAAAAAGGAAGATGTTATATTTTCGACTCCTATATTTTTTATGTATGTTATTTAATTTCTCCATTATTTCTAAACAGATTTCAAAAAATATTCTTTTATTGGAACAGCATACTTCCGATGTGGTCTCATTACCATCAAGTTAGGATCTGATGATTGAATCCTAGAGGAATCAAAGAAAATATTTATCTTTTTACTTATTGAAACCGAAGTTGGTTTCTTGCTGATATTATTTACAGCAACTTGAAGACTGTTTACAATATTTTAACATCAAACTGATATATGGCGGTTAAAGTCTGTGCGTACTCATAAAAATATAAATGAAACAGTGCAAGTGTATTTTACATTAATAATTAAAAAGAATTAGCGCCAAGGCTGGAGCGTGTATAATGTAAAGAATGTTGTATACATGTACAGTAAGGTCTGGTGATAATTGGCAACACTAGAGACATTTGAAATATAGATAATGAGCTGTCAGAGAAAAGAACACCAATTTGCTGGATATTACGAACAACAATAATTTTATGGATTTTAGGCACACAAGTTCCAAACATTTCTTAACTCTGAATTCATTCGTTTTTTGTCAATTGAACAAATAAAATCTATGGAGTAGTCTTTATAAGTAAAATTATATTAAAGCAATGTTTTTGAAGTAAAACTTCTTTATCGGGGTTGGAAAAAAAATTGTGTAACATTTTTTGAAGTGAAACTTCTTTATCGGGGTTGAAAAAAAAATGTGTAACATTTTTTCGTTACGCGTCACATTTTCCGTTACGCGCCATCTTTGTTCTTATCCCTACCACGCGCGATTCGAAGTATACTTTCTCCAGCGGAGTAGGGATTGGCAATAAACTTTATTTAACCAATTTCTGTAAAGTTGCATATAGTAAATTATTTTTTGAAAAATAACGTCATAAAGAAGTTTCACTTCTTCACTTCTTACGAGTGTACGCTAGTACACGCACACATTTTTTTTTTCACACCGGAGAAGATACGCATCTACAGATTTCATAGTCAACATAAATAATACAGTATTATTTAAGGATGAGTAAGTTATTAGTTAATTCTCCTACCGATGTAATTCGTGAATTGTGATAAACCACATATATTCTAACTAACCTAACCTCAATACATCCTACAATTTTTAACACCCTTGCTCGTAATACAGGCCTTTATATCTCTGTTTCATAGTTAAAACACTGTCATGTTATTATTGCAGTGTAATTAAGACAAAACTTAGACGTATGCAATCTTTTTCCAATGAAGCAAAGGAGATGGAACATTTTCGACGTGTCAAATTAGTGTTTTAAATTAGTGTCAATAATTTCATAACATTTATAATTAAGTCATATAAAAGCAAAGGCAACAACATCCAGTTCTACCCAATGGATATTACTGCCTTTGCTTTTATATGACTACAACGTATTCCGAGGTACAGATAATACGTCTGTAATAGAAATGTGTACAAACTAGTCTGCATGTAATAAAATAATTTCATCTCTTTCTTCTATTCGCGTTGAAATAAGATGGCGATAACTTTAACTTTAGTTGGCGACCTGTAGGATTACCACTAATATCACTTTAAACCTCGGGAGTATTTTAATCTGTCTATTAATTACGCATACATGATCACTTGCCATTTATCACACTCTTGCAATTTTTTCAACGAATATCAATGGAAATAATTAGGCCAATGAATTTTATTAATAATATCTAATTATTTTGCAAGAATGAAATGTGTACATAAATTATTAATATTATAAGAGGAAATTAGGAAAAACAACATTTTAATTTTTTCGACGGATAGAACGAATTCTGTCATAAAGGTCCTCATAATAAAAAACAATAGATAGGAGCTGATGTTTAATTTATCAAAATTAAGTGTAGTCTTTCTTAATTTTGATAATAATTGGATTTGTTCCTTTATATACTTAGTAATAACTTTGTTATTATTAATTACCTAACGCTAATAAATACTATTGTAATATAAATAATAATTAATTGCCCTTTGCAGTCGTTAAGATTAAAATTAAAATCAGCCGGCTCCACCTTTATCTCCGTTTAGGTTAACATTTTTTATAATTCAAGGTGTAACTAATTGGCTTTATATACAGTTCACACGAGTTTTATCTGGTTTTTAATGTCAAAAATCATTTCAGACGTAATAAAGTATTAATTAAACACCCAGTTACAATCTTACAATAACTGTTTAAATAAAAATCATATGACAGAGGTTTATAATAGACAAAATAATTTGAAATAATTTTTGTTGTAACTAGCTTCCTGTTCCGGATTCGCTCGGATGGTAATTTTTTTGATCATAAATTGAGACGTAAGCTATCCTATCTTTCAAATTAGATCAAACTGCACACGGTGTGCAAATTTGATTGAAATCGGTTAAGTAGTTCATAAGTCCATCACGGCCAAACAACGTGACACGTAATTTATATATATTAAGATTTGTCGTTATCATAGTTTAGACTGATTAGTTACTATGGGCAAAAGACTAATGTTCTTCAAAGAGCGTATTATTTTTGTCAAATGTGCCAACTGTGGAATAAACACACTATAATATCTTCTTTATATATAAAAATAAATCCCCATTTTCCGTGGCAATCGCATTACATAGGAACGGATAGACCAATTTTGCTTTCTTTTTTTCAATTTTCTTAGTTACTTTCAGGAGAAGGTTCACATAAAAAATCAACATTCATAGTTATAACAGGATGTCTGTCTGTTCAAACTACTATCTTATACTATAGTTATTAGGCTATTATTTCTCCCAGTAACTATGTTGAAAAACGCCATAAGAACGCTTGATTATCTAATCGATAATAATAATATATTATATTAAATAATAATATTATACTCTTCTGTAATGTTATAGCGCTATGTGGTTCTCTCGAATGCCAACACCTAAACTTTTCACTTGTATTATTAAAAACCCTACAATTAACTAACTTTGAAGACTTACTTCATTGTTATAAAGGCTAAAAGCTGAAACTCCTACAGGTGTTTCTATGAGCAATCTAAATGAACGTCTTCAAAGTGAAAATAAATTAGCATCTACTAGATTAAAATTCTTCTATATCCGATCTATTTTTTGTCAAACTATTTTATATTCTTTATATTAAAACTATTTATTGCAGTTGAATAGTTTTTTAGTTTAATGCATCCCGGCCTTCTGAGACTTTTGGTTTCTTTATTCACTACAAGTAACTTAGTTATTTCAGTGCCTAGTTCTACCT
The DNA here is from genome assembly GCA_002245505.1 of Calephelis nemesis. Lineage (NCBI taxonomy): Eukaryota > Metazoa > Arthropoda > Insecta > Lepidoptera > Riodinidae > Calephelis > Calephelis nemesis. The sequence continues at coordinate 646,425 of NJDD01002456.1, forward strand.
CAAAATAAAGGTTTATTTACACTTCTGTTAATACTTATTAACAAATATCTTAATTTTTTTTTCTGAGCTAGAAAATCACCCGAAACCTCTGATGGCAGCAGCCAAAAATTATGTCCCCTAGACGGACCAACATCCGCTTCGCCGGAGGTCCCGTCACGTGATATTAGACCCCGACGACCCCATCACCGAGGCAAACGCCTCACACAACACTACACATACATACAAACTCGCGACACCGCCACCGCCGGGGGCGAGGAAGATCCTTGTTCCGCCGACACCCTTAGGGAGAGGGGTCCCAGGCTCCACCCATATTTCAATCTCTGGCTAAGCACTGTGCTCGCCCACTTGCTCGGTGACATTGTAAAATTCTTTAGACGTACACAACAGTAGTCATTTCGAAAAAAAAAATAACTTAAGCCTTGATATCACAAAATCACCAAACTAAGACTACACTCTATACAATATAAGAAAAGTGACGTTATCGTTCCTAAGAATGACATTTTAGGAATCAACGAATCTTGAAACAGTTAGTTATAAAGGTTGATTTATAGCTATTTCTTTCGTTGTTGATTGGTTAATACGTTCGTCGTGTTTCGTTAAAACGTTCATAGCTATCGTGATTGGTTGCTTAAAACGTTCATAGCTATTTGTTTCGTGATTAGTTAGTTTTTGAAAATACATTCGGAAACAACGAATTTTCTTAATTGGGACAGATTACCTAGAGAACATTCGAACATTGAAATTTGCCTCAACAAGTGAAAACGAAATTTAACTTAAATTTCTTTAATGAAAGGCTCATTTATTGGGGAAAGTTCCTCTTGATGAGAATGTTCCTGTCATCCTTAACATCAGTTGAAGATAGCTTATTCACTTTGCAACAAGTGATGTGTTATGAATCCAGACTTTAAATATTCAATGCTAAAAGTCTCATATTATATGTCAATAATGAAATTATAAATACAACTTGTATTTCACAAAAGTAAAAAATTACATGACAACGAAAACATTTTACTGTCACGTGACTCTATGCTATGTATTTAAAAGATATTGTTGCATTAAAAGTCGTTCTATATGGTTGTAAATGTTGGTCGTAAATTTTGTTTTGCGTCCGCGTATACCATAGATTACACCCAAAATTTAATAAAAATCGGAAGATGGCATTAAGTTTACTCCATGGTAACCTTTGTTAATAGGCGTATTTACAGCCGTCTAGAACATCCTTTAACACAAACTATACTATTTATACCATTTAATACATTCTATGAGAAAAACAGGTTATACGGTTCAAATATCCAACATTAAATCGATGAAAAAAAAAACAAAAGCTTAAAGGAATAATAGAAAGATTTAAGAATCGATATTACTATCTAAAATAAAAAGACATCACTAAACAGAAGTCGTTGCAATCAAATATTTTACTATACCTTTTCCGACCAACTTGAGATGACATAGAAAAAACAAAAAACAATTATAAATTGATTAAATTACAAAAAAAATGATATTTCAAAAATAACATACCTAAATACAGGAGGTGTAAATGTGCATAAATATTTTAATTAGGCACAATATACATTAACACTTTGTATATACAAGGTTTAACTAAAAGACAGGATAATACTTTTACTTTATTCAGTATCCACCGTAGAAGGATTAAAGATAACATCCTTTAGCAGTGTAGGTGTAAAAATGCCTTTAAAATTTAAAAAACCGCACAATGTTTTTAAGTAGGAACAATATACATAAATTTGGACCTTGTATTCAAGCTTTAACCGAAAGACAGTATAATACTTTTTTAATGTATAAAACTAGTTTTATTTAGTATCCACCGCAAAAAGTTTATTTAATCTAAATGCTTAAAATTTCGAGTAATTGAAATTTGAACTTTAGTGAAAACTTAAAGAGTAGCAACCCTACAACTTATCACGTAACAGAGCCCTTACCTTATTCCTCGCTACCGTCTCTGTAATTTTTTGTGTGAAGACTTTGAACAGCGCCTCTATTGGTAACTAAGAGAAACACTTTTAAAACAAAAGTGCCATAGATTTCGACATGTAACTTACCGAAACTATACTATACCAACACATGGTAAGGGCTCAGGTAAAAGGTTACACTCGGTTAGCGAGTGAGCAACTCCCGGCAGAGTTAGGGTTGTCATAAAAATTTTTAACATTTTGTATGGTAAAAAAACTTGTACGTTAATATTCGAGTAAGAGATTTCTAATACTACATAAATTCCTTTCAACATTGTCATACCTTTCGGTAAAACCTAGTATATACAATAAACCTTGATTTTGTGTGTTGGTTTAATATAAATTGCACGTCAAAATGTATATATACTTTTTTACATATACATATTGTTTTTTATAATAAAATTAATAAACTAATGATATCAGAAGCCGTATTCCGCTAGCAGACGATGGTGATAACCAGTTGTCTTCTTAATGAAAAATCTAAAAAAAATATCCTCGTGTTACTATGGCTAAAAGGCGAGATATATTTATCATTAACATCAAAACCGTTAAGTTATGGAAGCGAGAGTTGGGTATCTCAGAAAAGCATAATAAAAAAGCATAATCGAAATGTAAGGACTGCGAAAAATCTGTGGCATTATGCTCGCCGCCACATTCACTACAGTGAGATCAGAGAGAGAATATGGTTAAAAGAAAGTGTTGAAGTATAAATGAGAAAGGGCATGCTCCATTGGTTGGGTCACGTGGAAATAATGGCACGTTAAAGATTGATAAAACAGACATACGATGCGAATATGGATGACTGTAGGTACTAGGGGAGACCTAGATTGACATTTCACGATCAAATTGCATGGGTTTTATCCAAAGATGGGGTCTAAGGTCTTCAAAACGGGCGTGTTTGTATGAAAATAGTAATGAATGTCGAGAAAGCTAAGCTGGTTTGTAAGGATCGAGACACTAGCACTCGATTCCTGGTCCGTGAAAAAAAGTATGCTGATCAAAACCGTGATTGCCACTTCTAGCATTGCTTACTTGCATTTGGGAAGGCAGGTGGTTTCATATAAAACTGACGACATTATGTCGTCGAGTTACATGTAAATGTATGCATTATTGAGTACTAGCGGCCCGCCCCGGCTTCGGTTACGAAATATACATATAAACCTTCCTCTTCAATAGATCAATATTACCCCTCTCTTGCTTTGTGATGTGGATGGATGGATGCGAATGTGGATGGATGTAGGTGCCCGGGGAGACAAGGTTTACGATCAGATCACTCGGATATTATCCGAGGGTGGTGTCTAGAGACTCCGAAACCGGCGTGTTTGTAAGAAAAGTCAGGATCGTGAGGTCTGGCACTCGATACTCCCTGCCTACCCCGTAATGGACTTGGCGTGAAGATATGTATGTATGTATGTATGCTTTGCGACGTGCATTTACTAGCAATTTCAAGAGTTGAAATTTGCATGACCAATTGGACACGAAAGCTCATTAAATAATTTATTGCAAAAAAAAAGAAAACAATACCGTACGACCTATTATTGAGATCGTTCATTCTAAGCTTAACTTTGGCTAACCTGCTAAACGCGAAGTAACTTTAACTAAAGATTACAAAAACGTACTTGTGAAGTCTAAACTATAGTCTATTCCAAACGCACAGTATTAATTGTAATACTTTACTCTATAAACGGGGTTCGTCATAAAAGACGGGATGAGCGTGGAGTTCATTCAGAGATGTCAAACCTGTTTTTATGACAAAACTAGTTTTGAGACAGGATGGGGGACATATTCCGTTTTTAGTTCTGATTACTAAGCTGACGTTATTATAAAACTAAAATTAGTTTTAGCTGACATGTAGTAAGTAAGTAAGAAATCTTTACGCCCATATCCCCGAAGAGGTAGACACAACCAGGGCACCCCACGACTAGCCGAAGATACTAAGTCCCACAATATGATAGGTGGCAACCCTTTCGTCAACCGGGCACATATCCTATCCCGAGCAACATTTTTTTATTAGAAAATTGGAAAATCCCAATTTTCTTTTTGGTGCCCGACCCGGGATTCGAACCCGGGACCTCATGCAGTCAAGTCCAACAACTGAACCGCTAGACCACAGGGGCGACATGTAGTGTCTATAAATTACGTCTCTGACATGTGAGACTAGTGCGTAATTTGTAAATCTATAATATAAAAAAAAATTAATCGCTAAAACTGTTGGTAAGCGCATAACTTTCGAACGACTGGACCGATTTGGCTAATTCTTTTTTATTGTGTTAGTTATTATCAGAAGGTTCTTATGAAGAAAAAAACCGGGAAAGCTGCAGGGAAAGTGGGAAAAATAATACTTCATTATTTCCCATACTGAATGGGTGGAACGAAGTTCGCCGGGGCAGCTAGTATTTTTAATATTTTTGTACAGGAATACAAAAGGGTAAGCATAGGAATTTGCATAATTGCCGAAAATCAAACCTTAAATGTAGAAAGACGACTTCTCATTTTTAAAGTGGTTGATAGACTACAGTACAGGTACATACAGTAGTCACAAAACAGACAGGTACATTCTTTACACATGGTCTTACCAGATCTTAGTTATTGAGCCAATCCCAGGACTCCTCGTCCTTTTTCTTCTTTATCGTGATATTCTTTATGTCTGGTGGTGGGCTTGATACTCCCACTTGTGAAAGGTCACGCGTGTCCAAATTGTTGCGAGTGGCTATTGATGGCTGGGTTTCTTCATTCCTAAAATATTTTTAATATATTAATACTTTACCAAAACTACTCTAACATACTTACGGATTACGGTTCGTTATTTTGTAACGGCTCGTCTAGTGAGAGCAATGCTTTAATGCCGCAATAACATTACTGCTCGCCTTGTGTTCCGGTTTGAGGAAAAGTAGCTAAATTTAATAGGCAAGAAATTTAACATACCAATCTCAGCATGTCTATTATATTTGACCGCCTCGTTGGTCGAGTGGCTAGCGTACACGCCTAACGCTTTGCGAAAGATTAATGAAGAGCAGAGTAAAAGTATCATAGTATTAAAGTAATTAGCAACAGGTACACCCACAATTAACAATATGACTCCGCGGAAAAGGATTAAGGGATCTACTACAAAAAATAAAGTAATTGAATCATTGAAAAAACAAAATAGGTAATTATTGCAAAAATGCTCGTGTTGAACTGTTTCCTCAAGTTAGTCAGTTCCAAGAACTAGAAATTTCATATCAAAAGGAAACGGACTTGCAGTGTAGTAAATGTGTATCTGTTGAAAAAAGGCCAGTAAGTATAACTCCCAAAAGCCATAAGAAAACTAAAGAACGGATTTTGATATTAGGCGACCAGAGAGTGCGTGGTTTATCTACAAACCTCTTATGTAACAACAGGTACTCTGTTCAGTCTACTGTTAAACCAAATGCTAATTCATCTGAGATAATACACACTCTTAAAGGTTTTTCAGGATTATGCAGCAAAGATTATGCTATTATAGCAGTTGGCTCCAACGATTGTGATCCATACTCGGTGTTCACAAATGTTTGTAACACATTAGATAAGTTAAGTATATGTAAACAAGTGTTTTTATTAAAAATTATGCATAATCGGTATTTAAATGTAGCACTTCTAAACCATAAATTAAAATTAATAGCTAACCAATATGATAATTGTACTTTCTTAGATATAGATAACTGTATAGAACAATTTGGACATGTTACACATAAAACATATATTGAGTGTTTGTCCAATAAATTAAGAAATGAAATAGAGTATCAGGAATACAAAAATAAATTCCTATCATTTCCTAAAAGTAAAGTTATCAAATTAAATAAGCAAAATTTAAATAAAATAATAGAAAAACCAAATATTACATTTGCAGAATACAAACAAAATTTAGAAAGAATTGTGTTAAATAGAATAAATACTAGCTTAGCATCTAATAGGTTTAAAAAGGGACTATACCCTATTATTTTAATTAAAAAAAAGAAACTACTCAAAAACATTTAGATCACGAAATTAGTTCCTAATTCAACAGCAAAAAAAGGTACTATACCCTACTACTTTAGGAAAACAGCTGATAAATCATTAAATTTAACTAGTAATAACCAGTTTTTTCATGAATAAATGTAGGTTGCTGCATCAAAATATTGCTGGTGCATTAAATAAACGTGATTATCTTCAAGCCGCTATTAGTGAACTGAGAGACTCTTTAGGTAAAGTACATGTTATTTGTCTTTCTGAAACATTTTTAAAGCATGGTTCTGAACAAAATTTTAAACTTGATGGATACTATACAGCTTCTTATTTCTCACGCAGTAACCAACGTCGTTGGTGGCACCTGTATATTAGTGAGTAGAGAACTTAATTATAAAACTCTAGATTTACAAATACACATACCGTACTCTTTTGAATGCTGTGCAGTTGAGATAATAAACTATAAGTTAGTAATAATATGTATATATCATACTCCAAATTCAAACATAGATATCTTTCTTAATAATTTAGAACTTCTATTAGAAAGTATTATGAAAAATTCTAAAAAGAAATTTGTTTTATGTGGAGATTGGAATATAGACCTTTTACAATCTACCAATACTCATAAAAATTTAACAAGCATTTTGGAAAATAATAATTTATGTCAACATATTTTGAAACCTACAAGGAAATTTGCATGTTTGGATGTAATTGCTAGAAATTTAGATAATGTTTGCTCTGACATTCACATTCTTGGTTTATCTGACCATGAAACAGCGCAAAGTATACAAGTAGACATAAAGCTAGTTTCATATTGTAAACCAAAGTGTTTGTTTTGGTTTGAAACAAAGCGTCTCTTTGGACAAGAAAATATAAGTAAATTTTATGAATGCTTATCATCCTTAAGTTTTAGTGAAGTTCTTACTAGTGATAATTGTGAAGTAGTTTTTAATGAATTTAATGATACCTTCATGTTATTTTATGAATTATGTTTTCCAAAAACTCAAATTAAGGTGTCAAATAAGCCAATAAAAAACAAATGGCTGTCCAAAGGTATTTTAAAGTCTTGTAAAGTAAAACGTCAGTTATATCTAAATTATCGTTATTCCCAATTTAACAAAAAAGGAAATAAAATGAGTTACATACGTTACAAAAAGGTATTAGCTAAATGTATACTAGAGTCTCAGAAACGGACATCATTAGAATATATTAAACAATCTTCCAATAAATGTAAAGCTTCATAGGATATAATTAAAAGTTCATTTCAAAATAAAATGCCTTTAGAAGAAATAGAAATAATTAAAATCAATAACTCAGTATATACTGCTTCTCAAGAAATATGTAATCTTTTTGATGAGTTCTTTGTAAATCAAACTAAATCTAGTAGTAAAAATCAGCCTTGTTCTACAAATAGTATTAGATCTCATAATATTTCTAATCACAATAAAACTATGTTTTTAACAGCAGTAGATGAGCATGAACTAATTAAGGTAATACATAATTTGAAAAACACAAGGGCAACTGGCTATGACAATATTAGCACAATAATATTAAAGAATGTTGCCAGTGTGATACGAGGGTCAAACAGAAAGTTCTTAGAAAATCAAAAACTAAGCATTCTAGCAAGTTATTAGTTTTATTATAACTTTTCAAAATAGCGTCCATTTACATCAATACATCGCTGCATTCGATGGAACCATTGAGAAAAGCACCTTGCCCACTCGGCCTTAGGGGTCTCTTCGACGGCGTTTTGAAACGCAGCCACTGCTTCTTCGGCGTCCATAAAATGTTTTCCTCGAAGTTTTCTTTTATTTTCGGAAATAAATAAAAATCGCAGGGTGCGAGGTCGGAGCTATACGGCGGGTGACCCAGTAATTCCACGTCTGAAGTCGCCAAATAGTCGATCGTTTGCCTGGCGGTGTGCGACGAGGCATTGTCGTGATGAAGGAGGATCCTGCTGCGAGGTCGTTTCTCTTGAACTTTTTCCAAGACAAGTGGCAAACAGTTGTTAGTGTACCACTCTGCATTAACCGTTTTCTGATCCTCTAAGACAACTGTCGCGTAATGACCTGTCTTTCCGAAGAACGAGGCCACCATCTTTTTTCCAACACTTCGACCTCACTTCACTTTAGTTGACAACTCTTCGGAAGGAAACACCCACTGAGCAGACTGTCTTTTGGTTTCCGGATCATAACAGTAAATCCAGCTTTCGTCACCCATTAGTATGTCGAACACAGCATTTGAGTCACCTCCGTTAAATTTTTGGATCATTTCTCGGCACCAATCAACACGGCGGAGTTTTTGAGCCTCGGTCAAATTATGCGGTATCCAGCGGGCACAAAGCTTCCTGACCGCTAAATGTTCATGGAGGATTTTGTGCACTTGACTCATACCTATGCCTAGACTTGTCCGAATCTGCTGATAGGTCACTCTTTTGTCAGTCTCTATCATATGCCGCACAACACTGATATTGTCTTCAGTCGTCGCTGTAGAAGGCCGTCCCCCACGCAAATCATCGGTGAGATTAGTTCGACCACGTTTGAATTCATTAAACCAGTTGTAAACTGTGGCACGAGATGGGGCTTCATCGTGAAAAGCCAATCGAAGTCTATCATAACTTTCTTGTTGACTTATATGACATCGAAAGTCATAAAAAATCATTGCACGAAAATTTTCTCGGCTTAAATTCATTCTGACGTGCACAGACAATTTTCAATTTGCCGCCAAATCGTAAAACAAATGACAAATGAATGAAATGTATACTCAATATTATTAATAAAGAGTTCTATTTTCAAAATTTAAACTTATTTTTTAATATAATGCTTTTAAGTTGCCAGTTCTAAAAACTTTCAGTTTGGCCCTCGTATCAAAGCCTCTTTGTCACATAATTAATTTATCATTTTTAGAAGGAAAATATCCTGATCGTTTAAAAAAGTCTATTGTCAAGCCATTATTTAAAATAGGCGATATGTGTGATTTGAACAATTATAGACCCATAACTTTAGTTCCAGTAATTTCTAAGGTTTTAGAAAAAATAATGTATGATAAACTATACAGTTATTTACTTCATTTTAACTTATTAAAAAATAATCAGTATGGATTTAGAAAAGGTAGGTCTACAGTTTATGCATGTTTTGACTTAGTTAAAAAAGTAACTGAATGCCTAAATAGTAAAAAGTTTCCACTTGCTGTATTCTTAGATATGAGTAAAGCTTTTGATTTTGTATCACATAAAATTTTGTTAGCAAAACTTGAGAGATATGGTATTAGAGGTAAATCATTAGAATGGTTTAAAAGTTATTTAGAGAATAGAAAACAATGTGTTCAGATCAGTAAAATAAGTGGAAACCACAGGAAAGTCTATAATTCCAATTACCTTTTTAATGACTGTGGAGTACCACAGGGTAGTGTTTTAGGGCCATTACTTTTTTTAATTTACATAAATGATTTACCTGATGCTATCAATCATGAATCCATCTTATTTGCTGATGATACTACCCTCCTTATCGAGTGCAAAAATAAAGAGGATTTATTAGAAGAAACAAGTAAAACTTTAACTAAGGTAACAGAATGGTGGAAAGAAAATAATCTTAAAATAAATCTTACGAAGACAAAATTAGTTGAATTTCAAGCACACTATAGAGAGACTAAAAAATTAAATGTTTTTTTAAATAATACTACTATAGAGAATGTAGATTTTACCAACTTCCTAGGAATAAAAATTGATAAATTTTGTAATTGGAAGTCGCATATTGATTCACTTTGTAACAAAATTGATAGGTTTATAGATATGTTAAGACGAATAAGAGAAATGTCAGGCTTAAAAGCATCTCTCTTCAGAGTTCAAAAGAAGTGTATAAGAGCAATATGTAGTGTTAATCAGTTGCATTCATGCAAGCCACTTTTTAAGTCTCTTAAAATATTACCTTTACCTTGTTTATATATTTTTGGCTGTATGTGTATTTGTAAAAAAACATCATCATTTGTTTCAAACAAATGCTGAGGTCTTAGGTTTATCACATTTTAGAAATAGTGAGAAACTCCATGTGCCTAACCAAAAACTCTATATTTGCAAAACTAATATATATTGCATGTCCATTCGTATATACAACCAGATTCCTGATAATCTTAAATCATTGCCTTTAAAAAGATTTGAAAAGAAGTTACTTGACTTGTTGTTAGATAAGACATATTATAGTGTTAAAGATTTTCTTGCAGACAAGCTTAAATAATATAAATTTTGTAATAATAATAATAATTTATTATAATCTCAGAAACCGGGCTATGTTTGGAAACGATACTACAAGGACGATAGGTTATAGTGGCTGCCGGGGAGTTTGTTTCGCCGTTTCTTCTCCCGACTGGCTAGGTTTGGAAACGGTGGTAGTTTACGGTAGACAGGGTTAAAATTATTAACATTTAAAAATTGTTTGTAAGTTATAATTCAAATTGTAATAAGAATAAAACTATTTGTTAAATGAATATTTAAACATTGTGTATATACATACATATAACTAAATAATCAGTTTTTAAAAATATTTCAATATTTGCACACCACAGTGAGGTAGAATATGTTGGAAAGCTTAAATAATTTTGTAACAACCTTAACACACATATTACGCAAATAAATATATTTTCTTTCTTTTTCTTTCTTAACTACATCGACAAACGGTTCGATTCCCGACGGGGGCAGGCATTTGTGGGATGAACATTTAGATATCTGCATTTCCGGGTCTGGGTGTTTATTAAATTTATTCTGGTATCTATTTAAGTATTTCTATGTATTAGTATCGTTGACTAACATCCATGACACAAGCATATTATAATTTGGTTACTTTGGGGTTAGATTTAATTTGCGTGATTTTGTCCAGGGATATTTATTTATTTATTATATTATTTACGCCGACCCTTTACACTTTTTGCGTCATATTTAGTCCACCATTTTTTTGCTTATGTGATCTTGAAGTTCCGCGTCGGATTTGACTTTTTGAGGTCCCGGGTTCGATCGTCAAATCGAACAACAAAAAAATGCAAATATGGATTTTTATTTTTTTTGGGTTTTTTTTATGGAAATTATGGATTTTCAATTTTGTAACAAAAATAACGCTATCCGGTATTAGATAAGTGACCTATTGGCGATAGGCTTGCCACCTATCACATTGTGGATCTTAATGTCTTCCGCAAGTCGTCATACCTTTTTCGTGCCTCTGCCTACCTCTTCGGAAATATGGGCGAGAAGACACTTTTTTATTTCCTTCTGAATGCGACAGTTGTCTCTTAACAAATATACTTGGGGTTCGACATCCCATATTCATGTAGCCAAGATGGCAAAATCACCTCGAGAAGTTTAAACGGCGTACAGAAAAAAAAGGTAATTTGAACAAGAAATATAAACGAAAGAGTATAAAAAAATAAAGATATAACAAACCATTGTGAATACGGTTCGGAGGTGGAATTCTTCATGGCTCCATAACTGTGTGACTGATGATGAGCGCTCGAGTTGCTGGCTCTTCGCATGTCGTTTGAACCGCTCAGCGAACTCCAACCCCCACGGTTGTTCACCTACAAGTTGCATAAATACAGATAAAATAATAGGCTTTGTGTCATCAGCTAGTCGCGAGTGCTTTGGTTGTTCCTCTGTCTTCTCAGGGATATGTGCGTGAAGATACTTTATTTTAAAATTGAGGCAGAAAAAAATCAAAAATCGACTATATATTTTCTCAGGGATATGTGCGTGAAGATACTTTATTTTAAAATTGACGCAGAAAAAAAATTCAAAAATCGACGATATATTTTCATTTCCATGGCGTCTAGGTGTTTTCTGATTTGTTTGTGTTTACTGATTTCGATACAGTTTATTTTTGCTTGAGCTGGCAAATGTATTATTAACCAAGTGACTTTTGCAACTTCACAAGACTTTATGGGCGAGCAGAGTGCTAAGCTCAAGACATCATGATTTAGATGAATTGAACTTTTTTCATGATATTGAGAGGCAAACAAACAGGCAGTTTCCTGATGATAAAAAAATCACGCCGCCTTGAGACACCAAAGTGGGTAATGGTGCACTGCCAATCTAAAGCCGAGATGTTAGGCCTCGACCGAAAGTAAGTTTACTGGTTATCTTACATTCCGAGCCGGAACAAATCAAGGGCAAGCACTGATGTTATGACGGCAGGAATAGGTCAGGCGGTGGAACCAATCTAGGCGAGCCGCTGCGAAGCTCTTTCACCTTACAGGATGTCACGGTGTAAGTGACGGTAAACCTATGCTCACATTTCATGAGCTGCCCGGCAAGAACACAGATGGTCTATTCTGCAAAGGAGCCCGGACCAACACGGGGAAACCTACCTACAACGCCAGCAACAAGGATTTCGAAAGTCGAACCTCGACTTGGTGCTGCGTTCTGGTTACTGGGTGGGATGATCGGAGTAGTGGTTCGCTTCTTATGAATTTAACGAAGCACGATCGAGATGGTTCTTGGTTGCATTTTATGTAGGTTTTGTCGAGTGTTGTTGAAATATTTTAACTTTAGTATTATGTACATTTTATACTTTTCTACAACTCATTAAAATCTATTTAACGTACAAATTAACTATTTTGAAAATATCAGTAGGGATACTAACTTTTTCGGTGACTGTAGTCGCCATCTCGGAGACTTTTTGTGACGCTATTCCACCATATCGCACAGCGCTCTCTGTAGCCGACCGGGCTGCCTTAGTGACCGATGAGGTGAACATTGACCAACCCTTAAATCATAATAAAATTATCATTAGCAGCTTTTTGAATATAATTATGCAAGTATTAGTTATTGGAGAGCAACAAGGTTTTATTACACAACAAAACAATAACAATATTTTGCTATCGCTATGGGTGGTATCCACCTCGACAAATATCTTTATCCAACATTTGATCAAATTTCTTTAACGCCCATTCCATTCTTTCAATAACTTGGTCCAATATTTCGATATAATTTACTGACATTTTGATTGACTCATCAAAACCTTTGTTTTTCGAAGAAGTTCTTCTAGCTCGATAAATCTTTAATCATGTTTCGGTGGTGCTAGTATATTGAATGACATCATGTCATTTATTTCATTCAATGTACTTTTGGACAAAGATATTAGGTACGTGCAATACCATTATATTATAATTTAAAATTCTAATTAATACTATGATAGTACCTATCAAATAAAGTGATTAGTCCACAAGAAAGTACATTAACAACTTTTTTTATTTAGTCAAATATTTCACGCCATAGTTTGATAGGACAATAAATTTTATATATTTTATTGGTACAATAATAGACTCGTCTCAGTGTGTGGCCGCGATTCCGATCCGATGGTAGGTTTGTGATAATTTCGACGCACATACAAATTGTACGAGTCACTTGTGTGGTCGTACGTAAGCAAAAAAAAAACTTCATATCGGCTTTGTAACACATTTATAATTGCCACGAGTATTTTATATCAATCTTTCGATCCACAAACTAACAAATACACAAACTAACACACATTTATAGTACTATACGGATTTCAAAACCATTTATTTCTTGTAATCATAAATAGAGGCCAATGACAGGATTAGTGAATTTAAATTAATGATTATTTGACCATAAAATAATAGTATAGAAAAAAATGCGGACGACAAAAAAGTCAGAAAAGGCTAATGTTTTTATGACACATACAGCCTGTGATGTGTAAGGCTGTTTCCTATATATAAAAAATAAAATTAAAAAAAAACATGTATCAATTTTTTGTGGGTACGTTTGAAAACGTAAGGTGACAGGTTTGGTGACACATGAATATATACAGATTTCTACAAAAAATACAAATCGCATAAAGCAAAAGTTCGCTAGCGAGTGGTTTCAGCGATAGTTAAAGAAAACCATTTTTTCTTTTTCTTGAACCTATATTTTCTCAAACTTATATTTACAAAGTTACTCATAAAGTATTATAGAACAAACATTATTTGTTGTTTGTAACTAGGTTTTTAGAACTAAACTACAAATTAATTTATTTTACTTTATAACACTTTTTTGTACATAATTATCTATTTGTAAATACATTTATGTTGGAACTTCTATTCCCAAACTCGGTATAAATACCTGTATTTTGAGAAATACATATTCCCACGATTTTAATGACATATATGTAAACAAGAAATTTATACAAATCGCTAAAATAATTTCGCTTCGACATATTATTTTTTAAAAAATGATAACAGTATTTAATGACAGCGTTCCGGGATGAGTTCCAATGAGTTGACACTACTAGGAGGTAGAGTTTCGCAGCAACTCGTCTAGATTGGTACTACCGCCTTAATTGTTCCTGTCGCTATAACGTCAGAACGAACGTTCGGAGGATAAGGTAGCCGGTAAATTTACTTTTGCTCGAAGCCTAACATCCCAATGCACTGTTACAATTTTAGCTTGGCGGTTTTTTTTACCATCTGGAAATCCGTCTGCTTGTTTGCCTTCCAATATCATAAAATAAAAAAATCTTGCCAATACTTAAGTTTTTTTTAAGTAAATTATATGCTTGCGTTTTGAGTGTTAGCCGACGATACTAAAACAAAGAAATACTTAAATATACAACGTAACAAATATAATAACCAGCCGGACCAATGCAGACATCAATTCATCACACAAGTACCATCCAATAACGGGGATTGAACCCGAGAATCGCGGATAGTCGGTGGATTTAGGCATGTACGTTAACCTCTCGGCCAAACAAGGCGATAACATGGTAGTTATCTAATGATTAAAAAACAAACACAAATTCTGAAATTTCAACGGAATAAGTTGTAATATAACATTTTATTCACAGATAGTTAAAAATTCGCAAAGCAGCTAAAGAATATTCAAATGCTTGGTCTACATTTATAAAAATAATAATTATACGTGTTTTTTATACAAAAGGAGGCAAACGAGCAAGTTTGTCACCTGATGGAAAGTGATCACCGCCGTGGGCCGCCCTCGGACATCCGCCACTCCAGTCGTCTTATTAATAAACGTGGACTAACATAGTAAAATTTTCTTGATATTATAGTCTGTATTACAATTGCATTGTAACAAAGACTTTAAGATCAGGCTGAACTTTGGAGTACTTTACTCCGTGATTATTAATAAGACGACAGGAGTACAACAGATGCGTTGCCGATGTTCAGTTACAGATGATGTCAGTTTCATGTAAAAGCCTTTCATTTATGGCCAATATCAATAACCTATCTCAAGTTATATATAGATCTTTTAAAGATTTGTTGCTAAGATATTTTGGTTAATTTTTGAAAAATAACCGTGGTTGCCTAGTAACTGATCAAAAATATCCCTATCTTTTATCTTAGATAGGTTATTAATATTGACCGTTATTGCTTTTAATTTGTAAAGAGGATTACAGAGGAATGACACATATCAACTGTTTAGAAATAGTTTAAATTTAAGGTCATTGAAAAGGTCATTCCACCTTCACGTATGCCTGTCACTTGAAGCCGGACAGATCACAACAATAAGAATCCTAGTTTCACTAGAATTACAAACCTTCAAAGAGGTTTTAAATAAATATTCTCCCCAAGTTTACGACTCGCCCGGATTAGTACCGCCACCGCCTTATCTATTCCTGTCGCCATAACATCAGCATTGGCCGTTGACGTGTTCTGGCTCACATAATAAGGCAGCCGATATATTTACTTTTGCTCGAGGCCTAACATCCCGGCCTCAGTTAGGCAACGATGGTGGGATGGTGCGACGTTTAGTGTCTTTAAGCGGCATGAATTTCTTAACATCAGGAAATCCGTCTTTTTTGCCTTACAATAAAAAAACTCTGTCGCAGTAAGTCAATGATTTTTAGGGCTGTCCTCTAGAAGACGAATACACTATAATAAATTATTGCTAAGTGAGTAATCAGCCTATTTGCAGCTGTAAACATAGATGGAGAATAAATATAAAAAAAGAATAAATAGATAAAAGCACAGCCTGGTTAATACTTGGACAAATACCATCATTAACATGAAACAATTGTATGTGTAAAACTTAAGTTTGTACAGAGCCTTGATCGACAAACTTAACATACATCTCAATACAAAAAAAAAATCAATCGCACGCAACTTGAAGCTAAGCATTCCTAGGCATACATCTGAGAAAATAGAAAACATATTACGATTAAAACTACATTTACGTGTGACGAAAACTATGTGCGCTCGCCGCAGCTGTGTCAAGACTAAATCTCACCACGAACATGATTAAGTCTTAAGTTAATATTGAAATTTGTGTTTAAGTTTCAGAATTTCGCAGAGACTGTCAAGCACGTACAGGAATTTAAGTTATTACACTAAAAAGTTCTGTCTAACATAATATAATACTCGGGCAATAGCTTGTAATCAAGCTATTGCCCGAGTCGCTGCCTGTGTGGTTAGTGGTCCCACGGGAACATTTTTTCGGGATAAAAACTATTCTATGTGTTAATCCAAGTTAACCTCTATGTGTGTGCCAAATTTCATGAAAATCGGTTTAGCAATTTTTGCGTGGAGAAGTAACAAACAAACCCCCTCCCCCCGTGTTGGTCCGGACTCCTTTGCAGAATAGACCATCTGCCTTTCTTGCCAGGCAGCTCGTAAAAGGCGAGCATAGGCTTATCATCACTAACACCGTGACATTTGACTAGGTGGTAGAGTTTCGCAGCGACTCGCCCGATTTGGTACCACCGCCTTACCTATTCCTGCCGCCGTAACGTCTTGACGTGTTCCGGTTCGGAGGGTAAGGTAGCCGGTAAACTTACTTTTGCTCGAGGCCTAACATCCCGACCTCAGGTTGGCAACGCACATTACCATCTTTCGTGTCTCTTCCTCTTTTCATTTTCAATTTCTTACCATCAGGAAATCTGTCTGCTTGTTTGCCTTTCTATAACATAAAAAAATTCAAACTTTTGCCTTTATAATATTAATAATAGGATTAAATAATCTCACCAATAATTTTAAAAACTAAAACTACAAAAACAAATCCTCTAGGTATACAAAAAGATAAATATTTTGTTCGTTTCCATTATTTAAAAAAATTAAAATTCATAAGCATTAACAATAAAAAAATTCAAACAAATCCCAAGTCCAGAAACACATCAGTAGGGTTATTCTTGAATCTTAATTTCGTGCAAATTTTAAATTAGAATTGAATACCTCATTTTAGCTATCTACTTTTGAACAAAGTACTAGAGGATTAATAACATTTATTTCCGCAAAAAATCAACAAATCCGATAAAATAATGTATTGTTATTAACTAAATGTTAATAATTTCCTAGTATTGAGTTAAAGAGTACCTAAAATGACATATCTGATTTTAATTTCCTATTTGCATGAAATAGATATTCAAGACTAACCCTACCGATCTATGCTTATGTACAGAATATATACAGTTACACTAACCTAACAAATTATTCCTACTTAAAGTACAGGGTGGAGGTTAAAATAATGTTTGTGGTAAAGAAAACTATTAAAACTGTGAAAAGTACTAACCGTTGCTAATGATGCTAGTGTGTTATCAACCACTTCATTACCGCTATGGATGGGTGACATTGGAGTAGACTGAGATTGCTTTGGAGTATTTCCGAATCCTGTATAACGTCCACTTCCATATTCACTACTAAAAAAAAAGTAGTCTTTAGAGGTATCATTGTTATTGTAGCTATTGTATAATTATATTATGCATCAATATCCCTGAATCAGCACATAAAATTACATAGACTAAAAAACTACGAGGATATTATAGTCTGTATTCTGTGTAATAATTTTTTACTATGTATTCTGTGTAATAAAGACTAAATATCAACTTGAATTTTTTAGCACTTCAATCTGTGTCAATCATTAAGGTGGGTCAAATTTCACATGAAATCTTGTAGCTAACCTACCTTATTACCTACAGCTTCCCCAAAATTACATTTCACCAATATTTGACAGAATTTACAGTGAAGTATTTAAGCCCAGCCATTAAAAAGGAAAAATACTTACTGATAACTAATGTTGTTGTCAGAACCGCTACTGTGAATGGGATTCTCTTCCGAAGAATAAAAGTTTTGTGAGTTGCTCCAATCTGAAGTCTTTTCAATTACATCTGGTTTATAATCTGAAGGACTCCAGTCTCGTCCTTCCGCAAGTGCAGTGATCTATAGTCAAAATGCAATACTTGTTGTAAAAACTTGTTTTAAAATTCCTGATCCATTTTTTATAACAATGCATTATTATTGATAAGGTTTTCTTACAAGAACATTAGTTGCATGAACTCAGTTCTATCTTTGAGTCTGGATGATTAAATTTTATTTACAAAATTAGTAACCAAGCACATACTTTGCTTAATTTTTTTGGTTATAGTCCAGAGATATTAATTTTCAGTCTCTGTTCTACAATCAACAGGTGTATAAATATTAATAATAACCATGCATTTATGAAAACTTGGTATTTATGCAGCAATAACAACATATTCAGTCAAACATAAAACGAAAAAAAAACAGCGAATTGAAACTTGTTATTAGTACTAGTTATACCATTTGTTTGACCAGATCCTTCCTTCTTCCTTTCTTTGTTCCTTTAAAATGTTTCTTTTTGCTACAAAATTTCAGACAGCCTCTCTTATTTTTAAAGATCTATATATCACTGACACTTCATATCTCAGATATTTGTTACAAAATGAGTAATGGTTGTTCATGTTACACATATGTGATATCACTAAATAGTTGGCATTTTGTTTACCCAAACAATAACTACACGATTACACAGCACAGGCTTAGTACACTGCTACATTAAAGTTATTTTTACATTCACAGAACTGATACAAAAGCAATGTTTTTTTTTATAAAAGTAGCAAATGTAGCTAAGACAAAACTATAAATCAACAAAAATATTACACAACATTCAAAATTTCTTATAACTGTGATAACTATCAGTATATTTCTAACCTTGACATGAACATTTCAATTTCATTATAGCTTAAGAAATAAGTTACAACAAACTTAAACAAAAGAAACCAAGTTTAAAGCCACATTGTTAATCATTTTTCAAATTACTGTTCGTCTTACCTTTTGCCTATACATTGCTGCTGCCTTGGTGTTATACTTTTGTGGTATTTTCATTTCGGGCTTATAATCAGGTTGACTTTCAAGAAATGCTTTTGCTTTTGCATTTCCTCCTACCTATTAAATACAAAGTAAATTTAAAATGAAAATATACAGCACCCGTAAAAGCCATCATTGAAATGTATCAATTTGAAATAGATGATTCAATTTTCTTTGTCAAATAAAAAAAAACATTTAATCTTGGAAAACATTGGTCCAATTGGTTTTCTTCCAATAATAAACAATTATTCCAAAATAAAAGCAAATACTAGGTTGCTAATAGATAAATCAATTTTATGAATGGTTAGAATTTATATTTTATTACCATGAGTTTTTGAATTATTTTTAAGGGCACTATTCACAACAATATAAATAAATTAATCTTCTAAATATGCAAAAATTAAAACGACAAAATATCAAACCATCATCTTTTCCAGCTCTATATCCTTCCATTTATCCATTGTCACGGATCGGACGAACGAAAGATGGACCCCAAGACTGCGATGCACTCCTGAACATTCCAGACAAATCCAAATGCCATAGGTCACAGATACCCATTGAGGATTTAGTGTGCCGCATTCGAAACATTTCTAGCAACAAAATTTTAAACCAAGTTCGAATAAATATTTAACTACATAGCTTACAAAATTTAAAAAAATACATACGTGGTTTTCGTCTTGAGTACGAACAGAGTTCAATTTTCGTCGGGTACGCGGTGATGCCATTTTAATTATACAACACTAATCTAACAACCTAATATAAATTTACAATAAATCTTAAATATAATTCGTTTAACATTTACTTCAGATATAATTTATGTAAAATACGAGTCCGGACTACAGTCGGACGGATGTGCCAGGTGCCTACTTTTCTGACTTCCTTCACTTTTTCAGCAGTCCACTTGGCAAATTCTGTCAATAATCTGTCAATTAATGACACTCTCAGTCTCATCTGTCACAGTCACAAGCATCAGAAATGAACGAATGAAATTGTTTATGGTACACCAAATGGTATAATTTTACCTTGCAGTAAAACATAGATTATTATTAATACGTAGGCTACTGTAAAAGTACTTCAAAGGTGTAATGTACATTAGAATAAATTCGATAATAATAAGAAAATCTCCACTAATCTAATAATTGTAGAAAAAATTGAACAATTTCATAGTGGCTATGATATTTAAAATGAAACATTTTTCTTGATCAATTTACAAACAAAAATTCAATTATAATTTGTATATTTAATTCCGACGGCGAAGTTTTATCACTTTTGCAAAACACTGTAATCTAAGTACTGTATAATCTATTTTTCTAACACAAAATAACTGTAATGTTTTGTATCATTGATCTTACAACACTCGCTACTGTACTCTATATTCTATTCTATAAATCTATGACCACAACTACTTGATACTTCATTCAGGTCGTGAAGCTGCAAGTGTCTAATTTTATGAAAATACTGCTTTTGATTTCCAAACATATTCACGAGTATTTAAATTTATTGTGTAATTTTTTTAGGTAATTAGATTTATACTATCAAGTGGTAATTTACAACTAAGGTGTAAACAACTTGTTTCGTTTGAAATCGGTGAGATTGCGGCATCCGGCTGCAGTTGGATACTCTTGTTCTTGTGCGTTTGAAATGTTGTAGCTTCACAATGAACGGAGACAAAATGAATTTGAACAATGTTGAAGCAGAGTACATGGAAATCGCGAACAGAAATGCCTGGCCGATTATTTACCAAGTAAGTCCTACATTCATATGACGCGTTAATTTGTGTTATTCATGCCACGCACGAGATACATGGCTTTGGAATAGGAGTCCTTACTTTTAATATAATAGAACGTTATGTCCTTGCATTGCCAAACATTGAATTTTTATTTGTGTAATTTGTTTTAATATTATATTGATGACATATATGTAATTCATAAACAATTTAACAGGGTCATGATGCCAAAAAAATAATAGTATAAAATTAATTATTTACTCGCCTCTGTGGTCTAATGGTCCAGTGTTGGCGTTGAGTAAATAAGGTTTCAGGTTCAATTTCCGGGTTGGGCAACTCACAGTGTGTTTTTTTCAATTAGTTAATGAAATCAATGTTGCCCATTAATCATCCGATTTGTGTAAGGTTTGTCACCCATTACATTTTAGGACTAAGTAGTATCTTCGGCTACTTGTAGATGCCGTGGTCAATGTAATTGTGACGTGAACACACTTGCTATTTGTTGCACACTAGTAAGAGTTAATGGTTCTACTAGTGCACCTAATATTACTTAATCACTTACTCACAATCATAACTTTATTATTAAATTTGCCACAATTTGATGAGCAAGTTGGACATCTACATTCAACAAGACTAAAAGTATAAACATATGTGATAATATGTATGCCTTCCTCTAAGGGGATACAAAAGATCCTTTTTTTATATGTAATAAACAATTTTGGCATGCGAAAGCTATCTGAGTTTCTCTTCTCAACTTCTTAGTCGTTTTAGCTTAATATTCTAGCGAATGTGATTTTGTATGTTCTGTAGCTTTCATTGTTACATGTAGCCTAATGCTGGGAGTACTATAGACTGTTACTGTAAAAGTGTTTTTGTTTGTCCTTCTTTCTGTGTTAAGATAGTTCTAAGGGTAAGGTGGTAAGACGATCATAATAGGACAAAATTGTGGTTCTTAGTTTACACTCTATTTAATATGTTGGTTTAACTCTCAAAGCTCAATATAAACAAAGACATATGTATATAGCTACATAGTTATGGCCTACTTTTTGTCCCAATATCTATTGTTCCTGTGGGGGAGCTAAATAACTTCAAAACCTGGACAAGGCAGTCCTCAACATCTAGTTTAAAAATACACTATACTGTAAACACATACATATTTCATTTCTACATTGTGTATTGCAATTTTTAGATAAATATATGTTACTTAACCCATTTTAAAATCTGTTTTATTAATAAGTAAACCAGTATGCATTATATTTTCATTGTGCATTTTTATAAATTGTATATTGTAAGAAACATAATATTTTTTATGTTATGTTGTCTATGCTGTTTTTTGATTAGCTATAAATATTTTTTACTAGCTGCGCCCCGCGGTTTCACCCGCGAAAGTCCCAATCCCGCGGGAACTCCGGGATAAAAAGTAGCCTATATGTTATTCTGGGTCTTCAGCTACCTACATACCAAATTTCATCGCAATCGGCTTTGTAGTTTTTGCGTGAAAGAGTAACAAACATCCATACATCCATACATACAAACTTTCGCATTTATAATATTAATAGGATCTAACTACTAGCTGATCTGGCAGACGTTGTTCTGCTATTTTTTTGCTGTGATTCACCCTCACTTAGGGTTATAAAAAATAGATGTTGGCCAATTCTCAGACATACTCAAAATGCTCACAAAATTTCATGAGAATTATTCAAGCTGTTTCGGAGGAGTACAGGATCAAACATTATGACACAAGAATTTTGAATATAAGATGGAGATGCAATATATTTTTTACTGCTAAATCACAAAAATACTTATGTTTAAATAGCTTGTAGAATTCTTCAACATGGTGAGTAAATTATTGAAATGTGATGCAAAAGTTTTTGTTTTTTGTTTGCAGGCAATCACACTTAGCTGTAAATTATAGCCCTTGAGTCAACATAATGGAAAATTGTAGCTATTCTAGCAATCCTAGCTCACACAGAACCCCATTAAACCCTATAATTTACCTGTTGTCTCCCTCATGGTCCTTGGCCCTCTGAGACTGATTTTATAACCTATAGCTTTAATACTTGTTTCTACTTCCCCAGTAATCAACACTGATATTTGAAGTAAATAACTCATGAATTTGAGATTCAGATAAAGTATGACATTAAAATATATTGTGATTCTAAAAGCAATGCTTTTCGAGTGTTAGTTACTCTCATTGATAATAATTAACAATTCTATTATGTGTGGCAAATATGTCGTTGCAATTGTGGCATGTGGCACAACTTTTTCATTTTAATTGTTATTATATCAATAAGGATTCTTCCGTATCTTTACGCCCATATCCCTGAAGTGGTAGGCAGAGGCACAACCAAGGCACCCATGACTAGCCGAAGATACTAAGTCCCACAATGTGATAGGTGGCAAACCTATCGCCAACCGGGCGCGTATCCTATCACGAGCAACATTTTTTATTATTAGAAAATTGAAAACCCCAATTATCTTTTTGTTGCCCGACCCGGTATTCGAACCCGGGACCTCATGCAGTCAAGTCCAACAACTGAACCGCTAGACCGTAGAGGATTCTTAATTTTTTTAAATAGGCTGAATATATATCAAATTTGAACGAAGACAAGTCCGGTATATAAATATGTAATGCTGTTTCTCACTTACACTTAAAAACTCCTGAAATGGTTCTTTCGATTTTCGTTTAAAAAAAATGGAAGTTCAGGGTTAAAAGTTTATAAAAGTGGACAAACTAAGAGTAAAATAGGAAAAACGGTATCAAATTACTATTCTATGTCCATTTTAGGTAGAAACAAGTTTGCCGAGACAGCCAATAGGCATTATTTAACTTTATTTAATGTGAAATCATTTAAATACTTTTATTATTATATCTTGATATTGATGACTAACATCTATAACACAAGTATATAATTCATTTACTTTAGCATTACATGAATATGAGTAATTTGAGATGGATAATTCTTATTTAAAAAAATACAATTATCTCAAACCATTCACCTAATTTGAAAATATCAATGTGATCAAATGTTAGAGCACTTACTATCTCAAAATATTGTACTTAAATTAACTAATTTTAAAATAAATAAAAAGTTTTATATTGTAAAACTCTATAGTTGATAACCCAATTTTTTTTTAAATAGTCTTTAACAAATTGTTAATCACAATTTTGATCAGTGACATTCAGAGTTATTAGAAAATAAGTAGTTTATTAGTTTAGACTTCAAGGTTATCAAATTTCCATAATTGCAGCTAGCAAAAAGTAATATGTAGTCCAAAATAATTTTGCACATACAACTATATCTGAAGCTGATATAATATTGTTTATGTATTGAGGATCAAATACAAAATTTTATAATTAAAACTAAATGTGTATAAGAAGTTTTTAATCTGGAGAACTAGACTTGGACTTATTTTTAGCCTTGCGAAATGTAAAGAGAAATTTTACGCTTAGCTATGACTAAATAGAATCCTTTGTTGCAGAAAATTGGGAGTGAATGTCAAACATATCCATACACATGCTTAGAAGCAAAGAAACCTCAAAATAAACCACTGAACCGGTACCGGGATGTAAATCCTTACGACCACAGTCGAGTAGTGTTAAAGAGATGTGAACGGGACTACATCAATGCCAATCTCGTTAAGGTAAGATTCAAATACTTATTTACTGTTAACTTTTTTTTAGATTTATAAAAGAGGTATTTTGTATAATCAATCCTACATTTTTGTGTGTTTATTCTGCATTTATTTGTGTGTTGGTCTGTGTAATTGGCATGATAGGTATGCATAAAGGAAATGGTGGATCTTGTTTATCTTGGTCCTCAAATCAAGACTATTTTGGAACTATTATAAAATTTGATAACACAGAAACAAATTTTGTGAAAACCCACCCGTAAAAATGCAGACAATAACAATGCAAATGGCTGTCTCTTACCCCAGACTAACATAAGGGGTATTGGAACTAGTTTCAAACCTTACAGTAATTTTTGTCTGATTCGTTTTGAGATTATTTAATCAAAATTTTATTATAATTTTTTGCTCCATTTATACAGGACCTTAAGAATTTAAGTGGCATATTCATTTCATACATATTACACCAGTACTTGAATCGATTGATGTTTATTTCTAAAAACTACTGGTCGCCCGTCGGTCGAAATTCGACCATAATAAATTTTAATATCTTGTGGATAAGAATAAAGAAAGCCATCTGTGATCTTTTATAGTTATCATCAATATATTTCTTTGTGTGTCAAATGCATGGTAGTGTGGGTAATATTTTATTTTTTGATTTAATGTACTTTATAAGCATTGTTATTGAAAAATATTAGCTTTCTGCACTTCTCCTACACATAAACTATAAGTGTGCCAAATTTAATGCTCCTGCGTCCGCGCAATTTTTTAAAAATGGTTCCAAAGTTTTGGCATCACGTATTAATATATAAATAAATCTCCATTTCTCGTGGTCATCGCATCACGCCTGAACGGGTGGACCAATTTTGCTAATTCTCTTTTTTTTGTATTAGTCATTGTGAGGAAAAGGTTCTTATGAAAATAAAAACCGGGAAAATTGCAGGAGAAATAGGAAAAATGCTTTAATACAAATTGTTAGTACCTGTTAATGTCAAGCGATACGAAGTTCTCCAGTTGGCTAGTTCCCTATACTTTATTATTATAGATCTACATAAAGTTATCGCGATTCATTCCGCTAAATACGTAACTTAAGCCTTGTTAGCTAACGCGTGTGGAGCTAATTTTTAGCCTGAATTGTAACAGAATACAATTTTACGGGCGTTAACTGTTGGATAAGAGTACACTTTGGTGCACGCGAAACAATTACAACACCTGGTTTTTAAGCACAGTTTATTTATTAACCTGTTAATGATCAAGGATTAGGTTTGAATTATTTTTAAGGTTTTTTTTTAATTTTTTTATATGTTACGCGATTTTTCGGCCAGTATCAAACTAATTTTGATTGTTCTTTTTTTGAAAGTTCATTATTATTCCACGGTGGTCTTATATTATTTTATCATGATCCGGATAGTGGTTTTCGAGTTATACTTACCGTCTAGGAATCATTAGCTATCTTTTGAAAAAATAATTATCAAATCACGACGTGTTTATGAAGGAGTGTGCTTCTTAGTTTTACAGAGCTTAAATTATTGATTTGTCACTCGATACTGTCTGCCTAACATTCTAGGGGTTTGGCCTGAATATATTTGTATGTCTTAAAAACATTCTATTCAGGGTTTGGCGTGAAAATATCTATAATCGCAAAATACATAAATATTTTAATAAATCTCATTGACATTTGTTTTTCAAATTCAGTCGTTTAAAAACATTAAATTGTAATGTGCCCTTAACCTAAATGGAATAACTCTTTATTATGCACCAAAATACGT
The DNA here is from genome assembly GCA_002245505.1 of Calephelis nemesis. Lineage (NCBI taxonomy): Eukaryota > Metazoa > Arthropoda > Insecta > Lepidoptera > Riodinidae > Calephelis > Calephelis nemesis. Next base: position 672,578 of record NJDD01002456.1, read on the forward strand.
AAAAATAAATACACTATAAACAATACTTAACAAGTAAGTGATACACAAAGGAGACCTTATCGCCAAAAGAGTGATCTCTTCCAGACAACCATATGTTATGGAGACATAAACTTTTTTTTTATGTCATTGGAAGGCAAACAAGCAGTCATATTTTCCTGATGGTAAGAAATTCACGCCGCCTAGAGACACCAAAGGTGGTATTGGTGCCAACCTCAGGCCGGGATCTGAGACTTCGCGCAAAAGTAAGTTTAACGACTACCTTACCTTCCGAACAGGAACAAGTCAACGGCAAGCACTGACTTTATGGCGACAGAAATAGGTAAAGCGACGTTACCAATCCGGGCGAGTCTCTAGCGAAACTCTACCACCTTGAAGGACGTCACATTGTTAGTGACTTTAAGCCTATGGTCGCCTTTTACGAGCTGCCTGGCAGGAAGGCAGGTGGTCTATTCTACAAAGGAGCCCGAAAACATGGGGAACATAATCAAAGAAATGTTGCATCGTGGTGCTCTTTATACACGAAATGAAATGTATTGCCTAAAATATCAATAGGAATAAAATTACTTTACGACAATGTAAACAAATAAGCAGTTTAACTAGATTAAACGTAGCAGATTTAACGTGAAAAGTGAGTTTAGCCAATTTTCAAGATATTGATATTTTAGGCTTTCCTGACTTCTGTAAGGAGCGAGTTCCAAAGACTTATTGATAGCGAGGCAAAAGATCGGCTGTAAGTAAACTCTTACAGCCGATCTTTTACGTTTACGTTCTTTGTTACGAGAGAGTTCTTGGTGATGTTTGCTATTACAGAACCCTTGAAAGAAGTGGATGACTTGGCCACTTTGTTGATGTTAGTAAACGCATCATCGGTAGATGCCGTTGTTTTTCGGTTTAAAGAAGTGACAGCTTCGGGCCACTAGCACGCTCCTGGGTTAAGTATTTAACACTGAGCTAGTGTAATAGTTTAAATCACCTTATATTATGACAGTTTACCCCGTGTTCGTCCGGACTCCTTTGTAGAATAGACCATCTGCCTTCCTTGCCCGGCAGCTCGTAAAAGGCGAGCATAGGCTTGCCGTCACTAAAACCGTGATATCTGACTAGGTGGTAGAGTTTCGCAGCGACTCACCCTTATTGGTACCACCGCCTTACCTATTCCTGCCGCCATAACGTCATGACGTGTTCCGGTTCGGAGGGTAAGGTAGCCGGTTAACTTACTTTTGCTCGAGGCCTAACATCCCGGCCTCTGGTTGGCAACGCACCATTACCACCTTTGGTGTCTCTAGGCGGCGGAAATTTCTTACCATCAGGAAATCCGTCTGCTTGTGTGCCTTCCAATGTTATAAAAAAAAAAAGAAAAAAAAGTTTACTCAACATTAAATGTAACCCGAAAATGTGCAAGTAGCCCATAAAGTTGAAATAAAAATCCCTTGACAAATTATACAAAATGAATATAATCCCAATCAAGCAAATTATATGCTTGTACTATGGGTAGTAGTAATACGTAGTTATAATTAAATAGATAATGATGATAATGACCGCCTCGTTGGTCGAGTGGCTAGCGTACTCGCCTAACTGCATCGACGAACCGCGACGCTTGGGTTCGATTTCCAACGGGGGCAGGCATTTGTGTGATGCACATTCAGATGTCTGCATTTCCGGGTCTGGGTGTTTATTAAATTTATTCTGGTATCTATTTAAGTATTTCTATGTAATAGTATCGTTGACTAACACCCATAACACAAGCATATAATTTGCTTACTTTGGGGTTAGATTCAATTTGTGTAACTTGTCCAGGGATATTTATTTATTTATACTGTAATAAATTAATGAAGATACCCAGGCCCAGATGTGCAGAATTCTAGGTGTTCGTTACACAAATGTCTGCCCCCGTTGGGAATCGAACCTCGGCCTCGCGATTGAACTGACCCTGCAACCAACGATAGTAACTTACGAGGGCCAAACTGAAAGTTTTTAGAACTGGCAACTTAAAAGCATTATATTAAAAAATTAAGTTTAAATTTTGAAAATAGAACTCTTTACCAATAATATTGAGTATACATTTTATTCATTTGTCCTTTGTTTTACGATTTGGCGGCAAATTGAAAATTGTCTGTGCACGTCAGAATGAATTTAAGCCGAGAAAATTTTCGTGCAATGATTTTTTATGACTTTCGATGTCATATAAGTCAACAAGAAAGTTATGATAGACTTCGATTGGCTTTTCACGATGAAGCCCCATCTCGTGCCACAGTTTACAACTGGTTTAATGAATTCGAACGTGGTCGAACTAATCTCACCGATGATTTGCGTGGGGGACGGCCTTCTACAGCGACGACTGAAGACAATATCAGTGTTGTGCGGCATATGATAGAGACTGACAAAAGAGTGACCTATCAGCAGATTCGGACAAGTCTAGGCATAGGTATGAGTCAAGTGCACAAAATCCTCCATGAACATTTAGCGGTCAGGAAGCTTTGTGCCCGCTGGATACCGCATAATTTGACCGAGGCTCAAAAACTCCGCCGTGTTGATTGGTGCCGAGAAATGATCCAAAAATTTAACGGAGGTGACTCAAATGCTGTGTTCGATATACTAACGGGTGACGAAAGCTGGATTTACTGTTATGATCCGGAAACCAAAAGACAGTCTGCTCAGTGGGTGTTTCCTTCCGAAGAGTTGCCAACTAAAGTGAAGAGAGGTCGAAGTGTTGGAAAAAAGATGGTGGCCTCGTTCTTCGGAAAGACAGGTCATTACGCGACAGTTGTCTTAGAGGATCAGAAAACGGTTAATGCAGAGTGGTACACTAACAACTGTTTGCCACTTGTCTTGGAAAAAGTTCGAGAGAAACGACCTCGAAGCAGGATCTTCCTTCATCACGACAATGCCTCGTCGCACACCGCCAGGCAAACGATCGACTATTTGGCGACCTCAGACGTGGAATTACTGGATCACCCGCCGTATAGCCCCGACCTCGCACCCTGCGATTTTTATTTATTCCCGAAAATAAAAAAAAAACTTCGAGGAAAACATTTTATGGACGCCGAAGAAGCAGTGGCTGCGTTTCAAAATGCCGTCGAAGAGACCCCTAAGGCCGAGTGGGCAAGGTGCTTTTCTCAATGGTTCCATCGAATGCAGCGATGTATTGATGTAAATGGACGCTATTTTGAAAAGTTATAATAAAACTAATAACTTGCTAGAATGCTTAGTTTTTGATTTTCTAAGAACTTTCAGTTTGACCCTCGTACACACGAAAATCAAATCTATTTGGCAGAAGCCAAAATGATACCAACCGGTATCATGTTGTTATTATGTATAACTCAAAACTCGCTGAACAAATTGCTAAAAGCTACCACTGAGACCGTTATGACATAATATACCTTCTTCAGTTGTGAACATTGGACTAGTATGTAAAAAGTCAGGTAAATAAAAAAAAAGTAGACTTCTAAGATCCGTTTTTTTCTCGATTGAAAATAGTTATTCCTCAGTGAATGTACTGCGCTTTGGTTGTGGCATATCTCTTTAACTTTTTAACATCGGACCCCGTGTAACTACATTTAAATTTGTATATCTGTCGTTTGCCATTCTTTCAACATGACCAAACCAAGGGAGATACGCTGTCTCATTTTTACATTAAAATGTTCTCACAATCCCACTCTCTCTGATCTCATTGTTGTGAATACGGTTGGCTATCGTAACACCACGCATTTACCGGAGCGCTTTCATTTCGATTGAAGTTATCATAATTTTATACTTTTTCTGTTTTTTTTTATTTATATAACAAGTAAAATATGGCTATGTCCACACCTGAGCGCTTTCTTCAGTTCTTTCAACGTTAGTTACTTACGTCTCTGGATTCAAGTGTTATGTTCTAAAACACATGCGTCTTACCGGCTACATCTATGCGAAGCTCTTCATGAGTCTTGGAAGAATCAAACAAAGAAAAACAAAATTTATTCTGCAGTCAGTTTTCAAATCGTTATTTTTTATTTATTTTGGAATCGTTTTCTTGTTTATATGTTTTATGTTTGTGCTTATAGTTACACTATACTTGATATTTTCGTTCATTTTCGTCATATTCTAATATTTTTAATGTCATCTTCTGACATTTTGTTTATAAAGCGTATAAAATATTGCACGCGAACCCATCGGCGATTGATCAGCGTTCGCTACTTGTTCTAGAAGCTGCACATGCGCTGTAGCTATTTACCTTGCTTGTTCAGGCGTGCTATATAAAATACGAGGACGCAAAATGAACGGGATAACGCACTGGTGTTGACATACCCTATGACCTTTGCCAATTCGAGGCTTTGTTGTTTATGCTTCATGCGTAAGTTTACAGGTACCTTGTGAACCGGAAATTACATTAGCGAGCACTGATGTTATTGTGTCAAGGAGAAGCAGTTATTATACTTAGTTAATTAATTTGCGCTTCATAAATTTATCCGATTGTAGAAGAAATGTGTTAACTTGACACAGCCTTTTGCACGCCTCGTTGGCCCAAGGGTTTGCGCACACACCTAACTCCACCGAACAACGGCAAGGCTCGGATTCGGGTTTGGGTCAGCTGTTTGTGTGACGAACATCCTTAATTGTATTTCTTTGTCTGGGTGTTATTTAAATTACCATTGGTACCTATTAATTTAAGCATTTCTGTGTATTGGTATCGTTGTCTTACACCCATAAAACAAGCATATTATTTGGTTAGTTTGAGGTTAAATCATTTTATGTAACTTGTCAAGGAATATTGATTTTGAGGTTTGGCGCCATCGAGAGAAAAGATGGTCGAAGTTTTTTCATAATTATTGAATTTCGTGTTGATATTGAGTGAAATTAGTCAATTTTGGTGGCATTTTGTATAATTTTGTTCAGTGAAAGTGCACAAATGAAATAATCATGAAGAAATTACCGTATCGTGTATTTCCTCGTTACCGCCAAATCTCCTTACATTAGCTTGTGTAATGAGGCCGCCGCTTTACTCAAGAGCCTGACATGACTTACTGACGACTTATGACTGATGACTAATTATTATAATTGATTAAAATTTGATGCAAATTTCTACTTGACTAATGGCAAAATACTAACGTGAAGGCCAAAACTTAAAGAAAAGAAAAAAGAATATTGATTTATATATGTGGTATTAGAAAATATCTACAGCATATCGGCTCCTAAAAGAATATGGAGTAAATCCTACTGTCGATGAGTTCCAGGTTTTTTTTGTAATATGGGAGGACGTTGACATTTTACGACCAAATCGCTCGGGTATTATACGAAGATGATGTCAAGAGTTTTCGAAACCGGTGTGTTTATATGAAAACAGTAATTAATAGGGTTTCCCCATACGCAAGCTGGTCTGCTTGGATATCGACATTTTCGTTATGTTTTAATACTAGCTTCCACTTGCAGCTTTGCCGGCGTGCCATTCTACATTTTTTTATGAATTGTAGCTTATTTGTTATTCTGATTGATAAACTATATTCCTGTAAAGTTCCATCGAAATCCGTTCAGTTTGTTTGTACGTAAAAGAGTAACTAACATCCATTAACTTTCGCATGTTTATAGTATTAGTAGGATGTTGTCTAGGAATTTTATATAAATCCTGATTTTCAAACTTTCCCTGTAACATAAATGTGGGCGGCCGAGGACGCCTCTGCGCGGTGTTGCCTTTCAAATATTACAATTTATGAAATAAGCATTAAATAAACCTGTCAGAGTTGGAACGTAATACGTGAGAAATGTATTAGTTTAGCTCAAAGGACATGTTGCATCAAAGCGAGCTTCGTTAACAGCGGTATTACAGAAGTTGGATGCGCCTCTAAACGTGCTTGTTAAAGTTTTGTATGTCTAGTTTGTGTAGACAGAATTTTAGATATATCTATCGTTATAAAGTTTTAATGATAGCGAAATAAACGATGCGGTGCATGATGTTGTACGGTAAGGTATAAATTACGCGACTTACTCCAAAAATTAAACACTCGTTAACACACGTTTTTTTTTAACTAAACACTGTCTTAGTTTGTACTGTTCACCACTGTTGTATTGTACACTTTATCCACTTAAGGCATGTTATTGTATGTCAATTTTTACTGTGTTTAATTATACAGGAGTCTTATTTTTTTCAATGCGGTAGACGTGTTTCTTTGAGGTAGTATTCCCAAAAAGATTTTCTCCTTGTTGGTCCGGGTTTTTTGCTAACTGCCTCTGTCTGGCAGTTCGTCATATACGGGCATAGGTCGAATTGGTCATTACTAACTAGACCTAGGCTAGAAGGCTAGGACCTAGAATAGAGTGCGGTGCAGCAACGCGCTTGGGTAGGTATCCTCTGTCTTACCTTACCTTGAAGGATAAGGCCGCCGGTAGACTTGCACATAGGCTTAACATGCCGGCCTAAGTGTAGCTACGCATTTGTAACATCTATTGTGTCTATAAGCTTGGTTTGACTCTTAGAATCAGGAAAGTCCTGTGTTTGTTCCCTGTCTTACCTCATAAAAAGTCAAAATCGGTCAATTGTCTGACCGTGCAATGCAGAGGAAGTCCGTCGCACTTCGTGTTATTACGAAATATCAAACGCTCAAAAAAAAAATCCGTCTATCATTAAATGCAATTATAATTTGTGTACAGATGACAGATATCCATTTTTATATAGACTTCGCCCGCCTTCGCTTCGCTTCGATTAGTGCCCGCGACTTCGTTCGCGTAGAATTAGAAAAAATATCTTTCGAAAAAAGAATGATCAAATCGAGACATGGTACCCAATGAAATAGTTGGAGTCGGTTGTTGCTGTTTTACTCTTAGTTATTATTCATACAAAATGTTGCCATAATGATAGATTATATTTGATTGACGTCTCTGAGATCGACCGGTACCTCTTACAGTCAAAGGCTACACTGGGTCACTAGACCACAGAAGCACTGTAACAGTAGCCTAATGAAACTTATATAACAAACCTATATCCAGTGTTTTAACAGACTAGCGCTGTGGTCTAGCGGTCTGGCCATCAGACCACAATGGCGATTTATAAACAAATTGCAATAACTTAATCGTACATGTGTAAGGTGTAAGAAATGTAACGGTTCAATATTTTACGGTCGGTTTAGTTTTAGATACGCGTATACTACAGTCTACGTAATACTCATTTGAATTTTCTTATTCTTTTGATATTAACGTTACGCTTCATGGTTAGGACACGTGGATCTGTACGAGAAAAACGTAAATGAAAGTATGTTTACGCTCGTACCACGAAGAGGTAGGCAGTGGCATAACCAGGACACCCATGACTAACCTAAAACATTAAGTCCTGCAATGTGTTATGTGGCTAATATTGCAAACATTGATAAGTATTAGTATCACACCCACACTACATCTGTATACACTATTCAAAATATAGGGGCAGGTATTTGTGTGATTAACATTTAGATGTCTGCATTTACGGGTCTGGGTGTTTGTTAAATTTATTCTGGTATCTATCTAAGTACATCTATGTATTAGTATCGTTGACTAACACGCATATCACAACCATAAAATTTGCTTACTTTGGGGTTAGATTCAAATTGTGTGACTTGTCCAGGTTTATCTCTTTCATTTCAGGTATATCCAAAATGAGATAACTAACGTCAAATCGGTCAAACATTTGTCTCGTTCGTTGATTAATATCGCTGGGTTTACACGGTGCGTGATGCTCGTTATCTAAAGTCCGTGATTTGCGGATCATTACGCACATCTGACGAATATGAGCACTAACAAAACATACCACAGATATTGACGTGATAAGTGAATTAATGTGATGGAGTGACTGTGTTACTACAGGTGGGAACAGTGTGTTGGTGCGGGCTCGTCCGCGTCTGGTATCACGCAACGTGTAAAGCCAGCATTTCAGGGTCCATTGATTTCTTTGATTTTAAGTCAAAAGTACTTATATTTTATTAGATTTAAAATAATTATTATTTTAAGATTTCAATGATTTGGAGTTGATTAACGAATAGGCAAATAGTACAAAATGACGAATAGGAAAATTAGATATGTACAAAATAATTTTAACCCCGAAGATAGGCAAATTTTATAGGTGTCAATGACATCGATACATAGAAATACGTGAATACCGGTATAATTTTATAAACGCCTAGAAATATTAGATGTTCGTCTCCCTCGGGAATCGAGTCCACGCTGTCATCGTTGACTATAGACGTGTACGCAAAGCTCTCTACCAATGAGGCGGTCAGTGAATGGAATATCAATTATATAGCCCCTCATACAAACATATGATTGTTGCACTGCCATTTTGTCTACTACATCTTATACCGGTGGCACAATCATTGACAATGCCTCCAAAAAAACCCCCGCGACTTTGCCGACGGGTATTTGAGCCGTCGGACTTTGCTACATGTAAGACTTGTTTTCCTGAACCTCCCTGCGGCAGCGGGACAAAATCCCCCTAGCAATGCCGCCGGTATACTATGCAGGAGCCTTGACAAATTACCGTGTATTTCACAATAATAGGGGTTCTAGACGTGTGTAAACACTGGTTGTAATCATAGATTTACATCCGTTTAGATTGTTGATTCAATCCAAATTTAATAAAAACGGAGGATGGAAACAAAGTTTTTCATTCAACAAAGGTTACCTATGTTGAATGGCGTTCTTACAACCATTCTAGACGGTTGTAAACACGCCATTCACGTCTTTGGAAATTTACCTGTTTGATTGCCATAAAAAATTGATCAGACACAGTAAAATATAATTTAAATTTCATATAATATCATTTACATACATCTCACATATCTTCGCGCCAAGTTCTTTACGATGTAGGCAGAGAGTACCGAGTGCCAAATCTCACGATCCTGAGAGGCCTATCTACCTGTCTGACTTTCTCTACATTCATTACCCTTTTCATACAATCACGCCAGTTCCTGAGACTCTTGACACCACCCTCAGATAACATAGTGAAATGTCGACCTTGGCCTCCCCGGGTCATCCACATTCGCATTGTATTAACAGTTAACGATAATAATACATATTATGCATGCGTATAACATATACATAAACTGGGGGCCCGCCTCGGCCTCGCACGGTAATGAAATATACATATGAACCTTCCTCTTCAATCACTTTATCTATTAAAAAAAACGCATCAAAGTCCGTTGCGTAGTTTTAAAGATTTAAGCATACAAAGGGACTTAGGGATAGAGACTTGACTTTGTTTTATACTATGTATTTATTGAAGTGATATAATATAGTGAAAAATATCCCAACTATGAATACCCGTATTTACCATAAAATTTGTTTTTTTCTTTAAAACATTTTTTTAAGTGATATAGTTTTTTTTCTATTTTTAGTTCAGCATTCACAAGCGTGTTTTTAGTTTTTTAAACTATTTATTATTATCTATCTTTTTCATACTACAAATTAAAGGACAAGACGAATGATTTTAAATACACGTTTGTTTTATACTGTAGTAATAAACACTAAAGAGAAAAGCTGAACCAAGTGTTCGTGAATTTCTTAGTTATACGTACAAGTGAAGTGTGCGAGTTTTTTGCTCTGAATAATTTGCAATTAATTGAATTGTATTACTTATTGATATGTAGCAGGGACTAAAAATGTATGAAATAGTATTAGCTGCATTTGAGATAAAGTGGGTAAGAGTACATATGTTATATAAAACTAGTGGTCGCGCTATGGTCGAAATTCGACCATATTGAATTTTAATATATTGTTAATAAGAACTCCATCTTCATTTCTCGAGACCAACTACTTTGTTTCCAAACTTTTTAGTGCGCCATCTGTGATCTTTTATCGTTATTATCAATATATTTGATTGTGTGTGTCAAATGCATGGTAGTATGGGTAATGTTTTATTTATTGATTCAATGTACTTTATTAGCATTATTATTGAAAAATATTAGCGTTCTGAAGTTCCTACACATAAACTATAAGTGTGCCAAATTTTATGCTCCTGCGTCCGCGAATCGTAAAAAGGGGTCCAAAGTTTTGGCATCACGTATTAATATATATATATTATATTACTTACTGTTATGTAGTAAACAGTGACTAAAAATGTATGAAATAGTTCTAGCTGCATTTGATATAAAGTAGGTTACATTACATATGTTTATTTAAAATTACGGAAGTTTGTCATAAAATTGTATGTACTCGTACGTGTACGAATCACAAGCGGAATTGCTGAATATTTATATCTCTCATCGTTATATATCATCTTTACTCTTTGTTGTTACGGATCAATGTTTTATATATCAAAGAAAGATAGGCGGATATCCTTTTGATAATGATTCCATCTTCGTTAAGGCACTGAAGCAATTAAATTCTGAAAGGGAAGGTACATTTTTGTGCCATTTTTAACTCTAATTGTGACGAATGAGGCGTCATAGTGTAGGACATTTGCCGACATGTCCTTAGAAAGTTTAGAAAAGCATTTCCAAAGTTGATTGATTGTTTTCCAACCGGTAAAAGCTTTCTTTCATTACTGTTTCTTCTTCGGGCTGCAGTTTCAGGGTACTGAATAAACCCCAAACTGAAATAATTAAATTATTGACATTTTAATTTAAAAGAAAATAAAGACAGTTATGTTGTGTTTTATTAAACACTATCTTAACCGAGTTTTGATTTGTCTAGTGTAATATTAGTTTATAATTGTTGCTTTTATAATTACTGTATAATAGTAACACTTGGCAATAGTAAACCTTGGCCTAAAGTTAACAACGTATTAGAGAGATGTTAAAATTTCTTTTTTTTCTTTGTTTCTTGAATGAACTAATGGGGTGTATAGTGCTTTCCAGATAAGTTTGCGCGCGGAAAAAGATACGAGGGTGGATCCAAAAGTTTTCCACGGTTTGGATTGTTGCTTTGATTCAGGAGTATGGTGGTGAACCCAGCTTTCATCCATGGTAACAAATCTAGACAAAAAGTCCTCGGAATCAGTCTCAAAAAGTTCCAAACAGTCTCGCGAAATTGTGTATCGAACGTTTTTGTTCAGCTGAAAGCAACCTCGGGACCCAGCGAGCAGAAACCTTATGGAACCCCAACTCTTATTATGTGTTGCACCCGGCCATAACTAATGTTTGTTATCTCAGCTATCTTACCAATGGCCAAACGTCGGTCACCCAGTACGAGATCACAAATTTTATCAGGGTTTTTTTGTGGTAGAGGATGTAGGCCTTCCACTCCCAGGATCATCTTTAATGCTCTTACGACCGCGCTTAAACTCAGCTACCCACTTCTTGACACTGGAATACGATGGAGCAGACTCCCCCAAAGTGCTCACCATATCTTGATGGATGTCTTTTGGTGATAGGCCTTTTTTATTGAGGTACTTAATGACTGCACGGTGTTCTATTTTCTCCATTATTGAAAATTGCGTCAGTTTGCTTCAAACAAATAATCACAGAAAATGTATATCGTGCAGTATCGGAATGAAACTGCGCACAATAAATTAATATGACACATATTAACAAATGACGGTAGATTTAAAAAGATGTCATAGCTCCATGTAGGTAAGGCCATGAACTTTTGGATCCACCCTCGTAGAACTATTATGACATTCGCCTAATGTTACCAGATACATGATGATTTCGCACGCTTAATTTACAAATAAACATTAGTTTATTTGTGGAATGTGTGTAAGAACTTTACACAAAAAGTAAGATTCCTTCGGAAATACTATTTTTGCTATTTTAGTTACCGAGAAACTATCCAAATCTCATAGGAATATGTAATACAATTAAAAAAAACGTTTAACAATACCCGTTTAATCTGTATTGAAATGATTTTAATATACATGTAACGGAAAGCACAAAACCTTTTTTAATTAGTTTTATTATATAATAATTGAAATTAGATTTTTATAAATGCATTTTTATGTTTGCGCGCACACTTATCTGGCGCGCACTCTAACCAGCGTTTTCAGAGAGATGTCGTAGGAGAGCCAATTCTCTACGATAATCACCAACACGTAATTAGGCGTATATTTTAGTACACAGTAGGTTATACTGACAGGTTTTCCACACTCTCTGCTTTGAATGACGGATAACCTATCGTGTATGCACTGATGTTCAGTGGCGTATCTAGGCGTAGACTAAGTGGGCCTTCGCCCACGGTCACGCACCCAAGAGGGCCCCGCACTGTCTGATTTAAAATCGTTGTTTATTTGTAAATGAAATAAAATCCTGAAAAATATTGGACTCACTCTTCTGTATCTGAAATAAAAACAAATTATATTGACTGCCTGCCTGTAAGTACAGCTTCCGCAGAAAGAAGTTTTTCTTAATTAAACTTACTAAAAACTACTAAGAAACAGCATGAAGCAGCAACGACTGTCTTTAGCAATACTTTCAATCCAAGCAAAGTTAGTTGCAAAAATCAATTACAATTCCTTACTAGAGGATTTTGTAAAGCAAAAAGCCGAAGAACATTATTTTTGTAACAATGTAAATTAATAGATTTAAAAAAATCTAGGTACTGTTCTAGAGAGTAAGAATAAAAATAAAATCTTTTTTTGATATGTATTTGTTTTAAATACTCTCCTATCCATCTCTCGTAGCGCTTATAATATTTTCACTACTAGTAAAGTAGGTATGATGTCAAATCATGTTTGGTAAGACCATGGTGTATAAGATAAAGTTTTTGGGTTGCTTTTGGGAACGAACGGAAAGGGGCCTCGCCGATACGACTTTGCCCACGTATATATTAGTCCACGCAACGCCACTGCTGATGTTTGCACAAAATCGATATGATTACGTTTGTTGAAAAACGTTCAAATTTTTATTTATATCAGATTTAATTGACTGACTCCTTAACGGATGTTTAAGAGTGTCTTTGCATAAATAAGTTGTAGAATAAATAGGACAAGATTTGATTAATATATAAATTATTATGATAATAGATTAATGTTAAGAAACATTTCTACATATCGTGTCTTTGTCTGCACTTCCAAACAACTGTATGGAGTGTTTGTCTGGATTCCAAAGTGCATTAGAATTATGATTAACACTTGGATATGTTATTGCGCATCAACAGACTGCTGTTTTTTTTATTTCCGATGAAATGTTGTTTTATTTGAAGAAAAACGTTCGAATGGAACAATACGCTATGTTATAATAGTTTCTTATGAAGTTTTTAATCAATATTTTCAGGGGTTCAATTTAGAGTTTATAGAAATACTAATCGGACAGCACTAAATATTTTGTAACTTAATTAATACAAAATGAATTGTAATATAAAACGCACCAACCCGTTACCAGCACCGCGAAAACTGCTTAGCGATCTCGTCGATGCGTGTGTTTGTGTGAGTGTGCCATTTCGAATGTTGGTAGGTATTTTTCATACTGTTAGGGCACTGAAAGCGGTATATTAGTACAGACCTCAGAAGTAACAAAAAATCCGCTACACTACCCTCCGTGTGAAAGCTGAAGACGCTGCGTGACAGTCCCCTAAGTTTTTACCATCAGTACCTCATCAAAATAATCAAATAACATAAAAAGTAGCTCATGTACTTCTCTGGGCGATAGACTACCTACCTGAAAAAAAAAACGTTAAAAACTGATTAGTCGTGTTGTTATTAGGAAAATAACAAATGTGCCAAATATCGCGATCGTTACAAAAGTAAGCATTTACGATGTTAATGGGTTTTATTAGGATTTAACATACGCATCACTGTATCACTTTGTGGGATTAAGGGTTAGCGCATACTTTGAAAGCACCAGGGCGCAGCACAATAATTCGTCTAGATAGCTTTCTTCAATATTCTATGTAGTAATACTCTATGCCAGGTCTTAAGCTAAAGTAGTATTTTCACTGCGATGCGCCCCGACCCGTCACGCTGCGGACCGTCCAAGTGTGCGCTATCCTTAAGTGATACCTACCTACTCTTCAGGGGTAGGGGTATGGAGATATTTTTTTAATAACACTGTTTACACCACAGATGGATCGGGCAAACCGCAAATACATACTGACTCAAGGTCCCCTTGCATTCACCGTTGGCCACTTTTGGTTGATGGTCTGGGAGCAGAACAGCCGTGCTATTCTGATGCTGAATAAAATAATAGAGAAGAACGAAATAAAATGCCACTGGTATTGGCCCCATGGGATTGGGGAGCAGCAGAAGATGGTCCTCAATGACGTGAAGCTGACGGTCGAGCAGATCAGCGAGGAAGATTGTAATTATTACACAACGCGGGTGTTCAAGTAAGTAATGATTATTTACCAACGGCTATTTAATAACCTATCTAAGATAAGAGATAGGGCCACAATAGATCAGTTACTAAGTAACCAATGTCATTTTTTAATAAATAACAAAGTGATTGATTAAAGTTTCCTAGTGTTGGTTCGGGTCCGCTAAATATAGTAGACCATCTTACCTATATAGCTGCTGATAGAGCTGATAGCTCGTAAGAGACGAGTATAGGTTAAAATGTGGGTAATACCTAAAAAGACAACTGGAGGGCTGTGCAGAAACTTACGCGAGTAGAGGTTTGCCGCCTTACCTATTCCTTCTGCCAAAGTAGCTGATGTGTTGGATATGCGATGCGTAGGATATGGTGGACTGGTTCAATAGTCCTAACACCTAGGCAACAAAACAGCGACGCGGCAGTTACATTAATGGTGTTTTTATATGCCATATTGTCTTTTACTATCAGGAGAGTTGCATTTGTCGTTCGCTGACATCTCACATAAAAAAATCTGTAGTTAGAGCTAGCTACGGGATTTTTATGCTACGGTATGTTGAATGTTACTAAATAGCAGTGGTTGATTCAAAACTGATCTACAGTAGCCCTATCTCTTATCTTAGATAGGTTATTAGAATTGGCTTTAAATTGTAGATGCCTACTACCTGATTATTTCAATAGCACTAAATATTATTGAAAAAAGACTACTATAAAACATGTGTTGTGAAATTGCTTATATATGTGGTTATATTTTAGCGACGTCAAAAATATAATGCTTTTAGAGTTCATGGTAAGCCTCATGATGTGGCCTGAATGTCGATGTTTATGCCATAGACCGGTTTTTTTTAAGGAGTGAGTTTGTGGAAAATATTTCTCTATCTAGCACTGTTCCGTTGCAGCACTAGCGGGTGTTCCGTTAACAGATGAGGGTCGAAAAGGATGAGAGAGTTGTGTCGAAATTAAAAACACTGTTTTTTGCATATTTTCGTCGATTGCGCGATTACTAATATTACCCTAAAAGCAGTTTGTGAGCTATAACTATCTTCACGCGCATATCCCCGAAGAGTTAGGCAGAGGCACAACCAAGGCACCCACGACTAGGCAAAGACAATCCCACAATGTGATTCGTGGCAAGCCTATCGCCAACCGGGCACATATCCAGTCCCGGACAACGTTATTTTTAACAGAAAATTGAAAACGCTCATTTTCAATTTTTTTTGTTGCCCGACCCAGGGATCGAGACTGGGACTCGAGAAGTCAAGTCCGACGCCGGACCACTAGACCACCTCTGTGATCTAGCGACTACTATTTACTTACTGTTGATTTATACATTTATTTTATATTTGTTCATATTGTTGTCACTGATTGAAGAATGAAAAAGGTCAAAGCCGTGGTTGTCAATATTTTCTTAATATATATAAATTAGACGCCATGTTGTTTCTCCGCGATAGACTCCTAAAATAACTGACCGATATTATTTATTACAGACATATTAATTGACTGTTTTTATTGATTTTGCACAGTGTGCAATTTGATCCAACTTGAAAGATAGGATGGCGGCTCATATTTCAATTTATTGCATACTATTGGTCTCCCGTTGGTCTAAATTCGACCATAATAAATTCTAATAACTTGTTGATAAGAACGCCATCTTCATTTCTCAAGACCAGCTACTTTGTTTCAAAACTTTTTAGTCATCTGTGACCTTTTATTGTTATCATCAATATATTTGTTTGTGTGTGTCAAATGCGTGGTAGTGTGGGTAATGTTTTATTTATTGATTTAATGTATTTTATAAGCATTATTATTGAATAATATTAGCGTTCTGCACTTCTCCTACACATATACTATGAGTGCGCCAAATTTTATGCTCCTGCGTCCGCGCAATTTTCGTAAAAAGGGGTCTAAAGTTTTGGCATCATATATTAATATATTATAGATTGTTTGTTTGCTAGCTTTAATTTCAAGCGGACTTTGTACCGCTTGACATTGAGCTACCAGCTGTTTCAATGGATAAAGTAAAGTATTGTTTTTCCCAATTCCCTTGCAATTTTCAGTTACATACATATGTATCTTCACACCGAGTCCCTTACACGGTAGGTAGAGAGTAACGAGTATCAAACTTCTGAATCCTGACAATCCTGTCTGGCTTTCTTTACATTCATTAACCCTTCTCATACAAACACGCCGGTATCGGAAACTCTTAACGCCACCCTCAGATAATATCCGAGTGATCTGATCGTGGAATGTCAACCTTGGTGTCCCCGGGTACCTACATCCATCCACGTTCGCATTGTATATTTGCATTGTCAATCTTTCATCTGTCATTCTTTGCACATGACCGAACCAGCGGAGCATGTCCTTTCGCATTTTAACACCAACACTTTCTTACATAGAGGTAGGCCAACCTTTTGTACATTTCTATTTGTCATTGTCCATGTATATGAAAAAACAAACGAATAGATAACCTCCTCTTTGGAGTCGGCTAAGAATATGAAAAATATAACATTTCCTCGACGCCTTGTATGACACCACCGTTTCAACCATTCCTGGCGCTATATCAGTGCCTCCTATTGTCTTGTTTCAGTTGAAAATGTAGAATTCATCTACATTCGCGTTGTATATCTGTTTTGTCAATCTTTCATCTGTCATTCTTTCGCATTTTAACACCAACACTTTCTTACATAGAGATAAGCTAACCTTTCTTGCATTACTTTTTGTCATTGTCCATGTATATGAAAAAACAAACGAATTGATAATCTTCTTTTTGTAGTCGGTTA
This sequence comes from Calephelis nemesis, assembly GCA_002245505.1. Classification (NCBI taxonomy): domain Eukaryota; kingdom Metazoa; phylum Arthropoda; class Insecta; order Lepidoptera; family Riodinidae; genus Calephelis; species Calephelis nemesis. The sequence goes on from NJDD01002456.1 coordinate 689,535, forward strand.
AGGATATAATTAAAAAAAATTGTAATAAGTACTCGACGACTTGTATGACACCACCGTTCAACCATTCCTGGCGCTATATCATTGCCTCCCATTGTCATGTTTCAGTTGGAAATGTAGAGAACTAGTAAATTAACGCTTCGGGTTATATTAACTATCGGGTTAGCAACGCACCATTGCCGTCACTTGGCAATGAGTATTCCTAACAAACAATATTCTTCATTGGCCATTTAGCTATTGTATCCACTATATCCCAGAATCGTTTACCTTGTTTGTTCACTTCCAATAAAGACAAAAATGGAATGACACATCAATTACTTTCATTGTATAAATGGCACGAGTAATAATATTGTTTTTGGTTTGGCACATGAAGACATATATGTAATGAAATGATATTATTAGAAATTGATTAACTTGCGGAATATGTGTGTTAAAGTTGTTACAAATATTATGTTTAAGCATAAAACATATTCTATCACATTTTGGTTTAAAAAAAAGTATCTTTACGCCCAAATCCCCTAAGCGGCAGGCAGAGGCACAACCAGGGCACCCACGTCTAGCTGAAGACACTAAGCCCCATAATGTGATAGGTGGCAAGCCTATCGCCAACCGGGTACATGTCCAAACCCGGGCAATATTTTTTTTTATTTGAAAATTGGAAAACCCAAATTTTCTTTTTGTTGCCCGACCCGGGGGTTTGAACCCGGTACCTCAGCAGTCAAGTCCAACACCTGAACCGCTAGACCACAGAGGCGAATTAATTAACTTGAGGAATATGTGTGATAAAGTACAAATATATTTAAGCATACCGACATATTCTACCATATTTTGGTGTGTAAATATTTAATTAATACTAGTGGTCGTCCAAATTCGACCGTAGTAAATTTTAATATCTTTTTGATAAGAACGCCATCTTTTGTCAAGAACGACTACTTTGTTTCCTAGCTTTATATATTATATATAGTTTATGCGCCATCTGTGATCTTTTATCGTTATCATCAACATATTTGTATGTACGTGTCAAATGCATGGTAGTATGTGTATTTATTTTTTGATTGGATGCACTTTATAAGCATTATTTTTGAAAAATATTGGCGTTCTCCACTTCTCCTACACATGAACTATAAGTGTGTCAAAGGACAATGGCAGATCTCCATAGTGACAATTGTCTGGATTCAAATTGAAGCGTCCCGTATAAGAAAAATGTGTCTAAGTTTCAGTAATAGTACCTGAGTCTACAAGCTAGTTTATTTTCATTCGAGAAAGCCGACAAAAAAAGATATCGGAGTTTGAAATGTTTTGATTTTTAGGCTATGAATAAAAAAAGACATCGTCTATGTCATTATCACTTGACTTATTAATATGGTAGATTAACATTAAATCAAACATATCATGAATAAATTACAAATAAAATGAAGTAAACACAATTACACTGTCTTTTTACTATTATGAAGTTTGATTTCAAATCTGGTTCGCATGTTAATTTCCACATTTATTTTGTTATAGCCTGTATATAATATTACGCTATACTACTTGGCGGTATGAATAATATGCCGTGGTGAAGAGTTTTTCAGTAATTTCAATCTAAAGTTCAGAATCATCACAATATCACGCAAAAGTATTCTGTAGCACAGATTAATGTAAATGTGTTCTGTAGCATCTAACCACAGGACAACATCTGTCAAACTGTTACTGTCAAAAACGATAGTAGCGCTATGACATTAGACTCTATTAAAAGTAAAATCGATTACACATTAAACTGATTTGATGATCCGATATACCATATTTATTGGATTTTAATGTTGTAATACTTCAATGAGCTTATTGATATCGATGCTAAACATGATTTAATTGAGTTCAATTAAGCGTATTTTAAAACCACAACTAACACTAGATCTTAAATTGTATCTATTATTTATTTCATAATCGATACAATCGGTTCATACTATTAGTATTTTTAAGTGTCACACCACTATTGACAATTGAAGTTTAATTGTACCTACTTCGTAATCAGTTGATATGCTTTTTATATCATAAATAAACTCCGGCTTTTAAGAAAAAAGTTGAAAACATGAAAATTCGTTAAAAAATAATTCGACTTGATTTGTTTTAGTGAAATCTATGGACGCTAACACAAACCCAGACAATTTTCTGCCATTATCCTTTTATACAATATTCGTAAAAAGGGGTAAAGTTTTAGTGTCACGTATTAATATATTGATATGTAGTGAATCCCGTTAGAGAACTAATAAACTTCATTTTGTAGCTCAAAGCCAGTTTGAATTATACATTCGATGTTGGCGTTAACTTCATGAGGTCCCAGGCTCGATTCTCGGTTTGACAAAGAAAATAAAAATGTGTCTTTTTAATTTTCTATTATAACGTTTCTCGGGATAGGATAAGTGTCCGGTTTGAGATAGATTTGTCACTTATCACACTGTGGAAATAATTCCCCATGTTGGTCCGGGCTCCTTTGTAGAATAGACCATCTGCCTTCCTGCCCAGGCAGCTCGTATAAGGCGAGTATTGGCTCACCGTCACTAACACCGTGACATCTGAAAAGGTGGTACAGTTTAGCAGCGACTCGCCCGGATTGGTACCACCGCCTTACTTATTCCTGCCGCCATAACGTCATGACGTGTTCCGGTTCGGAGGGTAAGGTAGCCGGTAAACTTACTTTTGATCGAGGCCTAATATCTCGGCCTTGGGTTGGCAACGCACCATTACCACCTTTTGTGTCTCTGGGCGGCGGCTCAAGATAACCTTCATGTTATCTTGAGTGCCCTGGTGGTACATCTGCCTAAACCTTCGGGTCTGGAGACATTTTTGTTCCAACACGTTCTACCTCAATCTGTTGTGCAATTATAATTTTTTGTGTAGGTGTAACACAAAAACTCGTGTAAAAAGCCTAGTCACTTTGCAGGATTTCAAAACAGTTTTGTTTTGCAAACTTTGTGGGATTTCGCAAACGTGAGATTTTATATAATAGACTAACTGTTCACCCTCAACGTCGTCAGTGTTTCCCACTTTCAGTGTTTCTTTGTTCAGTGTCAGTGTTTCCCAATCATTGTCCTGTTTTGACCCGGTAATGTTTAAACAGCGCCTACGTGGCCTACTTGAAATTTTTAAATACAAACCGCATGTATTAGGTTATTTTACCTACATTTTTTCACACAAAAACTGTCGAACTTTACATCAAGCTGAATATCTGTTACTGTCGGAGAGACGGCACGATGATATGCAGCCCAAGGACTTGCAGTTTTCAGATCTCTTTTGATCGTTATCGAATGTTGCGATCCGGTATTTAATTGGAATGGCCCGGTAACGGGTTGCGACCCGGCATTTGAGAAACGCTGGCGTAGAATAGATTTTGTTTAAACTTCCGTTCCTCCTTATAGTCCTCTGGGTTTTTTTTTTTTTTTTAATCCTAGCCTATTTTCGAATTGAGGTTTTCAATCATACGTATCTCAAATTTCATGAAAATTCGGTAGCCGTGAAAGCATACTAGACAGACTCTATGATATGTATTTCCCCATGCTCTTACGAATAACGTGCAGTCTGGCAGTTAGCGGATCGTTTCATTTTTCTCAGCACGTATTTACAGAAGGAAATATTGATTTTTGAATAATTTTTGGAAGCTATTTTCCTATTTTTTGCTTTTGTAGACATTTGGTCGTTTACTTTTGAGAAAAAATAAGCCCCCGTGTTGGTCCGGGCTCCTTTGCAGAATAGACCAACTGCCTTTCTGCCAGGTAGCTCGTAAAAGGCGAGCATAGGCTTACCATTACCAATCGTATGTAATTACCGTGACATTCTACTAGGTAGTAGAGTTTCGCAGCGACTAGCCAGGATTGTGGTACCACCGCCTTTCCTATTCCTGCCGCCATAACGTCAGTGCTTGACGTGTTCCGGTTCGAAGTGTAAGGTAGCCGGTAAACTTACTTTTGTTCGAGGCTTAACATCCCGGCCTCAGGTTGGCAACGCACCATTAACACCTTTGATGTCCTTAGGCGGCATGAATTTCTTACCAACAAAAAATCCGTCTGCTTGTTTGCCTTTCAATATCATGAAAAAAATGAACACCAAGTTCATAAGTGCCCAGTTGGAGATAGAATACTTTGGTTATACGCATATCTAATTTCATGAAATTTTTTCAGCGCTTCATCTTAAAAACATAATAGACATACAGATTTTCGAATTATCAGATATTTTAATTTTCCTCCCCCCCCTTTAGCAGGAAGGGGTCTAAACGCTTCATGCGTTGTGGGTATGCCTCTGTGGTCTACCGATTCAGTTGTTGGACTTGACTGCTTGAGATCCCGGGTTCGAATCCCGGGTCGGGCAACAAAAACAAAATTGGATTTTTCCAATTTTCTAATTAAAAAAAAACTTTGCTCGGGATTGAAAATGTGCCCGGTTGGCGATAGGCTTGCCACTTATCACATTGTGGGACTTAGTGTCTTGGGCTAGTCGTGGGTGCCCTGGTTGTGCCTCTGCCTGCCTCTTCGGTAATATGGGCGTGAAGATACCTTTTTTTTCCTTATGTAGTGATGATGAAAATAGTCGACATAATGACGTAGTCGAAAATCTAAAAGACTGAAATCGTATTACGAAGCCTTTGAAAGAATATCGTATAGGAATAACCTTTTATTTTATAAAACGTATTCCTTTGATGTGTTATTTCATCAATGGTATTACATCCACTATGGATGTTCATTCCATGATACGTTTTCCTTTGAGGTCTTATGTCCTCAGTGGATTAAAACGGGAATGAATGAATATCTATAATCGTCAGCAGCGCGAGCTGTTAGTGAAATTGCCACGGTTTAATTTATGTTTAACTGAAACCACTAGCTCTAAAGTTAAAAATGTTTTATGAACCTGATAAACCCTAATGTAGCTAAAAACCATCTCGATCGCGACAGCTTTCAATTTCGAAGTTGCATCGAAATCGGTATATCCGCTCTAAATTTATGATGCCATCGACATACAGAGAGAGAGAGACAAGTTAAATGTACAACACCTCTCGTGTTGCGTCGGAGGTAAATAAAACCCCTCGTTTTGCGTCGGGGGTTGAAAAATCCATTTTAGCACAATTGCTTAGGAGCTACGATGCCACAGACAGACACACATACATTATATAAACAAGTTTAAACCTTACGATACCTCTGGATGTGCTTTAAACGAAGTGCAACGATTACGCAATGTACCGAATCTTTTAAACTATGATCCCTCAGCTACCTGCTAGTTCATTATCGTAATCTATATTTTTATAAAATAAAAAGCTAAAATTTTGTCGTACTAAAATCCGAAATCGGCGTGGAGTGAATCGGTCAATTTCGGTTTTAATAAAATCGTCTTTGATACGTCACTGATCTGCTACTGGGAATGGCTCCTACAATTAAAAGCTTACCACAAATATTTATTTTTGCTAAAACTTATTTAATTTTCCATTTCGTGAACAAAAAGTTGTCAAAGAGAAATCAAATGCTTAGAAAATAATTTGAACTATGTTCAGAACAGAAATAAATACACGTGCCTGGATTTGATATAAATTTCAATATTGGATTCCAAATCAATCGCCACATCAAAGAGCCAGTTCATCGAAATGCTAATTCTATATGTCATTGATAAAATAACATAATATGTACATGTAGAATAACATGTAATGGTCTAAGATCCGACCATAAGTTGAGCTTCACTGAACTGGTAATAGGGTGAAATGTATAACAAGTTTATGTGTTACAAAATATATTAAAAATTGGTTGCCTAAAAAACCCTGTATAGCATAGTTAAAAACTACTTAATTAAGTAGATTTTTTTATGATAATGGAAAGCAAAAACAAACAGACGGATTTCCTGATGGTAAAAAAATCACGCCGCCTAGAGACACCAAAGGTGGTGCGTTGTCAACCTGAGGCCGGAATGTTAGGTCTCGAGCAAAGGTAAGTTTACCGGTCGTTTTTACTCTCCAAACCGGAACACGTCAACGGCAAGCTCTGACGTTATGGCGACAGGAATAGGTAAGGCGGTGGTACCAAACTGGGTGAGTCGCTGCGAAACTCTATCACCTAGTCAGATGTCACGATGCTAGTGACGGTAAGCCTATGCTCGCCTTTTACGAGCTACCTGGCAGGTAGGCAGATGGTCTATTCTGCAAATCAGCCCGGACCAACACGGGGAAACTTGCTGGTAATAAGAAATGTTTGTCCTGTCTTAAATTATAACACATAGAATGAGCAGAAGATGGGTTGTCAGGTGTACTGATCTATCTACGATCTATCTCAGATCTACCAAATCTTCTCGACCTTCGTGGAATGCAGCTGAATGCTTCTGATGGTGTTTCGGTTACGAAGCGAAACGTACTTTGAGTTTTTAGTAGTGTGTGTATTGTTGGTGTTAATAAAACAGTTTCGTGGTGTACGTTGCGTTGTGTGAAGCTGTATTTATATTTGGAGGTGTTTGGCGTTTGGTAAGTCCAACTCATTCATAGCGCACTATTTTTCCTATTTTGTCACCCCTAATACGTATACCATTAAGTATGGAATTCCGCAAAGTAACACCTTCTTAAATCAATTTTCATAAACAAGTTTAGCGATTCCAGTTACTTTCACGGCATTGAGTAAATAAAACTGTATTTACTATTGCACTGTTTAATTCCAAAAACGTTGTCCTGTTAAGGAATTTTTAGACAACCAATTTTTTATATGAGTTTTAATAATATTATGAACAAGACTTGGAACCAGTACTAAAATACCGGTATTTTACCGGTATTTAGCGGTTCTTACCATTTCGATACCTGGATACTGGTTCCAAAGTGGGTGCCGGTACTCCGTATACCGATTCGTCCAGATACCGGTACCTATCGAGTACCGGTATTAATACCGATATAAAAACCGATATCTAATTAGGGTAAATGTCAATCCAAAAATTTCACATTGACTGAAAATAAATGAAAACATAATCAACTTTTATCCAAAGTCGGTTACAAATGTTGATACACAAAATAAAAATTCGAATACGAAAATTCATCTCGGCGCGGCGTAGCGGGTTGCCGCTCCGTACGTCTTACACTGATAGATGGAAACGAAAATGGGCAACGTCGCACTTGTACTTAACGGGTACCTTAATTAGATATAGGTTTTTATACCGGTATTAATACCGGTACAGGTACCGATTAGGACTGGTACTCCTCCGATACAGGTATCGCACCAAGGCCAAATATACCGGTACTCAAAAATACCGGTATTTTAAGCCCTGATTATAAATGAAAAAAATAAGAAAATATATGTCTGTGCCTTGCATTTTCGCAGTTGAACCGAATTTGATGTGATTTTATATGCTGTAGGGTAATTCTTGATTAGGGTGATCTTTGTTCAAACGTATGCATTTTTTTTTCAAAAAATCAACCCCAAAAAGGGGACGAAATTTTGTATTAAAATCGCAGCTATTCTACGCTGACGACGTCTTGGGAAAACGGCTAGTTTATTATGAAACAGGTTTCATTTTATTATCAGCTATGTTTAGGTCGATGTAGGTTCGGATCTTCTACTATATTTACATAAAAATAGTTGATAGGAAACATTACATGTCAAGCTATTTCCACGTATTAATAAACTGCATGCTCCTAATCGCGCGAAAATGTATTTCATATGTAATATGTTTCATACGGAGCGTATTACCTGAAGCGAGTGTATGCAATATTAAACGATACCATGGTAGTTTCCAGGAAACTGACGAATGAACACTATATCACGTGTTCACGAAGATATTTCTGTCATGGATTTCTGGATAATGGCGGTAATTTTATAAGTAAAATGTCTTGTCACTATACATTTTTTATCCACTCCTGAAAAGGGAGGTGTTATGAGGGAGGTCTGTGTGTGTGTGTTTGTGGCATCATAAATTATTAGTGGATGGACTGATTTGGACGTGGTTTTTTTTAAACTGACGTGATCGAGATTGTTGTTGGCATTACAAGCAAGTATTATCGGAGGCTATTGAAATTGTTAACTTTAGTTTTAGAAGTATTAGGAATTATTTGCGATTATGTTCACGCTGCAAAACCAATTCTCACGGCTTTTTCTCTTCTCGAAAAAAATAATCATAGTTGAGATTCATGTGTTGATAAATTTACTTTTTTCTTATCGATTACGTCTATAGTTATACTCCAATTAGAATAAAAAAAATATTGAGAACATATATTGTTTGTTGTTAGACGGCACATTTTAACATAAACGCAATTGATTACAAGTAATTAAAAAGTGCTTAAACTTATTAAAGGAATTAAAATTAAAATATCTATTATCTAAGATACGTATACGTAGGTCATACTACAAGTTTAGCGTAACTTAAAAAATCAACATGTTTGAACCAAAATATCATGTTTGTTGCTTTTCAAAATAACCTCTATTACATTTGAAACATTTTTTCATGCGACCGAACCATTTTTAAAATAGGGGACCACAGATCTGAAGGCATGTTTTCTACGTGCTGATTGAACGCTATCACTGCTTCTTGGAGTTGATAAAAGTAAAACCTCTAATCAAATGTTTGATTTTAGGAAAAATACAGAAATAACAGGGTGCTAGGTTGGGGCGATGCGTAGGATGAGTGACGAGATGTACTTTTTCGGAAGCTAAAACTGACTTTGTTTTGTTGGCCGTGTGTGAAGAAGCGTTATCATGGTGTAGGAAAATGCGGTTAGTCCTCGAATTGTCTCATAGGTAAACCGGGGATTTTCTTCAATTAACCGCTTAACAGTAGCTATATTATTTTTGTTGACGGCAGCTAAAGGCCGCCCTTTACGAAATTCGTCATGTAAAGCAACTCGAATTCTCACAAATTCAGCAAACCATCGCCTCACGGTGCTCAAACAAGGTGCTTCTCTCCCAAAAGTATTTTGAAGACGAGCGGCACAGTCTCGCGGAGAAAGAAAACATTTAAAATCATAAAAAAATCATGACTCTAAAAACTTTTCGACTTAATTCCACTTTCGTTGCGTACATAGAACTTTGATGTTTGATAAAAAAAACAATTGACAAATTATTTCCCGCCAACTGTTTTTTTATAACTAAGAAGGTTGCAACGTTTTAAAAATATAATATTCGAAATTCAAATAGTTCCGATTAGCTAGAAGTACAAAACTTTTAGTGTGCCCCATGTACTAAAATTTATAAAGATTTTGTTTTATTTGGCAGTCGGGGCGAATGAAAGCCAGTAATATCATAAAGCCGTATTAGCAATAAAACCATGACCATGCTTTATTAAGGCTGCGATGTCTTGCCTGGACCGATAACGCTGCTTTTGAATTTCTAGTCGCTTGACTTTCGATCGTAATTTGGAACTCTGCCAAGATAGTTCTTCCCATTTAACGATGTGTTTGCTACAGGCTACTAGTTGGATTTAAAGTCCATCTTTACTTTTACATCCACATTTATGCATACCAGTCGATAGCTTCAAGAGAGAAGCTTTCAAAGCAAGATTTCTCTAGTCGAGAAGGCGTTTCAAAATAGCTACAGCCTTTGCAATAGCGGGGATTCCCCCGGCTAAAGTTTTAAGTTACAAGTAAATATTTAAATAAAATCCTAATATTAATGTCTGTTCGTCGCGCTTTCACGATTAAATCTCTGTACTGATTTTAATAAAATTTGATACGCATATAGTTAAAAACCCGAGTACAACGACGTGTATGTCTTACTTTTAAAAAATTCGACATCAGTTTTTTTTTCAAATAATCCTTCTCATTCGTCTCATGTATATCTTAATTATTAACAAAATCTGTGTTGTTACCACGAATGCACGACATGAGACAATCGTGCTTCGGTTTCCAACCTCATGCAGTCAAGTCCAACATCTGGACCGCTAGACCACAGAGATCTAGTTTCAGATATATTTTGTGAAGACGATTTGGCATATTTTGAACTCCAAGCGGAATAAACCCAGATCGATACGGTACAAATCGAAAACTCTTATCTGACATCCATATCCTTATATTAAGCTCAATTTGTCTATTACAATTTACAAGTGCATCCTTAAGTGCTGCAAAATGGGATGCAGAAGATGGGCCTTATTACATTCATGTTTAACGCCGCTTCTGATTTGGAATCGAAGTGATGTTTTGCTCTATATGACGCTACATAGTACATACATACATAGGTCCATACATACATACATACATATCTTCACGCCAAGTCTCTTATGGGATAGGCAGAGGGTATCGAGTGCCAAGCCTCACGGTCCTGGCAGACTTGCCTTGTTTCCATCACATTCATTATCCTCTTCATACAAACACGCCTTTTTCGGACACTCTTGACACCTTCGGATATGAAACAATCTTAAGTTTTATACGTTGGCAACTAGGCGAAACGTTTTTTTAACTAAATTACAATATAAATAAGCTTGGTAGAACTGCAAAAAAGCAATTATATTATTTAACGCGTCGCAATTTGATAATTATTTTTCCGAAAAAGCAAATGGTTCCGAGATGGTCCCACATAACTTTTACTAAAATCCTACTTGTAGTTTTGAGAGGACGAAGTAGTTAACATGGACAAAACGTATGCATTGTAAACTAAAAATATACTAACACGAGTGGGATCATAATAAAATTAATATGGGACCAACTCGGAATCAGTACTTATCTTTCTAAAAAAGAGGCATCAAAATCGGTTCATTATAGGCCGAGTAATCGCGTAACAAACATACCAAAAAAACATGCTGTCGTTAAAAAAAACCTTTTATTGCAGACAGTTCAAAAGCGAACGTCAAGATGGAGGGACCAAGTCTCGGATTATAATGAAACAGGCATCAAAAAAATCTACCTAAATTCTACTATTTGCTACCTTTGCTCAAAAACTCAGTACCTCATCATAAACATGTTTTTTTAATTAATAAATGTTGGTCCCTCCATCTTGACGTTGATTTCAACAGAAATATATATTATAAAGGTAGGAATTAGGTAGAAAATATTTACCACTCAAAAGTTACAAAATAACTAACCTGTGGCCGGAAAAAGTAATTTATTGAATCGTCAAGATGAATGGACCAACTATTATAGTCGATATTTTTAAATCTGTTTGTGTTTCGGACACGTCATATTATTTTTATAAAGGTAGAATTTAGGTAGAAAAATATCAAATATATAAAATACTTTCAGGAGCAGCCTATTAGAATAGTCCCTCCAAACATATAATGGTCCAAGGGACCAACATATAATGATTAAAAAACATGTTTATTATGAGGTACTAATTTTTTGAGCAAAGATAGCAAATAGTTCTACTATTTACTTTTAATAGTTTAGTTAGAATTTTTTGATGCATGGTTTATTAAAATCCGAGACTTGAGCCCTCCATCTTGACGCTCGCGTTCAAAACGAGGTTCTCAACTCGTCTGAACGTTGTGCCAACTATTAATTGATTTTGATGATGATTTACTAATGAATTAAGAAAAGGTCCTGTGCAATTTTCACCAAAATCCGACGACATCACTTATCGGATTGTAAAACTTTTTTATTTTTCTTAAGCACTAATTGTTTTTTTTTTTAAACTTGGTATTTTTACGCCCATATCCCCGTAGAGGTAGGCAAAGGCACAACCAGGGCACCAACGACTAGCCGAAGACACGTAAGTCCCACAATTTGATAGGTGGCAAGCCTATCGCCAACTAGGCACATTTCCAATCCCGAGCGACATTTTTTTTTCATCAGAAAATAGGAAAAAACTTAATTTTCTTTTTGTTGCTCGACCCGGGATTCGAACCCGGGACCTCATGCAGTCAAGGCCAACAACTGAACCGCTAGACTACAGAGGCGATATTTTTTTAACTTATAGAAGTTTTTCTTCTTTTTAGTTCAGCTAGATGAAAAATTTTGTTTTAAGTTTTTACTTATTTATTTGGGCATTGTAATCAAATCTCAAACACTGAATTTTAAACTATTTTTTAATTTTTTTTTCAATTTAATAAGATACAAACGTGTTTTTTAAACTATTATTTATTTTATTACGTATTGTAATCGGTATGAACTTACATTTGCTGTTATTAATTATCCTTATGTAAAGAGGGGTCTTTACAGACTTGCGAGAGAGTCTTAACATCACAACCTCGTATTGTCATCGCCTTTCTATGTTACAAAAGGAAAAGAGGCATGTTTCTACTAAGTGTGTATCAGTTAAATTCCGTCACTAGCGTACCCATAATCATAAAAATATGTCTGTGCTTGTTATTCCGTAGTTTTAAAAATGTTGTACATGAAAAACTAGACAGCCTTGTTAAAAGTTTAGCTGTCAATTAACGGTTAAACTTATAATGATCCCCCTCTTTTGTAAAAATAAATTCCCATTGCATTCGCCGCAGTTTTACGGATCTGACAAAATAGAGTCAGACCAGAGCCCTTACCATGACTTGGTATAGATTACGTTCGGTAAGTTACGTGTCGAAAAATAACCTATGGTCTAAAAATGTGTTTCTCTTAATTACCAACAGAGGCGCTGTTTAAAGTTTTCATACAAGTAATTTACAGAGACGTTAGCAAGTGAAGTAAACTTGACAAGCCTTAAACCCATGGTAAGGGCCCAGGGGACTGATTCCGTATCTTTTTATTGATGATCACTAGGTAAAGTGTACATCAAATAGCTGTCAAATGACGTGTTTTATATTTGTTGTCTCAAGTGTACTTCTATACTAGCTGCGCCCCGCGGTTTCACCCGCGTAAGTCCCAATCCCGCGGGAACTCCGGGATAAAAAGTAGCCTATATGTTATTCTGGGTCTTCAGCTACCTACATACCAAATTTCATCGTAATCGGCTTTGTAGTTTTTGCGTGAAAGAGTAACAAACATCCATACATTCATACATACAAACTTTCGCATTTATAATATTAATAGGATAAGTCACTGGTCATTTGATGATATCTATTTACGGCCAATATTAATAATCAATCCTAATCCAAAACTTGCTGTCCAAGATTGATATTTTGATCCATTTTTATGTTATCGCTTGCCAATAACATATCTGTGTACAGGATAAATATGGCAATTAGGTGTAGGATAGGCCGGCGGATACGCAGCTATCTAGATTGCTTGAAATCCATCTTTAGAGAAATATTATTAACGTTAGCCGTTAATGTACACTTTACCCAGTGATCGCTAAAAAGATACGCAATCAGCCTCCTGGTGAGCTCCAATAAGCGACTTTCCGACTGAAAATAGCTAAAACCAAAATAAACGTGTAGGTGGAAATGGTTTTGTTTATTTATTTTAAGTGTCTTGGCGCCCATATCCCCGGAGAGGTAGGCAGAGGCACAACCACGGCAACCACGAATAGCCCAAGACACTAAGTCCCACAAAATTGCTAACCGGGCACACATCCAATCACGAGTAACATTTTTTTTATTAGAAAATTGGCAAAACCACATTTTCGTTTAGTTGCCCGGCCCGAGAATCGAACCCGGGACCTTATGAAGTCAAGACCAACACCTGGATCGCTAGACCACAGAGGCGACATTTAGTCCTTGACTATATTAAAACATATGCACAACGGCGAACTTAATGCTTATAAGCATTTTCTTCCGGTTTACTCTTTATAATGGTGAACAAAAACACTTGGGTTATGAATAATGTTAGACATAAGAAAACTAACTTATTTTTAAAACCATTGATTTTAAAATAACTAGAAACTAAATTTCTATTATTAATAACTAGATATAACTATATAACTAGAAACTAAAATGAACGATGATGATTTTAGCGAGTCATGAAAAATGTTGTTCACATAAATACTAGTTTTACTATAACTTTCCCGGTTAGAGATCCACCGCCATAGTTATTCCTGCCGCCATAACCCAGTCCCAGCTCCGGGTAGTGTAGTCGGTATTTCTAACTCCTAACACCCTGGTAACATTTATGGTGTTAATGGATCACTTATTTCTCATTTTCTCATAAAAGTAATGGATGCATGGTTGTTCACTTTGCCTACCACTTCGGGGATACGTGTGTTAAGATAATAAGGTTGCGTGTTTGATAAACCAATTTACACTACATAAATGAGTTGTTTTCATACAGTTCAAAAATAAAAGTATCCTATAATCAATCATTTTATATGACTGCAAAATCTACTAAGTTTCGCTTACTTGATTATCTTCTGACTGTTTTTCTTATGTTGGATCTGGATATATACACGTCTATTAGAAAATATTAAATTTCCCATATCATCCCACAAAAAATCAGTATGATTCCCACACTATCCCATAAGAAAACGGGATGCTTCCTACACTATCCCATGATAAAGCGGGATAATTCTCACACTATACCATAATAAAGCGGGATAATTCCAACGCTACCACATAACAAAGCGGGATAATTCCGACGCTATTCCACTTTATTCGGTACCGATCAATTCCTCACTGTCCCATAATAAAGCGGGATAATTCCCACGCTATTCCACTTTATTCGGTACCGATATAACGTACCACAACAGTTATATACTAATTATCCTTGAAATCAACAGTGGGGGAAAACACTGTTATTACTACAAAACCTGTTAGGTTCCGCTTTGACCGGCCAACTTTTATATTAATTAATTGAGTACTTATCTATTAATTAATTGAGTCCTCTTTCATGCTGTGTTTATCTTATGCTGGTGCTCGACGAGTATGTTTAGGAACGGAATTTTATTTACACTAATTGGTTAAAAATAATGTATTTGTGATTGTTTTTTTATGATAATGGAAGGCAAACAAGCAGACGGTTTTCCTGATAGTAAGAAATTCGGGCCGCCTAGAGACAACAAAGGTGGAAATGGTGCGTTGCCGCCCAGAGGCCGGGATGTTAGGCCTTGAGCAAAAGTAAGTTTATCGGCTACCTTACTCCCCAAACCGGAGCACGTCAACGACAAGCATTGGACGTTATGGCGGCAGGAATAGGTAGGGTGGTGGTACCAATCCGGGCGAGTCGATGCGAAACTCGACCACCTAGTCAGTTGTCACGATGTTGATGATGCTAAGAAAAGGCTTACCGTCACCTGTTCCTGCCAGGCAACTCGCAGATGGTCTATTCTGCAAAGGAGCCCGGACCAACACGGGGTGTGTGTTATGTGTTAGTTAACGATGTTAATACATATACCCCCTTACTAATAAAACTTACGCGTACGTTGATCTGGAAAGTGAAGTTACACACCAGGTCAACGGGCGCCTAAATATTATTAATTAATAAGTGGGATAATGTTTAAATGTATACCAGAATAAAATAGACTCTCTGAAATCTAGACGTCGATGTTCATTACACTTTGTGCTCCTTTCGGGATTTGAACCCCAGTCTACCCGATGATTGCTGGTGTTTAGTACGTCCGCTTACCCTTAAGCCAACGAGACGGTCAATCTGTGTCTGATAATTGCAAATTATTCCATATTCTTCCCGCTTTAATTTGGTACAATATCTTAAACGCAATAAAATTGCATATATAATCGACTTCGATTTTAAGAGCATGACGTCAATATAATATAGTAAAAAAATGAGTTCTGTCCTCGATATCCCTGGGATACCATAATCAGATTTTTGTGGCAATAGGGCTTCGAAAATGCACTCATTAAAAAAAACAAATCGGTTCAGAAACTACAGAGAAATCGATTCATGTACATAAAATATAGCAGTCGAACATGTGATCTCAACCTTTTTTTGAAGTTAGTTAAACACTACGTAGGTGTATAATGTATATATTCTGCTTGACGAGTTGCATAACAGTTGAAATCTTTTTCCTTTAAGATGGAATCAACACTGGGGAAAATACGATTACAAATAATGATAGTGTTTTTTATTGCTATCAGGTTTATTAATAACTTGTTTAAGGTATAAGTCGATTATGCTATTATGATTTTCACAAGTATGCTTATAGAACTTGCGGGGCAGGCACAGAGTATCGAGTGGCAAACTGCACGATGCTGTCAAACCTGTCTCGCTTCCTTCATACTCATTACCCTTTTCATACAAACAGGCAGGTTTTGGAGACTTTTGACATATCACATGGATAATATCCGAGCGATCTGATCGTGGAATGTCGACCTTTGTCTCTCCGGGTACCCACTTCCATCCACATTCGTATTGTGTATCTGCTTTGTAGTTCTTTAATTCTTAGTATCTTCAACTTCTTTCCGCGAAGAGTTCGGTAGAGATACGACCAGGGCACCTATGACTTGCCGAAGACACTTGCAACTCGAAGTAATAGGTGGTACGCTATTTAAGACTTAGAAAACACACACACACACACACACACACACACACACACAAACATATGCACATGATGGATAATGTTTTAAATTTTAGGAGTTCCTATGACTTCTGTCGCCGCTATCATCACATCAGCTTTATTTTATCATGACATTGGTGGTAATTCCGCTGTTTACAAATTAAACTTATTTTAGATACATGTTATCTTTCTCAAATGAAACAAAACCGAAAGAGATGGGACGTTTTAGACACGTCGGATTATTCCGAACATGTCAAATCGCGATGTTTTTAACCGACGTTTTCCGAGTAATAGTTTAACGTCTGTAGAAATGACGTGTACGGTCTAATTTGACAGCGTTAAAAGTGTTTTGTCTCTTACTGTTTATTTCGTTGAAAGAAGACAGCGATAACTTAAAATTAGTTTAGTGAGTGCGCAACAAAATTACCACCAATATCTTTAAACTTGAGTGTGTACGCCATAACCTAGGTCATCCGGTTGAGGATCAGCTATGTTGAGGATGAGGTAGATTTTGGTATAATAAAACTATTAAATTGAGTTGCGAAATTCTACCCGGACAGACATACATAATAAATAAATATTCTTTTACAAGTTAAGTACAAAAATTGAACCTAACTCCTATGTAAGCAAGTTACATAATTCGTCCCTCGCATGACTAACTCTCCTATCTCAGTTTCGACAGTTTGGAGAAACCATACTTTTTCAGTTTGGTCATTTTAAATTTCGTTTTTATTTTTACTTTACAGAAACGTCAATAACTGAAGAACCAATGTTCGCACAATTACGTGAGTTAGAGAAAATCATAGATAACGAATTCAGAAAGATATTGATAGTTCAAAGTCCTAACTCCAATTGCCGAATTAATGAGTTAGGACAGTATTACTAAATGCGAGGGACGAATTGTGTTATGGGTGTTAGTCAACGATACTAATACATAGAAATACTTAAATAGATAGCAGAATAATAATAAATTAATTAAACACCCAACCCGGTAATGAAGACATCTACATATTTTATCACACAAATGCCTGCCGCGTCGGAAATCGCGAAGGCGTTAAGGCCTCATACTTAGTCATCCAGAAGAGCCAATCGCCGCACTCCCCCGTTCCATGATTACTATGAAATATTGGGCTCTAAATTAAATGTCTTAAGCGACAAATTTCTATTTTTGACACTATAAAAGTAATTTGAAAAAAGTATAAAAACTGAAACACTTATCTTTTAGGTATACTACTTATGTATGTTTATGTTAAATCTGGTGTCGATATTTTTATAATTGAAGTAGACAGTTGGGTTTTGCTTTCAAAAAAGGGTTAACTTTTGTTTTTTTCCTATCGAGCAAAGTTAATTGAATCGTGCTTTAGAAACACTAGTCTTATAAAGCATATTAATGTTATCTTGTGTATTTTTGTCATCAAGATCCATGATTGCTTTGTATGAAAAAAACATTATCTTGCTAACGTATTTTAGCATACGTTGACCCTTAACGCTAGCCACTCGACCAATGACGCGGTCATATACATATATTGAAACTAAATAAAAGCTTCATATTTTTAAATGAAGAAACACTTGTACTGTTTTACGTCTCACTTATATTTTATAATTTTATAAATAGCCTACCGGTTTCGCTTTTTACTGATTCATCAGGGCTAGAACTTAAATTACTGAAAAAAAATTTCATTTAAAAATATGAATATTTGGAAGTTTTAACAAGCGCCGACGATGGAAAATATCAAATATAAATAAAAGCTTGTTAAATGAACAATAGTATTCACAGTGGCTACCTTTTTGTTGTTATCTACTACATGTGTGAAATCGACGATATCGTAACCATATCAAGACCACATCTTAACCATCGCGGCAATGGTGCCGATTCGCTTGGTACAAACTAGTCTAAACTAACCTAAAATTAGATTTAGAGTTGTCAAATCACGTTTGGTATTCTGCTGTACACATCTAAACTAAAATTTTAGCTTGACAGATCTAAAACATTTTAGTCGTTTAATTTAGGTTTTTCGTATTCTGTTGTGGATGTTTTATGTCAAATTTCACTTAAAATTACAAATGTCACTTAAAATTTAGAAGACTTTTTAGAAGACGATTAAATTTAGTTTCCATACAAACTACTCTTGTTTTATTACAATTGATTGTTAGGGTAGCTGATGGTAGCCCTATGATTAAAAAAAAAATTTTATATCAGGATTGTTGTAGATTCGTCTTAAAAGTACAAACCTACGAAATTATAATTCCATAATTCGAACATTCATTTAACATGATTGCCTCCGTGATCTAGCGGTCCAGGTGCTGGATTTG
>NJDD01002457.1:0-11197 GCA_002245505.1 Calephelis nemesis
CAGCGACAGGCTTTTTTGGTAACTATTTCATGTCCATATACTTAGAGGTCAATGCACAATTCACATGGTAATAAAGACCATAATACCAAGAGGAATCTTTCATTTTAATATACATAAATGTCAAATATTAGAATTATTTAACGACACTACATATTGCATTTCTCTTTCAAATAATTTACTTTTATTTAATTAAAATTTTAATCCGTGCTATTTTTATTAGATTTCTTGGTAAAGTACGATTTTTCCTAGTCTATTGTACGATCCCTTGGAAAATAAAGTTGGCAATACTGAACAGTGGGCGTAACTCCAAAATGTATGTAAGCGATCTGGGCGGATTATTGCTCTACGATGAGCCCCGTCTCGGTCCGTCCAAATGTGCTGCTATCCTGGGCCACCAACATAACATTAGTTCTTTAGTGAAAATCTTAACCACCACTTCTTGAAACGATAAATTTCCATTTTGTTATAAAGCATCGGTCACCGCAATAATGCAGCTTGGCCGACTTTTTAGTAAACAGCGTCATCAATGTGACTTGGATTACTTTATAAGATAAAAAACGAACTTCTCCTGGTGGTAAGAAATAACCGTGGCCTATTGACACCGTAAAATATGTCGTAGGTCGCTGTCTTGTGGCTTGGATGTTAGGCCTATGGTGCAAGTTCACCGGCTACCCTACATAATATATTATAAAAATTAACTACAATAGTCTAAATAAGAACTTACGCAGTTATCTAATATCATAGGTAAAAAAATGTATCAGATTGTAACATCAATCAACTGCAATACCAGGCTGAACCTTGGAGGTACTTCACTCAGTGTTTCTTAATTTGATGGAAGTAAATTGCATGTAAACATTGTTGTGTGTTAAAACAGCCATATGTACATGTACCATTTTTGAAGTGAAAACTTCTTCAGCGGCGTTGCGCACTATTTTTGGAATGGGTAAAACCTAAACTCGCGTCAGGACACGAAACCTGATCGAAAATTGGTAAGACAGATGGAGAGTAAACTGCAGGCGCGGCGTAGGAGAGGAAGTATTTTTCTTTATACGGCGCGGCGAAAATGTATACCTGCGCCTGCTGTTTCGTTTAGACGGCGCAGGGCGCTTGCACGAATGTTCGTGTTGTCATGTTTGTGTGTACGATAGCGCATTAAATGAATATTGTATTCTACCACATAAATGATAGTACTTTCATACTGATAATTATCTAAAGCAATTCGTGCAAAATTATTTCCTAACCATTCCAAAATATCAAAAATGCACAACGTTAATATTCTTTCTTTCTTTAGGTTTTGGCCTTCACGTTAGTATATAGCCATTAAGTAGTCAAGTAGAAATTTGCATCGAATTTTATATCAATTTTAATTAATTATAATTAGTCATAACTCGTCAGGAAGTCATGTCTGGCTCTTGGGTAAAGCGGTGGCTCATTACACAAGCTCTGTAATGAGATTTGGCGGCAACGAGGAAATACACAATACGCCAATTTTTTAATAATTATTTTATTTGTGCTCTTTCACTGAACAAAATTGTACAAAATGCCACCAAAATTGACTAATTTCACTCAATATCAACACGAAATTCAATAATTATGAAAAAACTTCGACCATCTTTTCTCTCGATGGCGCCAAAACTCAACGTTAATATTCAAATTTTCTCTTCTGCCGGCACTCCCGGAGTGCAAGCTGCCGTTTTTTTAAAGTGACTAACGTGTTGCCAACCTCGTGGTTTTTAAAACTTTACCGGACTTTGTGGGCCCAGCGGAGTGATTAGCTCAAGACATCATTATTGAGATTTTAGATGAATTGGGCTGTTCCCTACAACGCCAGCAACAAGGGCTATATCCCGGGAACCATAGGTACCGTACACTGCCATGCTGCCATCACATCTCATGAATTTGAGGAAGGCGGTTACCGCTTTTCCCAAAACCCTAAAATGGGTATCTAGGACTAGTTATGACTAATTTTGAATAATTTAAGACTAGTTTTAATCTATCGCCTCTGTGGTCTAGCGGTCCGGGTGTTGGACTTGACTGCATGAGGTCCCGGGTTCGAATCCTGGGTCGGCAAACAAAAAGAAAATTGGATTTTTCCAGTTTTCTTATAAAAAAAATGTTGGTCGGGATTGGAAATGTGCCCGGTTGGCGATAGACTTGCAACCTATCACATTGTGGGACTTAGTGTCTTCGGCTAGTCGTGGGTGCCCTGGTTGTGCCTCTGCCTACCTCTTCAGGGATATGGGCGTGAAGATACTTTTATTTTTTTAGTTTTAATCAATCGGGTAACTTGATCAAAACTTAAATTTGGGTTGTGGCAGATAATAACGCTGATGCCAATAATTAAAAAAAATTAGCATTGACAAATGAAGTCTGTATGCTCATGTCAAATGCCTTTACAGCGTCTGTGAGGGCTACATGTATAGCAGATTTCTGCTATTAGGCAGACTTTGTACTAAGTTTTTGCTCGGACAGATTTATTTGGTAAATGTTTTAGCAGATTTCAAAAAAATGTTGCTAGAAGATGTGAATATTGATATTTTTTATTGTTTGTGCTGGAAGATCTGCAACTGACAGACTGATATCAGATTTTTTGCGTGGTGTTGGCGTTTACAGAGCCAATGCTCGACAATCCACTCAAAGCATATGATTTATTTTCAGTTTTTTTTTCACACTTTTATATGAGTAATCCAAAAGCAAGTTGATTGGGGTGATGGACTAGGCGTTAAGCATGACGTTCCTTTATGTTTGTGTTTATTTATTTCTATCCTTGTATCGCTGATTTCCTTAGTTACAGTTAAGACGTTTAAATATTTGTGGACTTCATCGTTTTTCGTAAACCATGGAGCATTGAATATTATCTTCAGTATAATATTTTGCAGTCTCTATAGGGACGTAACTTTGCTCTTACTGACAACTCCCCAGATCTGTAAACCATAACTTTATGTCCATATGGATTTTAGGATGGCACATGTCCATGTGGAAGTCTAGGTATTGTACACATTTACTTTAAAGTAAGATAGTGTTTCTCAAGCTAACAGGGGAACAATCATTTTTTCTCAGAGTGAATTTAATGTGATTGGATGTATGGGCACTAGGTAGAATACGCTATAGATCGCGCTAGTCAGAAGTGGAGTCCAACAGACGTTGCAATTGTTCACTAGCCATCTTAGGATCTTTATCCACCGCTAGGAAGGTAATATCGTCGGCATACGTGGCTACCATCACGTCGACTGTAGTAAGGTAGTCAGATGTATAGATGTTACAAAGGACTGGTCCTAGTACAGAACCCTGAGGCACGCCAGCTTCGATGGGCATCAGTGAGGATCGCGCATCTAAATGTTTAAACCCAAAACAACATATCAGAGAGGTAGCATTCTAAGATATGGAACATAGCATGCGGAGGGTTTTTTTTATTTTGCGCAGCAAATTTTTTGATATATAATTATTGTTATTTAGGTAACTTGTATTTACCTTTTTTTATAATTTCCGTTCTTCATTTTTATAATGCATAACCGAGAAAAATAAGCGATTAGGTACTGAGATAGCAGCTTTTGTCACATGCCAGATAATATAGTGATTTTACCTGTAACATACAGCTCAAATATATAATATTAGCATGTGCTGCGCAAAAAAGTTATCGCTTTACACATCGGCATGTACAGAAACGATTTTTCTGAAGTTGGGATAGAAAAGTTAGACACTGGAAAGCGACTATTTTTATAATACGCAGTGATATTATTCAAATTAAAAAAAGCAAAATATTTGAGATTAAATATAGAAATTTCATTGACTATGAAGTATTTTATCCACACTCGTTAAGGTGAGAGCCAACATGATTGTAGTTGATGACACATTTTCGGCGTTTTATGAAGTTGTACTTGACAGATTTACTGCTAAAGCCTAGAGGGTGGCAGTTTTTTCATTTTTGAAATAGTCACACTGTAAGCGTCAAGACATAGAGAGACAACTAAAGAGTAAATAAATTTGTAATTTTACAACAAATTCTCAATTCTCAAAACAAATTCAGGAATCAAAAAAGGAATATAAATACCTACTCTTTAGCAAGAGATTTTCATTCTTGTGAATATCGACTATTACTGATTATATGCTATAATTATGAATCCGCCACAATTTCATGTTACATGGAAAGAACATCTTAAGAATATTGGTTATGGCTTCAGTGCTTTGCAACAAGTTGGTATTTAATTTAAAATAATTTTACATTTGTGTACATCTGTAATGTAATGTTTTTGTAAAAAGTAGGTAGTTTTTTTTAAATTTGATAATAATTGGGCGTGTTTGGCCGAAGTAAGTACTTACTAAACTTAGTAAGCCAGTAAGCATAAAAAAATTAAAGTCTTACAAGCTGACCGTAGCGCTTTTCGGCCAGGACAGACTTACTGGCTTAACAGAACACAAAACACCGGTTTATGTCATATCCCGTACATAACCTCATAGACTGAATATAATTGACAGTACTAAATTTGGGAATATAATTTGAAATCATTATATTCCGTGCATGTGTACCTGAACATTGACAGGTCTGCTCCTGTCCGTTTTGTTTACATCAATAATATGCAAAATGGCGTCGTATATTAAACTATACTTACTGCGTTAGCACTTATTTTGTGTCCCGGCCGAAAATTTTGTAAGCATAGTAAGTGACTTACTAAATTTAGTAAGTACTTACTTCGGCCAAACACGCCCATTGTGTTGTCGCCTGAGCAATAACTTTAAAACTTACGAGATTTTCACAAAAACCGGCATAAAATGCCATTTTAATTTTACATGGGTTATTGCTGTGCTCTAGAAACATGAGAAATCTCACACACATTATTGATAGAAAGTCTGCCCAAACAACTATAGCTGTGTTTTGGTAAAACTATATTTTGTATTGTCATTTTAGCTATCAATAAGTTTCTTTCTCTAAAAAGCAATATTAACCAACCCTACATATTTTGTAATTATTATAAGTATTGATTGACTAGGTTGAACAACTACAGACAACATCTATGTAGGAATATTCAACTCTAACATCTTTTGTAAATCAGAAGAATACTTATTCTCATTTTTCCAAATCAATAACTAGTAGTTAAATCCCCAACAGTAGGTAGTATACTGCACCTATATACTCCAACAATGTGTTAACTTGCTCTTAGTCTTGTGGTAAGGAATTATAAATATTGTGCTTCTAATGTAAGTTACTATTTTGTCAAAAGTATTTTTTTGCTTACATGTTAAGAAATGGATATCATAAAAAAATCTATCTATTTACAATACTATTACTATCATAAAACAAAATTAAATTACCCATGATTTCCCACCATAGAAATAGGAATATATAAAGAAGTGCAACAATGATCTATAGCAAATTTAGTTGTATAAATACAGTTGGAATCAACTTATAACTTAACAACATCTCTTTGTCTCTTTTAACAAATGTTGATATTATGTATGCCGAACAAGATAACAACATTTTTGTCTATGCTAATTTTGGCGTCGATTTAAAGTGACGTCATGACAGTTCTCATGTTTGCCAAGAATCCATATTTAGTGTACAATTTTTATAGTGATGTACAATTGCAAATGTCGATATTTTATTTTATGTTCCTAGAAAAGAATATTTGGAAAAGATAAGAACGTACACCATGGGCACTGAAAATATCAATCACAGTCTAGCCTAATAAGAAATCTTTTAAGTGCTCACTTATAAGTAAAAAAAATAAAGATAGTGGTTTGAATGTAATCTGATCAATTTTTTTTTGTTAAGACAATGAATCTTGTAATAAATTTAAAGAGTTAACAGAATAAACATATCTCCACTCCACAATGTAACAACATCAAAAAAAATGTGCTCTCGAAAAGTAAACAAATATTCTTTATTTTGTAATTACATTTCCCTATTTAGGTATAAGCCAATTGAGTAGCACAAAGTAAGTGAGGTGATAGTTGTGATTTCTTTCGGTAGGCAAATAATAATTCTTATCTCTTTGCCTAAACTTAACTATGAATTGTCACTAATAAATCATGTATCGATATTGGTACTCTAATTTTTCTGGACATCCTTATAATATCAAATTGGCAGCCATATCTAGTAGCCGACAGCAGGCTTTTTTCGTAGGTGTTTCATGTTAATTAAGGTCAATGATTTAGAGGTCAATGTTTACACCTAGTTATAAGATAATTTATTTTACCCTCTTATTATGGCATAATTAATATCAACAGTTTTTCTAATATTTCAGAATAATGAATTTGTAGATATGACACTAGCAG
The DNA here is from genome assembly GCA_002245505.1 of Calephelis nemesis. Taxonomy (NCBI): domain Eukaryota; kingdom Metazoa; phylum Arthropoda; class Insecta; order Lepidoptera; family Riodinidae; genus Calephelis; species Calephelis nemesis. The sequence goes on from NJDD01002457.1 coordinate 6,274, forward strand.
CTGATGGGCATTTTGTTAAAGTTCACCAACTCCTCATGGCTGTTACTAGCCCTTACATCAAAGATCTGATATCTTCTGCAGATTGCAAGCACCCAGTAATATTTTTAAATGTAAGTACATACATACATATCTTCACCCTAAATCCAGATTAGGTCCAGTGAAGTTCTAAAAACTGCAAGGCTAGCAACATTAAAGCCATACAAAATGAAAAAGAAGCCAAATCGTTTGCATACAATACCCGAGCAATTTGGTTGTGGAATATCAGTCTAGGTGTCCTGGGTATCTTCATCCATGCACATTTGCATTGTATATCTGTTGTGCCAATCTTGAAAATTAAACTACTTATTTTCATCATCCAAAGGCTAACATTTATTGAAAGATTTTATTGGGAGAAATTTTTTCATTCAGTTTTGAATACAAAGTTTTTTAGGATGTTAAAAGAATGTGAAGGAAGTTAGGCAGGTTTGAAAGGATAATTACATCTGGCTCTCAATACTCCCTGTAGTCTGTGAGTAACAAGATAGTTGTTAGGAACTTGGCATAAAGATAAGTAAATAAATTGATCTCAATATGTTGAGTCTTTTGACACAGCTCCTCAATGACTGTCTAACGGCCAATATTAATAATCAATCCTAATCCAAAACTTGCTGTCCAAGATTGATATTTTGATCCATTTTTATGTTATCGCTTGCCAATAACATATCTGCGGACAGGATTAATATGGCAATTAGGTAAAGGATAGGGCGGCGGATACGCAGCTATCTAGATTGCTTGAAATCCATCTTTAGAGAAATATTATTGACATTGGCCGTAAGTCTATAGACCCCGAACTAGTCTTTCAGGCTTGTGATAAATAAGTCTGACAAAAAAATCACTGTTAAGTCACAAGTGTTATGACTAATGTTGAATTTCAATAGGGATGGTCATTTTTTTTTGTATGTTCTTGTATGTAATATTTCTTTGGACACTCCCATTACCAATAGTTTATTTAACAAAAGAGACAGCTGTATGACCATTTTATCACTGTCCAAAGTTAAATAAATTTTTGAAAAAAGTACCTATAACATTGAAAGTTGTCATGGACAGTTATTGGTAGCTTGATCTATATATAAATGTCTAACGAAGGCACAAAACAAGCATGTGTTACTCCTTTTATACATTTATCATTTCAGTTTCATTATGTAATTGAAACCTATTTTGCCTTATTAAAGTAAAAGTAAAGTACACCAAGATTCAACCTGGTGTTATAGTCTATTACATATTTTTAAATGAGGAAACACTTGTACTGATTTACATATCACTCATACTTTATTATTTTATAAATAGCCTACTGGTTTCGCTTTTTACAGCATCATCAGGGCTAGAACTTAAAAGAGTGTTTCTTCATTTAAAAATATGAATATTTGGAAGTTTTACCAAGCGCCGACAATGGAAAATATCAAATATATATTGTCTTTATTACAATTTGACACAGTTTGTAATATCAACTTAATTTTACTCCTTCTTTAGTCCATGTGATAAGGTGGATTAAATTCAAGTCAATTTTCTTTCGCCTCTGTGGTCTAGCGGTCCGGGTGTTGGACTTGACTGCATGACGTCCCGGGTTCGAATCACGGGTCGGCAAACAAAAAGAAAATTGGATTTTTCCAATTTTCTAATTACAAAATGTTGGTCTGGATTGGAAATGTGCCCGGTTGGCGATAGGCTTGCCACCTATCACATTGTGGGACTTAGTGTCTTCGGCTAGTCGTGGGTGCCTTGGTTGGACCTCTGCCTACCTCTTCGGGGATTCGGATCTTCGGGCGTGAAGATACTTCTTTTTTCTTTCAATTTTCTTTGCGGTGCTAATCCAATGAAACATTGTTTCACAGCGCAAATGTTGGTCTTATATGATTGGCAGTCATTAAAAATATGATTGGTAAATTTAAAGAATGAAGCTAATATGTTTAAACAGTTTTCTAAAAGAGAAGTTTCTCAATTTGACTAAGTTTTTATTTAATAATCAATCCCTGTACACTTGTAACGTTGGAAAAATATATTTGAGGTGATTAACAACTAGTTTAGATATTTCAATTTACATTAAAATACTGTTATATGAATCTACTAATAATATTATTATAATTATTTCAGAAAATATCATACAAAACACTGTCAGCAATTTTAGAATACATATACACTGGTGAAGTTTTAGTTGCAGTAGATAACCTAAAAGAATTTTTGGATGCTGCCAAAGAACTGCACATTAAAGGATTACAGGATATGGTATGTCAAATGCACTAATAGCAGAATTTTTGGGCAGCATAGTAGAACTATGTTGCCCCAAATACATTAAAATATAAAATACACTGAAAACTTAGAACTTAGAAATTAAGTAGTATGCAAAGGTGAAAAGAAAATAATATTTATAAGGACTTTAGGAGGAATAATTTGAAATCCCGGCTTCGATAAACTTACTTATCATATATGAGTGTTTTCAAATTACTTATCACATTGTTGGACTCAGTGTCTTCGGCTAGTTGTGGTTGTGCAGTTCTATGGGGATGGACACATGTAATAATAAATTATAAATGTTATGTTATTGTTTAACAACCAGTTTTAATAGGCCTTCTAGAACTTTTGCTTCTGAGATAATTGTTTTGATTATTGAAAATTAAAAGCAGTAACTAGGCAACTGATCTAAAATAACACTACCTCTTATCTTATCTTAGATTAATTTAGTTAATTAGATTAGTTAATTTATTTTGGTTGTTAATTGTTAAATTTCCAAAATTTTACTACTCAATAAATAAATGGTAAATTACTTTATTATACTTAAAATATGTAGAATTAAATAGTTTAAAAGAATGAACTTTATTTTAGATAGTGTCTGTCTATAGGTAAAAATCTGTAAAATAAAACTACGAAAAAAAGAATGAACAAAAATGGTCAATTTACATTTTGACTACTATGCCTATTCCAGCGAGATACCTATTAAGCCTGATAAACTGTAGCCTATAACCTACCTCAGAAAATAGTCTCTAGTGTACCTACCCACTAAATTTCAATAGGATTGGTACATTGAGTTCGAGAATGGTTTAACTAACAAATACGTGATTTGATGCAAATACATTTTGAACATTCCGAGCATTATTTTCATTTTTATTTAAAAAAATCGGGGTGACTTTCTTTAAGTGACTTTCTTAGAATTGAAAATAATGCTCTAAAGAAATTCACCTCAAGTATGGCGCTTGTTAAAAGTTAAGAGTTTTTAACGATATAATCCATTTTTATATTTGAACTGAGATAATAATATGTTGTATGTAGGTTTATTTACATTCAATCTTTTTTTACTAGCAATCTCGACATCTGTTTCAGTTAGACAATTTTTAGACTGAATATCTTGAGTTGTAATGCGATTTATGTTATTTTGAAACGGGCATTAGTTAAATTATTTCTCTTTGAATCCAACAATACCAATAACCAATTTTAAAAAAAAAACAGTTAAACCATTCTCAAACTCAAACCTTCAATTTTGGTCAAGATACAGTCATACAGATTTTTTGTGCTTTTTTCCTTTCCTGTTTTTGTATATTTTTGCTTTTTGTGTGCAATGAAATGCTGAAAATGTATCTTGCTGTCTCTTTTTAGTTTCAGTTGCACGTAATTTATTTTAAATACTTTTAACGTGTAGGTATGAATGGCCAGCTGTGTAAGACACATCTTTCACCAAAACCTACAGATACTTGACTAGTTGTAAAAAGATTGTGATAATTACAGAGTTTGCCAAATCTAGTATCTGGAGGGAATAAAACAAGAGAGCCTATAACGTTACAAACAGAAGACAAAGAATCCGAAAATGAAGACTTTAAAAATTACGATGCGTCACTCCAAGAGGACCCTATCGATAATGACTGGTAATGTTTCCCCGTGTTGGTCCGGGCTCCTTTGTAGAATAGACAATCTGCCTTCGTTTGCCAGGCGGCTCGTAAGAGGCGAGCATAGGCTTCCCGTCACTAACACCGTGACATCTGACTAGGTGGTAGAGTTTTGCAGTGACTCGCCCGGATTGGTACCACCGCCTTACCTATTCCTGCCGCCATAACGTCATGACGTGTTCCGGTTCGGAGGGTAAGGTAGCCGGTAAACTTACTTTTGCTCGCGGCCTAACATCCCGGTCTCTGGTTGGCAACGCACCATTACCACCTTTGGTGTCTTTAGGCGGCGGAAATTTCTTACCATCAGGAAATCCGTCTGCTTGTTTGCCTTCAATGCAATGTCATAAAAAAAAAGTGATACAATAGCTATTTTTGACTTATTACAGTTTTTTAACACAGTTGATACTAAATAAGTTAGAGAGATTTCCTGATTGTATGAAAACATTGTTTTAACAAACATAACAAACAAGTTTTATCCAAAGAGTGTTGTCAAGAGTCTTCAAAAGAGACGTGTTTGTATGATAAGGGTAATGAATGTGTAGGAAGCGAATTAGGTCAATACCTGGTTACACTACACTGCCTATTTCGTTAAATACTTGGCGTGAAGATAAGTAAGTATGCATACACTACTGTCCATATGTTGCTTCTTGTCTGTTTATTAGACCGGATCACTGATATTCATATTTAAAACGTATTAAACATATGCAATTAGATCTTTTGTGTTCATGTATTCAAATGTGTTGTATTTGGCGAACTTACCATTACATTTTCATTCTTAAATAATTTAAAGTTGCGAATTGGTAATTCCTTTTTTTAAAAGATTGTGATTCCGAAGTGGACCTAGATAAATTTTATAAAGATACAACCAGTGGTTAGTTAGTTGTATGTATGATTTCACGCCTAGTCAATAGGCTTGTGTCCAAAAATGTATTTAGTGATTGATTCTTTCCTTTATTCGATATTGAACAGAAATAACTGAATTTATTTTCAAAAATCGATGAGTAACATTA
>NJDD01002457.1:26908-47858 GCA_002245505.1 Calephelis nemesis
GCGACTTTGTTTTATACTATGTAGTGAAGACAGGACAACGTCGTTACAATGATCCTCTATTATTTCCGTGATTAAATATTAGAATTTACCTTTAGTATATAACTTGAGGGTTTTTGTATAGTAAGCTCAAAACGTGCGGTAGCTTAACAACCTCATACATACAGGTACGCTTGTTCTACTCGAAACCGTAACGTAGATATCGTCAAAATCGATATTTGAGAATTCATTAGATTTCGATTAAGACACGGCGATTCGAAAGCGTGAAAACTTGTTCGGTGAACATTAATTTTTTAAACTCGAGTCGTGCGTCGCTCCCGTTGATTGCGGAAGGGGGAATATGCAATATGTTTCGATATCCATAATCAATATTTAAAATGGATTTTTAGACGATTGGTATGCTAGAGGTGAGTACATATATCGGTGAAAATTTTATGGTTTTACGGTTTTTAGTTATTTTGGCTCATTAAGGCGATTGCACATATAGACGCACTGCAATCTACGCATATCGTAACAAAATTAAACCATGCTAAAATGCAATTGTGCCTGCTATATGTGCGCGTCTATGTATGCGTTTATCTCTGTGCTATTTAGCGAAACTGTAAAATGTGCTTTGTAAATAACAGTACAACAGTTACAATTCAATATCTTTACTGCTTTGTCAATTATAATGAAAGAAATGAGGTTTTGTTAAAAACAACAAACAGAAAACAATCGCCGTGTTACCAATACTTGTATGTATTTTCAATAGAAAGTGAGCCGTGATCTGGTCGAAGATATAAACCGCCTTACGTCTTAGTTGTTCCTTGAGGTAGTCCGATAACTTGAAGTCACATAATATAGAAAAGGTCCGCCACATACATGCGGAATTACTTGCGACAATCCAATTTCAGAATTTCGAAATGAAATTTTTAACGCAGTGAATCCATACAAATCAATGGATCTGCAACACGCGATCGGAACGTTTTGTCAGGAAACGCGTAGCGAAAAAAACCGTTCTGAACATAACTTTTCTATAGATTTTGTATTAATCGCACAACACGTTCGAAAATTGCGTACGGAACTACAGCAGTCGGGAAGACTGCTGCAATTCCGTACGCAATTTTCAATACACATTGTGCTACTACTACGATTACTACTATGTATTGTACTACTAATACTATGTTTTGCCACATTTTAAATTAAAATAATAGGAAAATTTAGCCACAAGTTTAGCAAACTTTAATAAATATAATTCATCTGAGCTACAAACGATGGTCACATTTATGCAAGGAAATTGTGAAGAAAGAGGCCTAGGTACATTTGAATGCGAAGAAAACCTAGGAAATGGTATTTGAAGGAGACGTAGCAAGGACGAAGAGTTTTGTTTCTCTTGGTTGTGCTTGTAACAGGGATGGAAGGTACACCGTCCATGTAGAAGGATAGTGTATGCAGGGAATGGTGTGAATGGAGCGCTGGGTAAACTATTTCAAAGCGAGCTTTTGAGCCAAAGTGCTTATCCTATTACACATACATATATTGTTATTATTATTTGCCAAATATGGGCCTACTCAGTAATGAAGATTTTTTTAAAAAATGTACTGTATGTAGACTAGCACGGTTCAACTGAGCTTTGAATTCCGAATTGAAAAAAAAACTAGCGTTCGTGCGAATTTCGTTTCAACATTTCAAAACGGGATTCCGTAAAATAATCCCACATGTATGTGGCGGCCCTTATCCATTTCAAAGAACAGGTGATTGTTGAAATAGGTTGATGCTAAACTTTGCTTTCAGAACCGACCGCTGTACAATATACGGTGTCAAACTGTGGCTCATTGCAATTAATTTTGAACAGATGTATGTACTACCTGAGGTATACGAACCGGGACGGAAGACGACAGTGGCGGTGCGTGGATTATGTAAAGAAGAAATGCCCAGCTTTTATTATAACAAAAGACGATATCGTTCTTCAAAGGTAAGTTTTTAAAATGGTCTTTTCTAGAATTTTCCAGTAAAATAGGCTCATTCTGTGGCATATATATTTTTAACACCTTCATGTTTAAGCAAAGCAATCCCAAAAACTGGGCTATTAAATGTTAAAAAAATATATAAATTCAATTGTATTTTTAACTCTTGAGTCTTGTCAGATTTAAACCTAAGTTTTATAACTAGTAATACTGATGACACGGCCGGTATGTTTGACCTATTGCGCAAGTCCGCCGGCTACCCTACCTTCCGGACTGCAACATGAAAGAATCGTGGTGGCTAGAATAGGCAAGGTGGTGGATCACTACCCGAAAAAGTTGTTGCACAGTATTCTACCACCAGCGGTCTTGTTGGTAATGACTAATGAGAGGCACTTGGTATATTCTACTCATCGGACCAGTACCAACACGGGGTATTAGTTATTGTCTACTAAAAGGCTGGAGATTTAAGCTTTTTGCGCAGGTAAGTTTACCTCTTAACAGGAGTACGACAGTGATGAGCACTAGTGTCACGGTTGAAATAAGTGATGTGGTTATCATTTCAAGCATACTGTTACAAGAGTGACACATGGTCTGACTTATTGCGGTATCGGAATGATAAGGTCAATATGATTTACTGGAATCCAGTATCAAGCGATGGGGTCATGACGTCCCTACGCCGAAAAAACAATATTTATAGTCAGAATTTTAGTATAAAATTGAATTTTAGATTTACTTCTTCATATTTTTAGAGTTGCAGCTCACATACATCCGTTCCACGACAAGAAGATATTAAGGAAAGTAAGATTGGGATTGATATTCACGGCCATACATGATGCAGAATCGGAAGGGAACGTCATGAAAGTTCAACGTTCCAAATAATATATTTGTAAATGATAAATAAAAGATGTGATAATAGTTATTGTTTTATTCAAAACAAGAATCCCCTTTTAGCAGATATATTAACTGAGTTTATTTTTTTTATGATATTGGAAGGCAAACAAGCATACGGATTTCCTGATGATAAGAAATTCACGCCGCCTAGAGACACTAAAGGTGGTTATGGTGCGTTGCCAACCTGAGGCCGGGATGTTAGGCCTCGAGCAAAAGTAAGTATACCGGCTACTTTACCCTCCAAACCGGAACACATTATGGCGGCAGGAATAGGTAAGGCGGTGGTACCAATCCGGGTGAGTCACTGCGAAACACTACCACGTAGTCAGATGTCACGGTGTTAGTGACGGTAAGCATATGCTCGCCTTTTACGATTTGCCTGGTAGGAAGGTAGATGGTCTATTTTGCAAAACACGTCATAATTCAGTCGAACCTTCTGATTGTGGTTAGTTTCTGATGCGGTGATGTAATTATTATTTTTCTTTGAACTTCCTCAGTTACATACTCTTATTCCAACATTTTATTGTCTCAAAAACATTTATGAATTTGGATTCTCATGTTAACGTTAAAATAAGGAAAATATCACTCACGTGTTGGTCCGGGCTTCTTTGTAGAATAGACCATCTGCCTTCCTTGCCAGGCAGCTCGTAAAAGGCGAGCAAAGGCTCACCGTCACTAGCACCGTGAATTCTGACTAGATGGTAGAGTTTAGCAGCGACTCGCCCGGATTGGTACCACCGCCTTACCTATTCCTGCCGCCATAACGTCATGACGTGTTCCGGTTCGGAGGGTAAGGTAGCCGGTAAACTTACTTTTGCTCGAGGCCTAACATCCCGGCCCCAGGTTGGCAACGCGCCATTATCACCTTTGGTGTCTCTAAGCGGCGTGAATTTCTTACCATAAAAAAGCGCTCTGAATGGTTGTCTGTGTTTTCAAACAAAGTATATACTTACAACTTCTATTTCAAAAACCTAAGTAAGTGAACTAGTACGGAGGGTAGCAGAAACATAAACAAAGTACCAACGTACTTTATGCAAAGTGTACGTTTTCATATATTTCAATTTTATGTATAACCTTATAAATACTATTGAACTAGATACCTTTGTAACAGTTTTTTGAATAAATTATTGAAGTTATACTTCTTTTGGCGCGTTAGGAAAAAATGATGAGGGTAAATTTTTACGGTGCACGCGCACACCGTCACGAAAAACCGACATGATGAAGTTTTAGCTATAGATAACATTTTAGTTTTTCAAAAAATGGTACCAACAAAGTAAAAGTAGGATATCTACGTATGTTTGCGTGAGAACTGACAACTGTATTCACAATATTTCATTATTTCTATGGTTAGTGTCATTTTGTCTACAAATGTAAAATAAGGCAAAAGACAAAAATTTTAAACAGATTTTTATCTTATTACGCCGAAGAAGTATAACTTCTAACGCGTGTACATAAGTACACGCACAATTTTTTTTATTATTATTACTGTAACACATTTTATATATTTTATAAAATTATTATACAATGTACATATATATTGTAGTAATTTCTATTCCCCTCATCATTAGCCATGATGTTAAATATACCACAGCTATTTTAATAGAAAGAAAGAGAAAGAAAATTGTTTATTTGCGGAAATATGTGTGTAAATGAGATGTTACAAAAATATTTAAGTATATCAACATATTCTACCATATTCTGGTGTGCAAATATTTTAACATTTATAAAAAATATTATTTAATAAGGTACATATGCTTTAACTTCTGATTAATATTTATAACTAGATTAATTATTTATTACCAAAACATTTAATAACTATAATTGAATTTAACCCTGTCTACCGTAAACTACCACCGTTTCCAAACCTAGCCAGACAGGAGAAGAAACGGCGAAACAAACTCCTCGGCAACCATACCTTTCATTATATTTGGTTAGTAATTATTAGTTGTTTTACTATAAATTCTTTTCTACAAGAAAATCTTTGACACTATAATATGTTTTATCTAACAACAAACCAAATACCTTCCTTCGAAATCTTTTTAATGGAAGAGATTTAAGATTATCAGGAATTTGGTTGTATATACGAATGGACATGCAGTATACATTATTTTTATAAATATTAAGTTTTTGGTTCGGCACATGCAATTTCTCACTATTTCTAAAACAAGAAATTCCCAATGTTTCAGCATTTGTTTTAAACAAATGATAATGTTTTTTTACAAATACACATACAGCCAAGATATATAAACAAGGTAAAGGTAAAATTTTAAGTGATTTTAAAAGTGGTTTGCATGAATGCAATTGGTTAACACTACATATGGCGCGAATACACTTGTTTTGTACTCTAAAGATTCTAATTCAATCTACAGAATTTCCCCAAATAGGAATACCATATTGCAAAACCGAAGAAACATACCCATGATAAGCTAAGAAAGATGCATCCAAGCCTGCTACTTCTCTTATTCTTCTCAATACATATACAAACCTATCAATTTTATTGCATAGAGAGTTAATATGTGATTTCCAATTGCAATATTTATCAATTTTAACACCTAAGAAGTTGGTAAAATCTACATTCTCTATAAAAGTATTATTTAAAAATATTTGTAATTTTTTAGTTTCTCTATAGTGTGCCCGAAATTCGACTAATTTCGTTTTCGTAAGATTTATTTTAAGCTGATGATTTATTTTATGCTGATGTAACCATTCTACCACTTTATTTAAAGTTACAGTTGTTTCTTTAACTAAATGACTTATATTATAACACGTGATGAGAAGTGTAGTATCATCGGCAAATAAGACAGAATCACGGTTAATAGCATCAGGCAGATCATTTATGTAAATTAAAAAAAGTAATGGGCCTAAAACGTTACCTTGTGGTACACTACAGTCATTAAAAAGATAATTTGAAGTGTAGACCTTTTTGCGGTTACCATTTAGTCTAGGTATTTCAACACACTGTTTTCTATTTTCTAAATAGCTTCTAAACCAATCTAACGATTTACCTGTAATGCCATATCTCTCAAGTTTTGTTAACAAAATTTCGTGTGATACAAAATCAAATGCTTTACTCATGTCTAAAAATACAGAAAGTGGATACTTTTTGCTATTAAGACATTCAGTTATTTTCTTAACTAAGACAAAACATGCAAATACTGTAGACCTGCCTTTTCTAAATCCATACTGATTATTTCTTAATAAGTTAAAATGAATAGTGATTAACATCAATATACATGTAGTTACAAAAAAGCATTACATCTAAGTATAGCAATTATATAGAGTGGATGTTTTTCACAAAATAGAATTATACCATATTTTGGTGATCCTTGACCTAAACACGTTTATTAAACTATTTGCACCGTGTAAACTTGCGAACAGACTCCGCCATTCACTCTTTGAACAATGCGCATGGGGACGTAATACCCACCTGGATAAATTACTCAAATTTAATCTTACCCCAACGTCAGATAATTAATGAGTGTTATTCATACGTTAAACAGTACAAGTGTTTTTTTCATTTAAAATTATGAATATTTGGAAGTTTTACTAAGCGCCGACGATGGAAAATATCAAATGTAAATGGGTCAGTCAATAGTCAACGAAAAAAATGCATGTACAAATACCAGGGATTAATAAATATTGGTACATATATTGACTTTGTAAATACTAAAAGGGATACTAAAATAAATTTAATAAACATAACCAGACCCAGCAATGCAGACACGTATATGTTTAGTACCTTTATGTTATTCCTGCTCCCGTCGGAAATCGAACCGTAGCCACCGGTTGGCTAATGCTGTTAGACTTGTACTCTGACCCCTCGACCAATGCAATGCGATCAAACATGTGCGTTTTTTAAGCGTTTTTAATGCAAATAGTTTACAAAATATAATCTAAACACAGTGAAACTGCAAAAACCGACTTCGATTTTAACAAGTAGGTATATGAAGTACACAAAAATCCAGCATTTAGCTCGATTTCCTTGGGATCCCATCATCAGATCCAGTGTTTGTAGCAATGGAACCGCCACGGTAATATGCCATTTCAAATGAAAAAAATATTTAAAATTATTTCAGAAACGATGAAGAAATCTATTAACATACGTAAAAATATAATGTGTGAGTCGAACGCATAATCTCCTTTTTTCGATGTCAGTTAATTGGTTCTTAATTTACTTAATAATAAATTATTCTTAATCTTAATAACGCGGACACGGCTACCGCGGCGCTGTCATTTCCATGTACAGCAGTGCACGTAGTGTTAGTGTGCGTAGGTCCTTATTATGTGTCATTCAAATGTTGTGACAAAATTTTAAGGTTGATAATCTCACCGAGCATGACACATACCATACCATAAGTTTTCATTGAATAACAATACATGTAGGCAACAACATTCTATGACTCTCCTAGATGCATAACACCGGACACCGGTATCTATTCCTATCGTCATAATGCTCGTCACTATTGTGTCCCGGTTTGTAGGCTACTTTAGTAAAAGCCTTTAAAGTCTCAGGTTATTTAAGTATCCCTGAAGAAGTATCAGAGGTACCAGGAAACCCACGATTAGTCGAATAATATAAAACCTATCGCCCATCGGCTTAGCCGATAAAACCGTTAAATGAGACGTGCGCACGCGCGACAGTCGTATACACAAGTGAGTAGTGTGTAATATCTTTCTCCCTCACTCCACCCTGCCAATGCATAGTATATACTCATGAATTGTGTCGATTCTACATTACCCGAAGGAACTTCGTTCCTACCTGGTGTCTCATGAGACCACATTTTTTCTTATCATCAAGACCTCTAACTTATTTTACGAAAAAAAAAGTATCTTCACGGCCATATCCTCGAAAGGGTAGGCAGAGGCACAACCAGGGCACCCATGACTAGGCGAAGGTTGGCGATAGGTGGCAAGCCTATCGCCAACCGCGCATAGTTCCAATCCCGACCAACATTTTTTTATTAAAAAATAGGAAAAATCCAATTTTCGTTTTGTTGGCCGACCCGGGATTCGAACCCGAGACCTCAAGCAGTCAAGTCCAACACCCGGACCGCTAGACCACAGAGGCGACCTTGTGACTTGTTTTACAATATAAAAAAATATGTATGTATGTAAATTTCATAAATGCCCCCATCACAACTACTACTAATCCATAACGTTTGTGTCAAATGAAATAGTTTTCTGACGTTTTGTTTTTTTTTTCAGTTCTAAAAACCAATTTTCAATATACGATCTCGAACCACGGTGCTTTGCAGTTAATACTAAACAGGTTTATATATTACTTGAGGTACACCAGCCGGAATAAAACAAGGAAGTGGAGGTGCGTGGAGTTTGTCACCAAACACAAATGCAAAGCTACCGTTTCCACCAGAGACGATTTAGTCATTCAGAGGTAACACCTTAATACTAGACCCGGCAAATTAACATCCTTTTATGGATAGCGCCCACTGTTCCCGGGGCGGAGCGAGTCGGGCCGGGACGCATCGCATTGCAAAGCCCACTGATGCGGTCCGGGCCGCATCGCATCGGCGCAGATTTTTGTTACTCAGTACCAAAGTAGAGCAACGAAATAGAGAGGCCACTCGACGTTAAAATCGTCAAGTATGGAAAGTTGCGCCATCTAGTACTTGTCATACGACCTTCAAGTATGGAAAGTGGCGCCTCTAGTGGTTGTCGTACGAAACTTTAGCGTTAAAAGTGTGCTCTTTTCTTAAAAGTAATATCAGGATCTTTGGTCACTGTGGGCCGCATCGGGGTATGCGCACGGGGTGCCGACCGGAAATCCTCCGCAGAAAAATCCGCGCCGATGCGGCCCGGCCCAGTGGGCGTTGCCCCATACAAAATGTATGCAAGAGATCTAGGCGGATTATTGCGCTGCGATGCGCCCCGTGCCGGCCCGTCCAACTAAGCGCTATCCTTTATAAGATATTGAAACAAGCAGACGGATTTCCTGATGGTAAAAATTCACGCTGCCTAGAGACACCATGCGTTGCTAATCTGAGGTCAGGATGTTAGGTCCCGAGGAAAAATTAGTTTATCAGCTACCCTACCCTCCAAACCGGAACACGACAGAGTCATAAGGGCAGCAGGAATAGGAAAGGCGGTGGATTCCTGCCCGGGCAAGTTGCTGCACAGCACTCTACCACCAGTGGTCTTATTGGTAGTGACCTAAACGTGCCAGATCTATTCTACCTAGCGGACCCGGACCAACACAGCGAAAAAACTTTAACATTACACTTCATTTAAGACTATCGTACGCTTAAGCCATCCAGTTTATTTTTACAAAGTTTAGTACTTTTTACAGTATGAGAATGTTAAGTTTCTTGCGCCGGTAATGTTACTGGCTACGGTAGTATTTAAATCGGCATACGACAGTGGCGAAAACTGCAAATTGCCGTTAGGTGATCAAATCGATCCGGGTGAGTTATTACAAAACACCTGGTCCAAATCTTGGTCAAAAACAAATGGGTGCTCGGTTCTCTCGAAGCTGCTTGGCAGTTTACTTCTAGATACGAGTATGTTTTGAAAGTGCACAGGAGTCAGGACCAACACAATCGACTTACGGTTACATTGGTATTTTTTTTCTGAAAGTATATTATATTTTACGTAAAATATCTTACGTTCGGCACATCTCTTTTTTTTACTTTTTACTTTGACCAGAATTTCATGATTTTAGGATCGGTGCTCACACACATCCGTTCCACGATACAAAGATTTTAAAGAAATTCAAAAATGGCATGATATATTCAAAACTGAATGAAGCAGAAATAGAGGGAATTAACATGAAAATCCAACGAGAAAGCAGTGCTAAATAAAGGATTGGAATTTTTTTTTTGTTTGAATTTTTCGCGCCCTTTTTATCGGAACGACGGAATCGGGACCCTTATCTGTCTGTATCTATATCCCAGCAATTTTCTACTCAAAGTATTACTACCTGAAACTTAGTAGGTAGGTACCAATGTAATGTATTCTGTGAACCGCGTTAGGATTTTTGAACCGCAACTAACTGTGACCCGCGGCTTTACCTGCCATAAACTGTAATGTAATTAATATCGGTTAAATAATTTAAGAGGGTAAAGCGGGTAAACAACCGAATCGAATCATTAATCATTATAGAATAAGTAGGCAGTAAGGCTTTTAACGTATAAGCGACAAGACCTACCTATTTTAGAGATGTTTGCAACTTTATACTTGGTAGTGTATCTACATACTTATATGTATTAAATTAAAATGCCGATTATATTATGTGTGTGACTGTCTGTCTGTGGCATCGTAGTTCTTCAGCGGATAGATAAATTTAGATGTGGCTTTTATGTTGAGATAGTTTTTAGCTATATTATAAGGAAATCTGTTCAAGGCCATCTGCTCAATTGCAGCGGATATAAGCGCCGTGGTTATTTCATGAAAATGGACATAGTATCACTTTTAAACATGTGTGAGACCTAACAGCTAAACACTAACAAGTGCTGGTACAACTGAGCTGATCTACATAATAATGGATCTCGAAGATAAGAGTCTTAACCCTGGAATGTCTAGCAGACATCGAGACCCATCGAAAGTGGATTCATTAGATTTTCTTAACTAGGTTCATATTTTAATATTTTATAACGAGTACTTGGTGACAAGGACCTGATGAAGGAACTAGAAGGTGATTGATGGATCATCATCATCATTTCAGCCATAGGACGTCCACTGCTGAACATAGGCCTCCCCCGTTGACTTCCACGTCGACCGGATGGAAGCGGCCTGCATCCAGCGAGACCCTGCGACCCTCATAAGGTCGTCTGTCCATCTCGTGGGTGGCCGTCCTATGCTTCGTTTGCCGGTACATGGTCTCCACTCGAGAACTTTTCTGCCCCAACGGCCATCAGTTCTCCGCGCTATGTGCCCCGCCCACTGCCACTTCAGCTTGCTAACCCGGCTGGCTATGTCGGTGACTTTCGTTCGCCTGCGGATCTCCTCATTTCTGAATCGATCTCGCAGGGAAACCCCGAGCATAGCCCGCTCCATAGCTCGCTGTGCAACCTTGAGCTTGTTTATCAGGCCCACAGTAAGAGACCACGTCTCGGTGCGTAGGTCATCACTGGTAACACACACTGGTTAAAGGCTTTTGTTTTGAGAAATATTAATATTGATGGATAATAGTTTAAAACTTGCGGTATTATGTTTCTTAATCTTTGCTGTTGATCTAAAGCATATCAAAAAGATAAGTGTCGAAAGAATGATGCCAGTGTGTGTCATCTCAGGGTGGTTCTTAGCCACATTAAATATTAAATAAATATCCCTGGACAAGTCACACAAATTGAATCTAACCCCAAAGTAAGCAAATTATATGCTTGTGTTATGGGTGTTACTCAACGAAGTACATTGAAATACTTAAATAGATACCAGAATAAATTTAATAAACACCAAGACACGGTAATGCAGACACCTAAATGTTTATCACACAAATGCGTATCCTCGTCGGAAATCAAAATCGGACCTCGCGGTGGGTCTGTGTACGTTAGCCACTCGAGGAGGTTTAGTCGGGGGTTATTGAAAATTTCAAATTTTAGGATTTTTCAGTTACTAAATTGTGATACCTGGGTCAGGGGAAACTGCTTACCATGTAAATTAACTACTGAAACAAACAAACAAAGATTCTCTATCCTGTGAACCAGAGATAGAGTC
This sequence comes from Calephelis nemesis, assembly GCA_002245505.1. Classification (NCBI taxonomy): domain Eukaryota; kingdom Metazoa; phylum Arthropoda; class Insecta; order Lepidoptera; family Riodinidae; genus Calephelis; species Calephelis nemesis. The sequence continues at coordinate 38,413 of NJDD01002457.1, forward strand.
GAGTAGCGTTTATACTGTTTACTCTACTGCCTTTGTTGAAAACAGAGGTTATGAATTTAACATTTCATGTAGGTATGCCAGCTATCCTGTCAAAGCATTAGAATCGAGTAGTAAGCGATAAGTAGACGAAATAGTGTAAGTACCTATGCTTTCACTGATATCTTTATAATTATGAAGGATTATATCGTTACATTATAAATATATTAAGTTAATATATTAATATATTAAGTACATTATTCATTGATGAATATTGAATATTTTGTTCATAATAATTTCAAATGAAAGCATATTTTAGAGTATGATTCAACTAAATTCAAATCTAAAATCATTTATTCGACGTATGTAGTTACATATACATAATATATAGGACACCCGTCAACGTCAAGTAATACATATTTACACTAGTGTGAATAGTTACATAAATTATTAAGTACCAAATAACACATTTAAAATTATTTAAACATAAATTCATACTTATATACATATTTAAATTTTAAGTCACCACAGTTCGTACTTTTTCATGTTATGAATTTTAAAACAAAATAATAACAATAAAAATATTAACGAAATTATAAAAAAATCGTAGTCATGTTTTGTGAATTTAATTTATATTTTATGGTAATAAAAATAAAAAGCAAACAAGCAAACGGATTTTTTGAGTTATTAATCCAAGTCGCTTACAGACTTCACAGTTGTCAGACAGGGACGAATCCAGTCTGGAAGTCAGGGATCGCATCACAAGCCCTTTAGAAATTGAATTTATTTTTTCCGTTTTAGACGATCCTATCAAGCCTGCTCCTCACAATCTAAATCATATAAGCAGAAATAAGTTAGTGTCTTCGCGCTCGTTTCCCCGAAAACGTAGGCAGTTGTACAATGAGGACCCCACGATTAGCTGAAGTTACCATTTAGTCCCACAATGTGATAGATGGAAAACCTATCACCAACCGGACACTTAGCCAACCTTTAGTAATATGATTATAAAAAAAATCGAAAAACTATATTTTGATTTACCCGACCCGGGAATCGAACGTGAGACCTTATGTAGTCTACGCTAACATCACTATTATTTTTTATTAACATTGGAATGCAAACAAGCAGACGAATCTTATGATGGTAAGAAATTTACGTCACCTAGAAACACCAAAGGTGGTGATAGTGCGTTGCCAAACTGAGGCTGGGACTTTGAGCAAAAGTAAGTTTACCGGCTAACTTATTCTCCGAACCGAAACTCGTCAGCGGCAAGCACTGACGTTATGGCGCCTGGAATAGGTAAGGCAGTGGTACCAATCCGGACGAGTCACTGCGAAACTCTACCACCTAGTTAGTAACGGTAAGCCTATGCTCGCCTTTTACTAGCTGACTGGCATAAAACCAGGTGGCCTATTCTGCAAAGGAGCCCGGACCAATACGGAGAAACCACTAACTAAACCCAGAGATAACCGTAATAACCACTTAGCCATTGGGGACATTATATAAAAATAAGTATGTAAGTAATGTTCTAGGAACTGCAAGTCCGCTACCTTGGGCTTGTTAAAGAGGTCGCTTGCCTTAAACTGTATCTCGGATTTATTGCACTTATGACGTGAACGCTTAACAGCTGATTATGCAATCGCAGGAAGTACAAGGATTTATGGAGAACAGTATATATGTATATTAATTTATTTATATATATATGTATATTAATTTATTTTCTGATCTGTACCAAGCACGAATCCAGCCTTCAAATTAAGCAGTCCACTCAAAGGCACCAGAAAAAAATCATGTCATTCACTCAACCGATTTTTTTAAATTTATTTGAACATTGTAGGTACTCAGTGGGTATGTAGTCAACAAGGATGTGGCCAGGATTCTGTACAGAAAGATCATACACAGAATATTGTGGACAATATTATTTTAAAAAGTTTTTATCATATACACTTGCCATAGGGCGATATTTCTAAACGGATACGACTTTAAGGCCTCAAACTGGATCTCAAGTTGGGTATGTAAGACAGATCATGAAAGTAGGATAAATGCGGTCGAAATGAGAGCACTACGGAAAATCTGTAGTGTAACGCTCGCTGACCGCATTCGTAACAGTGAGATCCGAGAAAGAGTGGGATTGAAAGAAAGTGTTGGTGTTAAAATGCGAAAGGGCATGCTCCGCTAGTTCGGTCATGTGGAAATAATGACAGATGAAAGATTGACAAAGCAGATATACAATGCGAATGTGGATGAATGTAGGTACCCGGGGAGACCAAGGCTGACATTTCACGATCAGATCAATCGGATATTATCCGAGGGTGGTGTCAAGAGTCTCCGAAACCGGCGTGTTTGTATGAAAAGGGTAATGAATGTGAAGGAAGCAAGACAGGTTTGTCAGGATCGTGAGGTCTGGCACTCGATACTCTCTGCCTACCCCGCAAGGGACTTGACGTGAAGATATGCATGTATGTGAACTGGATCTCAGCGATTGCGGGGCGGCGGCGAGAGCGGCGCGATCTAAAACATAGATTCTTATTGAAGTGAACTGGATGTTAGCGGAGCGGTCTGGCCGCTGACTTCGAGTTCGGCCATAGCTCGCCTCGCCCGCGCCCGCCCCGCTCATCCTATTAATATTATAAATGCGAAAGTTTGTATGTATGGATGTATGGATGTTTGTTACTCTTTCACGCAAAAACTACAAAGCCGATTACGATGAAATTTGGTATGTAGGTAGCTGAAGACCCAGAATAACATATAGGCTACTTTTTATCCCGGAGTTCCCGCGGGATTGGGACTTACGCGGGTGAAACCGCGGGGCGCAGCTAGTTATAGATATAAATAAATAAATAAATATCCCTGGACAAATCACACAAATTGAATCTAACCACAAAGTAAGAAAATTATATGCTTGTGTTATGGGTGTTAGTCAACGATACTATTACATATAAATACTTAAATAGATACCAGAATAAATTTAATAAACACCCAGCCCGAAAATGCAGACATCTAAATGTTCATCACACAAATGCCTGCCCCGTCGGGAATCGAACCCGAGCCTCGCGGTTGGTCGATGTAGTTAGGCGAGTACGCTAGCCACTCGACCAACGAGGCGGTCAATATCCTATTAATATTACAAATGCGAAAGTTTGTATGTATGGATGTTTGTTACTCTTTCACGCAAAAACTACACCGACTACGATGAAATTTGGTGTGTAGGTAGCTGAAGACCCAGAATAACATATAGCCTACTTTTTATCCCAGAGTTCCCGCGGGATTGGGACTTACGCAGGTGAAACCGCGGGGCGCAGCTAGTATAGATATATACGCATAATGCGGATGGTTGTAGAGAGAACTAGGTTGACACTCGACGATCCTCTGGTATTGTCCGTGGTTTGTGTCGAGTCTTTGAAAACGGCGTGTCTTGAATGTTACTCGATTAATTCTGCCTTCCCCGTAAGGAACTTGCGTTGAAGATACGAATGTAGTGATTCTTCTGTCCGTTAGTACTATTTTATTCTGTAGAGCTCACGATATAGCTTAAATTTTGTCTAATATTTATTTTTCTCTTTAGTTTTGTTACGTACATAGTTATTGTGTTCTCGCCTTTAATTTTATTTGTATTTATTCGATTTCCTGTCTTTCCTGGTTGTCTGGTAGAGATTGCTTTGAGCGATAAGACCGCCATTTGTAAATTTTTTTGTAATATTTTTGTTCTGTATTTTATGTTTGTGTTTATATTGTACAATAAAAATGAATAATAATAATAATAATAGCTCATTTCTCGGAGTGCTATTTTTTGTCTTAAATGATATCCCTTTTCTAACGGTAACGGCAATCAGTGCTCACTACTGCTGTGTTGAAGCCAAGAAAAAAGATTAGTTACCTATAATAATAGTACTCATACAAAGGACATTCTAACCTCAGTTTAAAAACTTTAGTTTGGTCTATTCTAAGGGGTAGGTACGAACAAAAATGTAAAAAAAGGTGTCATTTGGAGTATCTGATTAAACAAAAGTAGTTGATCTTATAATTGGCCTCGAATATTATTTTTCCTCAAACTGAGTTTGCCTGAATCAAAGTTATTTGTTTTCAAATCAGATACAATAGCTACATCCGTATTTATGTATGTTTTGTGTTTTCCTGATTCATCACTAGAAAAAGTACGAGGGAGGACTTTAATATTCTTTGGTGTGACAACCTCATAGCCTGCTAATGAAATAGTAAATTTATTATGACTACTAAACTAGATTATTGAACTAGAACAATCAGAGTAAATTTTAATGACCTGTAATAATTAGTCCAAAGTGGTACCACCGACTTATCTGCTATTTGCTCTTCATAATAATAAGTCGTCGAAAATGGAATACCCCCGGAAAGCCGACAAAGCGTCTAACCTCAGAGGGAAAGTTGTTATATCACATTACAATTACAAAAATCTGCAGCAAAATCGGTCTATTCGTTCAAAAGTTATGATACCACAGACGGATACACACACTCACATACAATTTTTGACAATGAGTATTAACAATTTTTCAATGATCCCCCGACAAAACCTACAGGTATGTAATGTAGCCAAGAATCTTATCGATTACGTCAGCTTTTAAACAAAAAACCACATCGAAATCCATTCATCCGTTCAAAAATTATTGCCCCAGACAAACATACACAAAGAGAGAAAAGAAAACTTATAACCGCACCGCTGTCACCCTTACACCTGCCCGTAGGCTCATCCGCTCAGAAGCCTCCCCCTTCTGATGCCATCACTTTGACAACAGCAGCATGGGATCACACCATGCTACGCTGCCTCACGTCCCGGGCTGCTTTTTAAGCCAACTGACACCCCGATCAGTTGACTCACAGCCCCAACCCTCTTTTAGTCGCCTCTTACGACAGGCAGAGGATACCGTAGCCCTATTCGTCGCCCGGTACTACAGGGCCCAGGGTTACGTCTCCTAACTTCGAGCTCCATCATCAGACCAGCTCAGTTTTACCAGCACACGTTAGTGTTAGATGTGTTAGGTATTAGGTAGGTTAAAAGAAATACCTCCATAAACTACAGTTAAGGACTATGTCAATCACGAAAGTTTTCAAACAAAAAACAGGCTGTAAGTATCTACTAGATATGTTTTCATCTAATCAACTTAGCTTCATTCCCTACGCAGGTTTGTGTTATTGCGGTTTATCGGAAGTATTAAGCTAATAAGTTTAATTGGTATAATTTTAATTACGTGTTTTTGTTATTACATTTTTAAGGTTTTTATACACAAAAAACTTTTGAGATCTTCAAAGGTGCCAGCGCTTATATAAATCACAATAATTATTTGTCTGTGAAATCGACGAAGAGGCAACTAGGTATCTCTTAAACTATACTTATAAAATAAAAAAAACGTCATGTCCTGACTGACTGATAGGTAGGGGAAAGGTGTCCAAAATGATCCCTCGAGGTAAAATGATTCCCCATCGATTTGAGTAACCTACTAGTGACATTCATTAAATTGATATGCTAACATGTTCCCCGCACCGTGCACGGCACTCCAGTAAAATGTCATTGCGGTGTGAACATCTTGCGGCGATTTATGTAAAAAAAAAAAGGAATTTGGTGTGCTGAATCTAAGTTAAGTGTCAAATTAATGTTGTATTGTTGAAATTGTTTTGCGTATTGGAAGATAAATGTATTACTTTCGATTTTTACTGACAGTTAACTTTAGTTTAAGAATGATTTGGGTAATAATTTTTGGTTATTTTTCTACAACTTTTTAAAATTTTGCTTTTGGGGTCAAATGATCCCCTTTAGTAAGTACAAAATGATCCCAGGGATCATTTTACCCCTTATGTATTTCAGTTAGTTTTTTTGTAAACTAATAACATAAATAACAAACATTTATAACATTTTTGTAGGAGCTTACTTAAGTGCCATTAAACGCAATTAATGCCTCTTCTAAATGTGGAATTTCCCCTTTGAATCAGGATATTTTTACTAATATGGACTATTAGACTGAAAAAACCATTGCTGTTGAAGTGGATGTTCAGGTTGAAAACTCGTTTACCCCACAACCTATTTCGGATAATGCAACCGCCCAGCTTGTCCACCAATTGTTATTCCTACTCCTAAAGTACCTACATTGAAAATAAATAATCATATCAATACGACAGATACATTACTTCCCTATGATTGCCAGACACCTTCCATACAAATTATAAATTTGAATACAACACCAACATCATCCCCGCGTGAATCTAATCAGATTCAGGAAGACTTCATACTGCTCACAAGTTCTACAAACCCCCAAGAGATTGGATCTATTATAAGCTCAAATTCGTCATTAGATTTACTTTGTTTGGTATTGATCTCAAAACATCTGCCCAATGATAGGCATTTGATTAGATAAATACGTGGCACTTGGCCACAATATTAGTTATATGTCTAAAAAAAACTAATTAAAAGTATTGCTTTTTTTACTTTGGGGGGCGAAATGACCCCGGGATCATTTTAACCCTACCCCAGGGATCATTTTACTCAACCCGGTGTACAAAATGATCCTTTAGTAAAGTTTTGGAAATCCTTTAATAAAACTGGAAATATGAAACTTACCGGAAACACTGGTACGATAATAGATGACCACTTAAATGGTGTATCAAAAGCTTTTTACAAATTTACTATAACTCTAATACTTTGGGCACTGTTATCATTCTCCCTTGGGGGGGATCATTTTGGACACCTTTCCCCTTCTTACTTACATCATCACCGAGCAAAAACTGTTAAGAGTTACAGCCATGCAATTTGGTAAGTAGGGTCGTTTTACCGAGTAGACATCCACGGACGGAATTTTGGAAATTCTATCCCTAAGGGGGCGAAATGGGGGTTGAAATTTGAAACTTTATTTTTGGTCTATTTATTAAAAATGAGTAAACACGTATTTAAGCGTTTCTGGAAATTCTATTCCTGAAGGGGTGAAACAGGGGCTGAAAGTTTGTACAAAAGTCCTTATTAATGGGCTATAATCAGTAAATATATTAACTGCCACGCGAGCAAATCCGCGGGTAACAGCTAATAGGTATTCTACATATATTTCCTGTGACATTGAACTAGGTTAACATTTCACATTTATGTTTTTGATGGGATAATTATTTTACAAAAGAATAACTCATTTGCCAAAGAAGCACACACAAAAAGACGAATGTGGAAAATTCAAAACCCAGATAAATAAGTTTCCATTGTATTCAAATTGACACGCGTGACATAAATTGAGGGTATGTCAACAGATACGGTGCCTAGGTACTGATACATGCTTAATGATATGTTTAATGATAGCACATTACTTGCAATCCGATTATAGTCTTAAGCCTGTCTTCGCGTCATATTCTAGTGCAGTACAATCACCAGAATGATATTGCTCATGATGAACTGTTTATCGCCTCTGTGGTCTAGCGGTCCGGAGTTGGAGTTGACTACTTGAGGTCCCGGGTTTGATCCCCAGGTCGGGCAACAAAAAAATTATGTATTATCAATTTTCTAATAACCTTGCCTGGGATTACATCCGGTTGGCACCTATCACTTTGTGGGACTTAGTGTCTTCGGCTATTCGAGAGTCTCTGGTTGTGCCTCCGCCTACCTTTCGGGGATATAGGCGTAAAGATGCTTACTTTTTTCAACTGTTTCATGGGACAAGACAGCGTGCAAGTATTCGGTGCGCATGATCATAAGAGATCGTCGATTTGATAGATGTCATACCTGTTATAAGCATCGCTGTCTCGTGACCGAGGTGCCTACCCTTCTCGATCAGTATGTGATACTGTCATAATGACGACAGGAATAAGTTAAGACTCACTACCAACAGTTGTCTTGTTGGTAACGACCCATGAGCTGTCAGGAAGGCAGACAGATTATCTTTTGTACGCTACGGACCCGGACCAACACGAGAAATACACGAGGAACTGGGTAAGTACTTTTATCATCATCGTCATCCTAACTTCGACATCGGATCCCGGTGGTTCATCACCTTTAGCTGTGGCTATCTAAAGTCCACTTTTGATTCGCCTTCTCCGTTGTTCGTTGGTATCTGATACATACTTATGTCTTGTTCGGTAACATTGAACTATCGTGCTTTCGTCAATCATACCATCCATGGAATAAAAAAATTCTTTGATTTTTAGGGCCAACCAACCATTTGAATTGCTCATAGTGGTATTTTAATTTTAATTAATTTTAGATATTTGTTTCCTACTAAGCTTGCCGGTTTATGCACAACTTACAAATCCTATTAATATTATAAATGCGAAAGTTTGTATGTATGGATGTTTGTTACTCTTTCACGCAAAAACTACAAAGCCGATTACGATGAAATTTGGTATGTAGGTAGCTGAAGACCCAGAATAACATATAGGCTACTTTTTATCCCGGAGTTCCTGCGGGATTGGAACTTACGCGGGTGAAACCGCGGGGCGCAGCTAGTACTGCTATATTTGCAAAAGATTAGAAGAGCCGTAACGAAGGATCGTTTCTCTCTTACAAGTTCCATATAGGCCTAGTGCTGGTTTTACCACTTCCAGCGCCCACGGTTAGATGTCAGCGCCCCATGAAAAGCAACAAGTACGAAAATAACGTAAAGGATAAAATAAATATTTACGAGATTATGAAAAGCTAATAAATTTACGTTTATAGACGGATATAGATGGACGGACGGACGGAAGATATAAACTTTGATTTCAACTTATATCACCTTTTTGGGCCCCAATGTTGGCCCAAAAGTAAACTGGTGGAGAATGTCAATAGGCATTAGGTTCGTATTTTGTAAAAACTAATTTTGTTTTGTGTTCAATAAAGATGAATAGGTGGTAGAATTTTATTTTATAGCACTTTTTGCTTGATGGAAAAAGCTAGACTTACTTCCTCTTTAAAATATTATTCGGAAGTTAAAAATCCAAATACAAAGACACACCGGGCGGTAAGCCGTTGCATAACCTTGCTCATAAAGGACGCGATATTGGTATATTTTTTTAGTCGATGATATAATGTGTAAATTAAAAAGCTAGTATAAATAATCTTGACATTAAATATTTACAATGAACACCTTTTCTTAATGTATAATATCCAAATAAATGAATGCTTTCTCTAAAACATGTTTTTCTTTTCGAATTTATTAACAAGAGCTGGTATAAAAAAGTGACTAGATTTCTAGTATTAGTTCACCAAATATACCCAAAATCAGGTATAAAATCTTAGGCACCAAAATTAGTGTAGGCCAGTGTTTAAGTTTTTGCTTTATTTAGATGAACCTCAAAGATTACCAAATGGAAATACCTACTGTAACTTAAATTTTGATCCATTAGCAACCTTCCAGTTTGATCGCCAGGTTCTCAGGACTCGTCATCAGAAAATATAAACAGATCTAGTTAAGCCAAATCTCATAAGTCTAAACTCGATGGGTTTGCCACCAGGAATTAGTAACGTCTGGATATAAATATTTGGAAATATCCCT
>NJDD01002457.1:77982-92808 GCA_002245505.1 Calephelis nemesis
CTACTTCACCCACCAAACCGTAACATTTCAACGGCAAGCCTGATGTTATGGCGGCAGGAATAGGCAAGACGGTGGTGCCAATCCGGGCGAGTTGCTGTGAAACTCTACCACCTAGTAGGATGTCACGGTGTTAGTGACGGTAAGCCAGTGCTCGCCTTTTATGAGCTGCCTGGCAGGAAGGCAAATGGTCTATTCTACAAAGGAGCCTGGACCAACACAGGGATACACACTATACACACCCATTGCAGGCATATAATGGCTGCTAGGCGTTGACAAGTTAAGAATTACTAGAAACATTCTCAATTGACACTTGATCATGTTGCCTGCTTGTGACAATAGATTAGAATAGAAATCAGGAATAATGCACACACAAACCTGAACAATTTTCTTCACTTTAGGATGTTTAGCCACCTCTCTAGCAACGCCACCATCTCCTCCACCAACTATAAGCACTTTTTCAGGGTTCTTATGGCAACACAATGGTAGAAATGATATCATTTCCTGAAAATTAATTAGATTAACAATATAATCATAATAGAAATGTAGAAGAGTAAATTTTAGATATTTATTGAAAAAAAGGTGCAGACCACATAATTTTAGAATTATTGTCAGTCTTTCTGTATCATGTCTGCTATTCACGCTGTAAAGCAGTTTGGTTTTTAGATACTTTACTTTCTGAGAAAAGTGAGTGGCTATGTTTTATCACACTCACTAAAGGGATTCCCGTAGGACAGGAATAAAAGACAAAATGTAAATTGAGCTGTAATTCATTAATGCATATTGATCTGATTTCGGTCTGTGATTTATAGATTATTCCATTTTTTTCTTAAAGTCATAAGTTTTTTCTTTAGAAATTACAAACATAACACCTCTGATTTTCAAGTGTTCAAATAACTTGAAAACTGGAACAAATTTGAACATTTGAATGTGCATGTTAATATAAATTCTTAGTGCATTTTATTTTTCTTATGTATTAGATGCATAATAAAGATTTATTATATATTATACAGATCATTAAGTTAGTTAAGACCTACAGGACAGGCAGAGGGTATTAAGTGCCAAGTAAACAAAGTTCTCCAGGTCATTTAGATTATTTGACAAAAAAAATTATGACAAGCAGAGCAAAACATAGATAAACTTGGTCTGTCTCTCTTCTAGTCTTCTATTACTCAAATACTTGTACCTAATGGCTTTTGTTCAAGATCAAGACATAACTTTTTAGACAGACAAAAATCAGTTTCACAATTGAGTTTAACAATTTATTGTTTGATACAATTTTCTTGAATTAATTCACAATTCCAAAAAATAATGAATGAAAACCAATTATATTGGTAAGTAGCTTTTGATGTTCCTTAGATAAGTCTACTTCATGTTCACATTTAATTGACAACTTGAAAACATATTGTGTAAAGCAGAGTCACACCAATCATATAAAAATATTTGTATTATCAATGATGAAACAATTTAAAAAAACATTACCTGGTATGAAAATTCATCCTTTTCTGTACATTGAATAATTCCATCAAGAACCAGTACCCTCCCTAAACTGGGAGTGTCAAATACTTGGATATCTTGAAACTGGGACTTCTCTTTGTGAAGCACTTCTTTTACTTCAAATGAAAATGTACTTCCTGGCCACATATCACATGATTCAGAGAACCAGTTCTTCTTAATTGTATCCATGGCGTATCTGAATCATAGAGATTTATCATAATTATAAAAACTCTAATGGTGTTAATGTAATATCCCATGAAAAGTCAGGCTGACTAGTGATAATGAAAAACAAAACAGATAAATAATCTGTATAACCTGACTCTTATTTCATCAACGATCATTATCATTCAATAAGAGTTATTATGAAATTACATAACCTTTCATACTAAGACTAATATGTAATGCGCAGTTAATGACAAAATAAATACATAGTAACCTACAAAAGGACGAAGTTCAGATTTTTACATTTGCAATTTTTATGTAATAAAGATTGAAACAACAAAACGAAAATGGTATTAATTATTTGAAAGAAAATTCCATAAGGTTTGACATACTTGAAAAGGTTGTAGGCTAAATTTGAAAACCAATATTTATAAACTAAATAAAATTAAAGTTTTAATTTATACTTTTTACTTTACAATTGGACTCAAATTATCAAAACACAACACAACAAACGACCACACCAGACCACACGACACACGTCACGAATGTCAAATGAGAATGACAATTTAACAGATTACAATAATGATTAATGTCAAACACCTATCAATTGTGTATTGACATATTTTGACAATAGCAAATGATAGCAGTACAATATAGCATTGCCATTTTTATTATAACGATATACTACTGGGGCCCTACTATGAACGCTTATAGCAGTATTATTTCCATCTTGCTAAATGTCTGCCTTTATAAGCAACTTTATGGTATATGTTATAAGGTTGTCTTTCTCGACTGACAATTAGTATTGTTGAAATAGTACTGTTTGAAGAGCTTAATATGGTAACCCCCCTGCATTAATAAATAAAACTGCGAAATATGAATGAATAAAAATGCTAAAAATCTGCTAGCTTTATTAAGTCATCAGTGCTATATTTATGGTGAAAATTCTTTATCGAAAAATGAGAGAAATTTTCGGTCACATTTTTTATTTGTTACGTTATTAGACCTCTAGTTACGCTACACGAGGAAACATCGTAAATTATTGCCAAAATTTCATTTTGCGTTATTCGTGATTTTTATCGTTCGTTCGTTCGTTGTTTCGTCGCCTCGCAAAATGCTTGCTTTTTTAGTGTTCTTAAGTGAAACTTCGTATCTGTTACGCTCCACGAAAAATTATGCCACGAAGAAGTTTACACTGATATACACATCACTCACATTTTTTATGGAATGCCTTATGTGCCAAAATATTTACATCTGTAAGACATCACTATTTGGATGGATTGGACTGTTCCTTACAATGTCTGCAATAAGGGTGACCTGTCTCCAAGGCGACCAATCCTCGACTTGGTGCTGCTTTCTGGGTACCTAATGGGTGGGTAGATCGCAGCAGGAGTGGGTTGCCACTGATCATTAGGTGCCGACCGGAAAAGCGTTCTACGTCAGAGACCTGCGGTGACGGTGCAGTGAGGTGTCTTGTGACTTTGTTGGGATTGAGAGTAATAATATTATTAAATATATTATATTATTATATATAGTAGATTATAATAATATATATTTAAACATTTTTACATGTTACATTAATTAATTTACTTTTTATACATTTTTCTTTTTCTTTTTATGTCTTAGATATTGGATGGAACCCTCGAAAAACGTACCTTCTCTCTTCGACCGTTCCCCCCAACCCTAGATTTTTTAATTTGCGTTGAAATGAGCGTTTATAGAGTTTTTCGCACCATCGAGCGAAAAGATAGATGTAGTCCTTTCCTAGATAATTGAATTTCGTGTTCATGTTCAGTGAAATTAGCGAATTTTGGTGTTGTTTTGTATAATATTGTTCAGTGAAAGTGTACAAATAAAACAAGGAAATAGTGTATTTCCTTGTTGCCCCCAAATCTCATTAACTGAGCTTGAGTAATGAGGCCACCGCTTTACGCAAGACTGACATGAATTTCTTTGACGACTTATGACTGACTTTGACTTATCAGCAAAAGCTAGTGCTAAAAAATATGGAAAGAAAGAACATGTAGGTAGTATTTAATCCATTATAGGTAGTTTATGATTCTACCCCAGTTAAAAACTATTCCACATGTTCTGGGTGTTTATTAAATATATTCTGGTATCTATTTAAGTATTTCTAAGTATTAGAATCGTTGACTAACACCCATAACACAAGCCTATAATTTGCTTACTTTGGGTCTTACGTAGTATTGTATTCTCTTTGACTTTGGGGTTAGATTCAATTCGTGTGATTTGTCCAAGGATATTTATTTATTTATTTATTTGATATCTTTGTCCAATATACATTCCATAGTTATCTCTAACTAGTTTTGTGATATATACGATCAAAAATCTTGAATGATTTATCTAATTTTCGTTTGTTAAAACTATATAGGGTGCCACAGTAGAACCTTAGGGAGCCGGAGCGTGGTGACAATACAAACTGTGTAGCTTATGTAAAACGTATTTTAAAAAAAATAACTGCAAATATGCTGTTAACCTACAAAATTCAAAAATATTAATAAATGATGTTATCATTTTTAGCAACCGTACTCTTACTAATATCACCGTAAAGTACCTAAGCCTTTCTTTAACGTGTGGAAATCCTTATGGATACCCGGCTATTTTCGAGGGAAGTAACGGGTTATATCAGACTCCTACCGACTAAACCCAGGCTACGTCCTCCCCATCGCCAGGTAGCGGGGCTGTGGGACACTTTCTCCAGCTCCTCTCAACAGGGGGCCGCATATCGTCGGAAGTGGTGCACGGAGGCATAGCGTGTCACCTATAACTTTAACTTTCTATGATGATTTATGACTGAATTTGAATAAGTAATTTAAGCCCGCTTTTGCTAAATCCGGTAACTTGTTGCAAGGTCAATCTTGATACGGGCATAGGCATTATAATTGCTCACAATTTTACAAAAAGCCACCTACAGTTCGTTTCTATTTTTCGAAACGCCATTCCGGAATAATTTGGTTATAACATAAATATATAATAATTCTCACTTCCTATCTAGGTTAAAAGACAAAGATCTGGAATAGACACCGAGATGTGAAGCGATAGTGAAAACTTATACCTAACCTATAATTATATTTTATAAACCTATATTTTACGCTTTTTTAAAGAAAGGATAAAGGACTCGCTTCATGAGCTAGTGGTTGCACTTAACAGCCACAATTTCACTTTAGAATAAGTACGAAAACTTACAACACGTCCGCCACCCCAGTAGCTTTGCTCTCTGCTGAGCACTCTGCTCGGCCCACAAAGCCTGGTAAAGTTGTAAAAACCTCGCGGTTAGCAATAAATTATTCATTAAAAAAATCCAAAGACAATATTATATTATATTTACTAATCTCTGGTACCTATCTCTAGGCCACGGTTGTATCTATCATCAGGAGAACGATGTGATGGAGTCCGCTATCTTAGGCCATAAAAATCAGCTGTTAATTATTTAAAAAAAAACAAAAAAAAGGTTTGATCTTTAATTATTACGAGTTTTAATACATTATATTAAATTAAAGGTACCTACCTACCTACAATTTACGGCTAAACTATGAACTTCGGTTAAAACTAGATTTAGCCGGTTAAAAAACAAAATCTAACCTAACCTACATCAATTTACAACCGTTTAGGCCTAGTTTTGACCGAACTTCAGAGTTTAGCCGTAAGATACTCATAAATTCATGTCAAAATAATTATGTTATATGTACATACTACATTCAATATGATAACAATTGACTATTCATTTCATCATTAGAAAAAGCCAAAGGACTAGATCCATAGGATACATACTAATATCATAAAGTCAAAAGTGTGTTTGATTGTCCTTTCACGTTTGCGTTGCAACGAAGCGATATGATGGTAAAACTATTGTGTAAGGAAACTAAAGGATAGCGCACATCTAAGTGGGGCGGAGCGTGTCGGGTCGGGGCGCATCGCATCTGCGGATTTCTGTTACTCGGCGCCAAAGAGTAGAGTAAAAAAATAGAGAGACAACTCGACTTCAAAATCGTCAAATATGGAAAGCGGCGCCTCTAGTAGTTGTCATACGAAACTTTGGCGTTAAAATATCGTTAGTACTGTATTCATAATAATATGATATCGTGATCTTTGATGACTGTAGGCCGAATCGGGGAATGAGCGAGGGGCGGAAATCCGCCGTGGAAAAATCCGCACTGGTGCAACCCGGCAGTGTGCTTTGCTAAAAAGCGATCTAGGCTGATTATTGCGGTAGGATACACCCTGTCCCGGCCCGTCCAAATGTGCGATATCCTTAAAGAGTGACTTTTTGTCCCGACATGTAAATGCGGTACTGATATGTTATTTACATTAATACTCAGGCAATACAGCTGACTAAAGTAAATAATAGGCTAGTAAATGATATTTAAGAACCATACACATAGGTTGCCTTTTTCAACCCAGATGAAAAAAAGGGTTGGGAGGGGTATAAGTTTGGCGTGTCAGTGTGTGTTTCTGTTTATGTGTGTGTGTCTGTGGCAACATAGTTTTTTTAACGTATGGACCGATTTTAATGTATTTTTTTGTTTGGAAGCTGACGTGATCGATATGGTTTTTCGCTGCATTACTTACTAGATTTTGTGAGAGATTATTGAACATTTTTACAGATCTAAATTAAAGCGAAATTCCTAAAAGAATTAAATAAAAGTTTGTTAAGTATAAATGTTCACATTTCACTCCAAACAGTATGTACCTTAATTTGAAACTTGTGGTTAACAATGATAACATGTAATTATATATTTTTATCAAAATGTAGCTACTGATTACTTTATAAGGTATTGTTAAATTTTCAATTTACAAGTTTGCCGTTATTTTTTTAAAGATTTGCACTCCAACGTTATCTTTAAATAAAGGTGATCTGATAACTTTATTTATTTATTTGTCAAACCAGTTGTGTGGCAGGAATATTAGCGCCTATTATATCAACCTTATACCTGGTTTTTCTGTTTCGCAACAAACACGCAATAAACACCATTAGTAAAATGTAAATCTACCATAGCCCCTACTAAGTTTTGATATTTTCGCCTTAATATATTATGTTTTTGTAACTTTTGCTCCTTGCTGGGAACAGTGAGATTTCGCCAAATTCAACGTGTAGTGAATAAGGCATTCACCATGAATTAAAATAAACAAAAAATGCTCTTACAGCTACAAATAACAAATAATGTTACCAATTTTGAAACGGGAAAAGGATTCTTGGGAATAGAAATTAGAAAGAATATGCTATAACTACGCACATGACTTTAAAATATACCTAGTTATTAAGTTATAAAGGTACATAAAGAGAATAATAAATACTCTGTGGGCTGTGGCTCCAACTAGGTGTCGTGTTTCTTAAGGCTCTTGCACGTTCGAGGGTTAAATTTAATAATGCGCTACGCTGTCAAATTCAAAGCGATTTAACCCTTATTAGAACCCAGGAACGTGCAAGTGGCCCTCAGGAACACAACAATAAGCAAGTGATAGCTAAATAAATATAATAACACTAGCTGTCCCAGCGAACTTCGTCCCGCCAACATCCGGATAAAAACTATCCTATCTTTTAAGATGGACCAAACTACAGATATATGAGAAATTTTATCGAAATCGGTTCAGTAGTTTTGGAGTTTCTTGGCAACATACATCGTGACACAAGATTTTTATATAGGTATATAAGATTTTATATATATAAGATGTTATAAATAAATCAAAGTAAGAGTTGGATGGTTTTTAATCATACAAATTTACAACTCAATAATTAAGAAAAAACTGATTTGAATTTGCTATGTTGGTTCTATTAAATAATTGTTTCCTGTTATTAATAAATTCACATTTTACTAAGCTTATTATTCACTAGAATCTATTATGGCTCGTTCACATCCCCGCGTCTTATTAATCGAAAAAGAAAACAACAAATCACAATGCAGGTCGCGGTTCTGCAAATGTCATTTATTTATAATTCGTTTCTTAATTTTTATTTTTAACCATCTGTATCGCTTAATTAAGAATAGGTATTTATCAGCAACGAAATCACTAGATGATAATTCACAAATAGACCCCTGCTTACAAACCTGCACTCTGCTAGGAGAAATTATTTTATGAAGCTTACTCACTAATCACCATTATTATATTGCCTAGCACTTAAAGTAATAACTACTTATTTACAATTATTATTGTCGTAACAAATTAAGCATAAGCTTAAGCATAATGAATTTAGCTAATGGTTGCAATTTTACCCGTAACGTATATTATCTAGTCATTGCAAAATAATCGCTGAATAGCCTAATATGTACTAATTAGATCACAGCTACTATCCAAGCAAAAAAAGAAATTTATTGTAGGCGTGGCGCCTTCTCATTTGCTATTTTCGGATACATATTATTTACATTTATCACTAAATATAAAAAATACAATTATTACAATATACTTTTTATTTTATTACAATATATTTACATTTTTGAAGTTATACTTCTTTTGGCGCGTTAGGAAAAAATGATGAGGGTAAATTTTTACGATGCGCGCACACACCGTCACGAAAAACCGACATGATGAAGTTAGCTATAGACAACATTTTAGTTTTTTGTGATATTTTTTTTAAATATTAAATAAACTTTATTTAACTAAATAATGCATTATAATAAAACTTTTAATGTATTAAATACCTTTTTTTTATGGTTAGTGTAATTTTGTCTACAAATGTAAAATAAGGCAAAAGATTTTTAGAAAGTTTTTATCTTATTACGCCGAAGAAGTATAACTTGTAACGCGTGTACATAAGTACACACACATTTTTTTTATTTAACCATGTTTTCCTTACAAGAAAAAGCAAGACAAGTTTAAGTTTTTAGTACCTAGGTTTAAATTGACTAAACGTTTTTGCTCGAGATCAAATAATATGTTTGTTATTAAATGTATTAATAGGTACTTCTTTCTATTTATGGGCGCTGACCTGTAGATATAACTAATATAAAGTTTGAAATTATAATGTGAATATTTCCATTAGCGACATTACAATTTTGTTTAACATTAAAATAAACACATTGAATAGGTGGTCGAGACACCGATAGGTACCAATATTTTTTTTTATGATATTAGAAGGCAAACAAGCAGACGGATTTTCCGATGTAAAGAAATTTACGCCGCCTAGAGACACCAAAGGTGGTAATGGTGCGTTGCCAACCTGAGGCCGGGATGTTAGGCCTCGAGCAAAAGTAAGTTTACCGGCTACCTTACCCTCCGAACCGGATCACGTCATGACGTTATGGCGGCAGGAATAGGTATAAAGGCGGTGATACCAATCCGGGCGAGTCGATGCTAAGCTACCACCTAGTCAGATGTCACGGTGTTAGTGACGGTGAGCCTATGCTCGCCTTTTACGAGCTGCCTGGCAAGAAAGATGGACTATTCTACAAAGGAGCCCGGACCAACACGGGGATACACACTATACACACCCATAGCTTAAGAATTACTAGAAACATCCTTAATTGACATTTGATCCTGCTTGCGATAATGGATGTATATGTATACAGAAAAGCTTAAAAAATTCGTTTTGAAACAAATAAAATGTTGTTTTTAATAATCTTAATACACATTCTTACAACGGTAAGTTCTTTAAAGCACAACTGCTTTAAACACATACCCATTTTTATTAGTTCATTGAAATTTAATTATATTTACACGTAGCTAACACGTAACATGTACTCATTTTAAAAAAAATGGGATGCACTCCGGGAGTGCCAGCAGAAGTGAAAACTTAAATATTAACGTTGTGCATTTTTGATATTTTGGAATGGGTAGGGAATAGGTAATTTTTAGTGCGCCGTCTTACGTTCTGACGATCTGACGCGAAATTAGAAGTTTTACCCATTCCAAAAAAAGTTAGCCGCTAAAGAAGTTTCCACTTCAAAAATCTTGTTAAAACCAATAAATTGTAGCAATTGCTGTATCTAATGCATTACAATAAATAAAACTTTCTCAAAGTCTGGTGGTGAACACAGATTCGTGCGTCGGACTCCGATTCAAATTCCTTTTGCCCCATTTGTCGGATATCAGTCTTACACAATAGTCAGGCGCTAGTGTTGCAACTATAATCAATACATTCATAATGCCAAATGAGGGTGAAGTGAGGAGCTTTTGATATGTACCGAGGACATCACCGTCGACTTGTCTGTAACAAAGGCATACATTATTGGTGGGGTATACAAATAAATTCATATTCACAATATATATATAGATATGATATAGACACCAAAGCCGTGGGCCATGCATTGCATAAAATGCACTAATGTTAATATACGGTTCAGTTTTATACTAAGGGATAGCGCACACTTGGATGTGCCGCATCGGAACGCACAGCTTAATAATCTGCCTAAATTACTTTTATAATTGTCTGGAAAAATAATTGCTCGTCCGTTAACAAATTTTTCTCGACTACGACCGTCTCAAGGCAGGCGAGGGTAAGACGCTCGTATATTTTGCTCAGTGAACTAATAAGCCATATCGGGCGATAACTGGAGGCGTTACGTGGTTTGCCCGGTTTGTGCATTCCTATGGAGGTGGCTTCTTTCCACTCGTCAGGAAAGGCAGAAAGTATATGAGTCCGGGAGGAAAGTATATCATTACTCTACATTACATTTGAGTTACTATTTGACCCCGGGGCACAACACACTTTGCGTCGCTGTAGTAAGTATACCTTAAATTTTAAGCTATAAATCAACTAATGACGTTCTGTAAATGGTCGAATTTATGAATTATTCTATTCTATCCTAATTTAGGCGCTATATTTGTAGCAATAAATAATTGGATTAACCAGTGCACGGTACACGTCTGTCAGCCGAGATGTCTCTACTTACAAACTTGGTCATTTGAAGCGGGTAAGTTGGAAAGGGTTTAAGTATCGCGACTAGCTTTGTTGCAATAAAATTAAGTAATCTGTGATCCCAACTACCTATCTCTTAACACGAACATAAGCAAATTAGCACAGACATTAACTATAACAGCACTGGACTAGGAAATATTGAAAAGAACGAAAAAACTATCTGGACTTACTGGTAAAGCGCTTCACGCTTTATATACGTTATGTAGAGAGGTACGTTACATGGATTTTTAAG
Organism: Calephelis nemesis; assembly: GCA_002245505.1. Lineage (NCBI taxonomy): Eukaryota > Metazoa > Arthropoda > Insecta > Lepidoptera > Riodinidae > Calephelis > Calephelis nemesis. Next base: position 88,746 of record NJDD01002457.1, read on the forward strand.
CCATTGCATAGCTTCTATTGCGGGCCTTGAGCGTGGAGAACGAATCCAGAAATTTCGTAACGAAAATAACCTAACACCGCACTCCGACCGGCACAGCGGTGATACTTTTTAGTTTTGCCACCTATCGATGAATATCTGAACTTTTAATAACTCTTTGGTTGTATTGACATGCCTGCTTATGCTAAGCTATTAAGCTATTGAGCTTTACCGCGGCAGTCTCAGAGTGCCACACGTCTTTTTATATATAGACTTGGGATGTGATGGCTTTATCGCTCGTTACATGTAATCTATGAAAAAAATTAGGTTACTAGATTAATTCACAACTGCAATCAGTCACGACTAAGTAAGTAGTAGAGCGCTGTGAACCACCTTCTACTTATTCCTGCCGCTGTCTGGCCAGTGTGTTCAAGATTCAAAATAGGACAGCCAGTAGAATTGTATACGAGCCCTTAATTAAAGCAACAGTAACACTGACGATATCAATAGAAGACAGCTGTCTCTTACAAGCAAGAGGGCGGCTCTCTTGTCCGCTTACTAATAAAAAACAAGTAGGTAAGTATACATACAATGTTATAAGAATACGTACAAGTATATGAAAGAGTATACAGTATTGAAGGCCATGTAGACGAGGACGGAGAGCACTGCGCTGAGTATGAAAAGGCAGGTCTGATAACGCGCCTGCAGCCACAGCTTCAGCGTCACCACCACCACCAACAGGTGGAAACAGCACGCTCCAAATGACCTGAACAAATGCCGTCTGTTATCGAAAGAATATAGAACTATGGTACTTGGAAGTTCTCGAGTCTATACTTAGTGGTACACTTAGTAACTTAGTATTATAATATGTATTAGTTTATTCACAAATGGGAATAGAAAAAAAATAGGAATAGAGATTCTCATTATTTTATTATTCTTCAAAAACAAGTTACAGATTGGCATCTGAACTCTAATTTAGTGAAACAGAAACTGTTTTATTCATTGAACATCAAAATGTATACCTACAAACACACACACACGCACACGCGCACGCACACATTCCTACACAAAAGCAAGTTTTGCATTTTTTTTATATATTATAGTAAGGCAAACAAGCAGATGGATTTTCTGATGGTAAGAAATTCACGCCGTCTAGAGACACCAAAGATAATAATATTTCTCTTACTCGAGTTCCACTGTTCTACCCGTTTCGTCATTGTCGTGGTCCTTGCTTGAGGGAACGTTAGTAGGTAGACTTGGAGACTTAACATCTATGATGATTCTATTGTCTCTTAACACTAGGAGAGCGGCCGGCTTATATCTTATAACATAAAATATCAAAGTAAAACTAGTTAAAACAATCAAGAGTAAAAAATTTAATAAAAATCCCTTCCTATAAATAAAAAATATATTCCTATAAATATTTTTATCTGTTTCTTTTCTACAATATCTTCAATGCTACCTCTTTTACCATTTCAGAATGTGTGAAGCTAATGAAATCCTTAAATAATAAATCAAATAACCAAGAGAAAGCATTTACCATAAATCAATATTCTTTCCATCCATATTGATGACGGAACTGTTGAAGAGACAGAAAGAGAACGTGTAGATGACGAGAGAGTGATAGAGGGCAGCAGTGAACCACAGCACAAAGTATGGCCATGTTAGCAGCTTGTTCTTCCTTATCTCCCTATACAACGTTGGGTTTCTGCAAAAATCATACGGTCTTTTAAATAGGTAATACAAAAAGCCCACGTTAACAGATGCCCCTTTGCGTAATGTCTCTTTTTTTTTATGATATTGGAAGGCAAACAAGAAGACGGATTTCCTGATGGTAAGAAATTTCCTAGAGACACCTACGGTGGTAATGGTGCGTTGACAACCTGAGGCCGGGATGTTAGACCTTGAGCAAAAGTAAGTTTACCGGCTACCTTACCCTCCGAACCGGAACACGTCATGACGTTATGGCGGCAGGAATAGGTAAGGCGGTGGTACCAATCCGGGTGAGTCGTTGCGAAACTCTACCACCTAGTCAGATGTCACGGTGTTAGTGACAGTAAGTCAATGCTCGCCTTTTACGAGCTGCCTGGCAGGAAGGCAGATGGTCTATTCTTCGAAGGAGCCCGAACCAACACGGGGAAAACTTCACACTTAACAGTCTCCCTATCTACTTATTAAAATTGCCATTTTAAAACAATCGCGCAGATAAAATAAAAACTGGGGTTTTCAATTACAATAAGATTACAGAACATTTAAGAAAAGGGCTTATCCATTTCTAAATGCAAATCTAAATGCCGCAATCCCGGAATTTGCTGTACGCGATCGGCGCAAATAATAACTGCTTATACTTACTTGAGCAACAATTCTGCAGGCCAGCGCTGGTCAGTCACCGAAAGCAGGAGACAGGGCACCGACGCGAACACCAGGTTATACAGAGTCAGATACATCGAGTCAAACAGTGATTGCGTTGAAAAAGCGCATGAAAATTGAAAGAAAAACTGAAAAATAAGCAATAAGTACCTTAAGATATTTTGATTACACTTTTTGCGAATAAATAACAAAAAAAAATTTAGACTCCTATTTTTACTACCTTTCTAGTTGATATAAGCATTTTAGTAATGCTTTTAGATAAGACGATATATTTACGATTTGCTAAAAGCCTACTTTTTTCAAATTCAATTCTATGCCTAATTGTAAATAAAACTTTTGGGATTTTTCTCGATTTTCCTTAGTTTTCGACATCACATAGATATGGAATTTCAAGCATTAGCTCGCCAACAAGGAAAGGAAGGCAGATGAAAGATTAACAAAGCGAATTGGTTAGATTAATAGCTAGATTTAGGTACTCGCGCAAACCTAGGTTGACATCCAGACCCGACAACTTTGTACGAAAAGAATAATAAATGTGGAAGAAGGTAGACAGCTGTACAAGGATCGCAACATTTGGCTTTTTTGCACTCAATAATATCTGCCTAGATTGCAAGGGACTCGGTGCAAAGATTTGTTTGTGTATGTGTGTGTGCACTGTTTACGTATTTTGACTTTAGCCTTACTAAAGTTAAAATTAAACTTATACATGAATTATTAAAATAAAACTATTCTCATATTGACATCACCGCCACACAATGAGGAAACGCAAAACATTATAATTAAGCCGTAGATTTAACCGTTTAACAGCTTCACCGGGTTTTCATGAAATCTTACTTACTACTTTACGGCCGCACTCAGAGACCTCAATCAACATGTAAGCTATCATTCATTCACAATTTTTGTATAGAAAATTGACTACCTATTGACTGATTAAAGATTACTGACGTCTCTGAGTTCGGCCATTGGTCACTTTATTTTTAAATGACACTTACCATAAGATTTCCAAGTACTAAGTTTTTATAAAAGAAGTAATGAATTAAAGTTGCTAGTCTTTGGTAGTACCAGTGTCCCATCACTAGTAACATTTTCTTTATCATTGAAAATTTTGTAAAGGCGAAGTCTGCGCTCCTGTAAAGGAATTTTGCACAATTATGCGAAACAGAAATAAAATGAATAAAAAAAGAACCTGAATATGGTCCCGAAATTTTCATTAGGTATAAATAAATAAATAAATAAATAATATCCCTGGACAAATAACACGAATTGAATCTAACCCCAAAGTAAGCAAATTATATGCTTGTGTTATGGGTGTTAGTCAACGATACTATTACATAGAAATACTTAAATAGATACCAGAATATATTATACTAATAAAGTATGTCGATGAAGTTGAAATTCTACTTTTCGTTGTAATTTTATAACTCCAGAACGGGCTCGCCTATCCAACCCTAATGTTTAGGCTTTGTTCGGATTATTAGGAGATGGTTTATGTGAAGTTTGCATAAAATCGGTCGAGCGATTTATCACATTTTTTCGTAACAAATGAGTTCAATAAATAGCGGATCACTTTGTTAATGGGTATTTTTCAGTCAAATTGTAAATTTTTTTCAGATAAGGATTTGATTGTGATGNNNNAAAAAAAAAATCAGTTTTTTTTTTATTTTGTCATGCGGTCATAGACGTAGCGAAGCACGTACCGGGCCGCTAATACTAAATA
>NJDD01002457.1:93325-109064 GCA_002245505.1 Calephelis nemesis
ACTCCAGGGGGGTTACCATAAGCTCTTAAAACAGTACTATTTCAACAATACTAATTGTCAGTCGAGAAAGACAACCTTACGACGTATACCATAAAGTTGCTTATAAAGGCAGACATTTAGCAAGATGGAAATAATACTGCTATAAGCGTGCATGGTAGGGCCCCAGAACGGGCTCGCCTATCCAACCCTAATGTTTAGGCTTTGTTCGGATTATTAGGAGATGGTTTATGTGAAGTTTGCATAAAATCGGTCGAGCGATTCTTCATTTATCACATTTTTTCGTAACAAATGAATTCAATAGATAGCAGATTACTTTGTTCATGGGTATTTTTCAGTCAAATTGTTTTTTTTCAGATGGGGATTCGATTGTGATGTCATATAGAAAAAATTTTCAGTTTATTTTTATTTTTTTGTTTTGTCATGCGGTCATACACGTAGCGAAGCACGTACCGGGCCGCTAATACTAAATAATTTTCAAAATATGGGAAATTGCAACAAGACTTAGTAAATATTAAAATGTAATTTGTACAAATAAACTATGTGATAGAGAGAGCTGCCATTGACATAACTTGGTTTTGCTGTAAGCCTCACTTTTTGTCTTTCTTAAATAAAAAAAAAACGAGATTTCCCCGTGTTGGTCCGGCCTCCTTTGTAGAATAGACCATCTGCCTTCCTAGCCAGGCAGCTCGTAAAAGGCGAGCAAAGGCTCACCGTCACTAACACCGTGAATTCTGACTAGGTGGTAGAGTTTAGCAGCGACTCGCCCGGATTGGTACCACCGCCTTACCTAATCAAGTCGCCATAATTTAGGTGCTTTTCGTTGACGTATTTCGGTTCGGAGGATAAGGTAGCCGGTAAACTTACTTTGCTCGAGGCCTAACATCCCGGCCCCAGGTTGGCAACGCACCATTACCACCTTTGGTGTCTCTAGACGGCGTGAATTTCTTACCATCAGGAAATCCGTCTGCTTGTTTGCCTTCCAATATCATAAAAAAAGAGATGCTTTTATGTTTAAGGGGTCTTTAGAAAAGGCAAAAACCCGTTGATAATGAGAAATATGAAGGTACGGATAAAATGATGTGGTTAACTGCCTCAGGTACCTAATTGAAGGACACCACGTCTCAGGTTCACGATAAACTGTGTTTTAGTTTTGTCACGTACTAAGTTGTTTATTTATTTTTATTTCTGCAAAAGTAATTAAATCATTACCTAGCGGCTTGATAACCTTCTTTTCCAAATATACCGAAACCAACATGTGCTTCTTGTATCATCGATATATCGTTGGCTCCGTCACCTATCGCAGCAGTGATCGGTCTTTCCCGACTATTTTTAATTAATTTGACTATCTGAAATTAAAACAAAGTCATAAATGTCAGTAAACGCATTCATTTATTTAGAAAATATTTCGGAACATAAAAAAGCATAATAAAACTTTTTATGATATAAACACTGTATTTTCATATGGTATAGGAGTCGAGTAGTGGTCAGAAGTCCAGAGATTATAAGTCGTTGTGGGACTGATGGGTATGCAAACAACTGTACCATGCTAGCAAGTACTCTTTTTAATGGCTAATGTTAAATGTATTGCTAACCTCTCGGTTTTTACAACTTCACCGGATTTTGTGAGTGAGCAGAGTGCTCAGTTGGACTGTTTCCTACACCGCCAGCAACAAGGACTGCCTGGGAGACCGTAAGCTCGACTTGGTGCTGCGTTCTGGTTACTGGGTGGATTGGTTGGAGGAGTAGTGCTTCCCCACTCGGCATTAAGCGCGTGGAAAAGGGTTCATTGTCACCGAAACCGGCGGCATCGATTTTGTGTTGTATGGAGTTTTGTGAGTTTGTGTTGGGATTTGGTAGAGGTGTTGCGTTGGGCGCTATAATCAGATCGGCAGAATCCGATAAAATATGACGGGGCCTCCGAAGTTGGTGGGGACGCCAGCAGCCAGTTATAGTGTGTGTGCAAGTGCCAGCAAGCGAGTGCTAGCGCCTAGCACCGGGTGGGCCTAGCGACTAGTGACATCACTTTTCACGGTTTGTTCAGGTCGTTAAGTTAGGTAGGTAGGTACACTGTACACTCCAAAAACCCAGTCCCGGTCCCCGGAGTATTTGCTTTGTATGGGAGCTGAATGGGAACCAATATTGTTAGGGCGATACATAAAACAAATGATGACTTATTTATGGAACTTACTTTTGCTTTCTGTAAAGGGGACAGGCGACAGCATAAAACTGCATGACATTTTAAGGAAATGTCCACAAACAAGTCAGCAGCCGACGTGTCTAATATACAACTCATGCTGGTGCCGTCGACGATGAGAGTCAGGTCTCTGTAGCTTGGCTCCTGAAGAGTTCGTTTACAGATGTCGAAGTGCTCCTGCAAAGCCGCTTCATCCTGTATTCCAAGAAGGTACAGTCTTTTGTCGTTTTCCGATATGTGTGCGCAAGATTGAGCGACGTTGATTGCTGTTTCTACCTAAGGAAAAGGTTCGTATTATAACTTCCCGCTTTATACCAAATTTTAATATATCGTTCTTCAGTTTTAATAAAATTGTATCACAGTGAATTTCGTACATTGAAGATGTTTGAAAAAATAGGTACAGATGACAAAATGAGGATAAAGAATAAAGTTTACTTTACTTTTTAATATGCTTTATAGTTGAAATTTTTCAGCGCCTCTGACTTCTTTAGTGGGATAATTTGGAATTGTGTAATTCTATATTAGGCATCCCATGGACAGCTCGCCGCACCAACGTGTCTATTCTCCAAGAGTTGGAAGTAAGAACCCGCCTTTCTTTCATCTGCCTCCGGAGATCACTTACTTTCTTCGGTCATGTGGCCCGCCGGGAGCCGGAAAATCTCGAGAAACTTATACTGGTGGGCCAAGTTGAAGGAAGAAGAAGCAGAAGCAGAATCCCTACCAGATGGACTGACACTATCCTGAAGGCTGTTGAATGTAGCACCCAGGTGGCAATCCACCTAGCCCAAAACAGAGCGTCCTGGAAAGCCCTGACGAACAACGCATCATTTGGTGGTCACGACCCTCAGACATGAGGATACGATCAAGAAGAAGAAGAAGAATTCTATATTATACTGGTGAGTGACTAAAGCATGGTACCAGTAGCAGTTTCTAGTGTCTACTAATAAAGTTACCTAGGCCAGTGAAGTTAAGAGGATAGGTTCGAGTTGTTTTTATTGGGCAGTAATAACCTTGTCGCCGGTGAGCACCCAGATGCGCAGTCCGGCGGCACGCAGTGCGGCGAGTGTGTCGGCGACGCCGTCCTGCAGACTGTCCTCCACCGCCGTAGCGCCCACCAGCGTCAGCTGCTGCTCCAGCACGCGGTACTGCTGCGTCACCTGCTGCAGCTCGCTCGCGCTTCGACCGTCCAGCTGGGATATCGCTGCAACAGATCATTGTTTTAGACAAATCAATGAAAATTTTATTTGTTGAATGTTGTATACCGTTGCTTAAAGAGATTACCTACAACCATTCGCCAGTCACAGAGCATTGTGTTTATATCCGGGTCCGGCTGTTTACTGCCTGAATGTATTCTTGCATCTATTCAGGATTATACAGGATCAAATTTGCTCGGGTTTTGTCTGAGAGTGGTGCCAATAGTCTCCGAAACTGGACGCGTTTGCATGAAAAGGGCTATTAATGTGGAGGAAGCCAGGCAGTTCTACAAGGATCGTGACGTTTGGCACTCGTTGCTGCATTGCCTATCAAGTAAAGTACTTGGCGTGAAGACATATACGTATATGTGTTTATGTATGTATGTATGTATGTACTTTTATGTATTAGTATCGGTGACTAACACCCATCATAACAAAACCACAAAAATTTGCGGAGTTACTTTGAGTTACTGTTAGAACAATTTTTACACGGGTATATTTTTTTGATGTTTTTTTTATTTTTATCAATCATAGATTTTTTTATTTGATGGCCCTATTTTAGTATAGATATTATTTTGCAAATCGAAACAGACAATTTACTAGTCATATAAGAACGTAAATCTATACTCACATCGAACAACCTTTTGGTATTCCTCTTCGGGAATTTGTCTATAAGCTATCGCCAATGTACGAAGACCCTTATTGGCAAATGTGTCGATATCTCTGTTAGTCTCTTCAATGAGAGCTGTGTCCTTACAAATAGGGAATACTGCTGCTTCTGCCCCTTTACAAAATAGCCAAATCTGAAATTCCAAGTATTGATAGATTAGAGTATTTTAAGCATTATGAAGTGTTTATTATTTTCAGGGCAAACTTTGTATAGAAAGTGGTCTCTTTTATCAGACGTCATTCAAATCTATTCTTATTTAATCCATCCATTGTGAATGTAATCGCATAAAAAAACATACAAATAAAACATAGAGATGATTTGAGAACCTCTTCCTTTTTGGTTCGGTTATTAAAACAAATATGTAAGATTAAATGTGTCCAATACACTATAATTGATTAAAAAAAAACAATTGAGGGTAGATGAAAATCGTCCCAAATCAGAGACACTGACAAAAAGAACTCGCCACATCTGTCTCGCTGTTACTTCCGAACTTACAAGAGCCCCAACTTAAAGATATAAAAAAATACGCGTTCAATTTTGGTAGGGAACGTGTTGTTCTAAAAATTTTAATTGAAGAGCAAACTTAAAGCACTTATCTCTGAACTAAACTAGTTCCTTCGCTATCCGAACAACAGAATTCCATTTTAAATTGAACTTACCTTTCCATCTTTATCCCTTAATATTATGGACATCCGTTTTCTGTCCGACGTAAATTCTATAACTTGTAACCTTTCATACATTTCCGTCTGATCTCCTATTTTGAGTATTAAATTATTGCCTTCCTCACCAAGAAACGTTACGCCAATTCTGTCAGCTACTTCAACTAAAGCCTTTTCATCGGGGCTACTACCCTGGTAGTCCATCTTACCCTCGGGAAGGGCTGTACTCAATAAGATATTATCTTCTAAAGCACTGTCTTCTGATGTCCTTGTTAGTTTCTTTCGTTTGAAGAAGTTCATTAATTGCAAATTATCTTTAATGGACAAACGGGCGCTTAACTTTTTCATATCCTCGTTCGATACTTGTACTGAGTGACATAACGCAAGTATCGTGAAGAAAAATTTAACATCTGTCTGAAATATAAATTTCGACTAAAATATTTATTGATTTACATATTCAAATGTTTCACTAAAAAGAAGATTTCCCTGCATAGACATTATTGTTTCAGAATGCATCTTTTCTGTAAGAATTCATCTTTGAAGTAAGAGAAGTTATGTAAATCTCCATTAAGAATTTATGTTTTATAAGTTACAGCGAGTTAAAAAAGAAAACAGATTTATTGGTGGAGAATAATACACGTGAAGTTAAGACTTTAAACCTCTTAAGTAATAACTAAATAAGTTTACCGGCTAAATCCTCCAACCTAGAACACGTTAACGGAAAACATTGGTGTTAGGTGAGGAAACGGTTAATTGGTGATACCAATCTGATTAAGTGTGAATTAATGTATGTATTGCCTATTTTGCTACATAACTATTCACTCTACTAAATTTAAATTAATCCAAAATGTTAAATTTTGTTTAATGGAATTACACCGATCATATCTATTTATCACATCATACCATTCAATACTATGCTTAATAACCTCAAACAATAAAAACGTGAATTAAGAAAATCTGACCTGAAAAATATTAACAGGTTCGTCAAATCGTTCTATATTGTACAAACAGGAATCCCTCTCTTCATAAATCTGGCCCTTAATGGAACACGCCTTAAATACCATCAAGTTCTTGGTTAGGGTACCAGTTTTGTCGGAGAACAATACCTCCACCTGGCCTAACTCCTCGTTAAGATCTGAAGTATTGGCCACCGCCGGTCTACCCGTTTCTTCACAACGAAGTTCTTCATCCCATCCAATAAATAAGGCACCTGTAATTTTTATATTATAAGCTTTCGTCTGTGATTAATTATGAATCCCTGCGGTTTCACTCGCATATTCAAACTATTTCGTTCGTATTGCACTATTAAATTAATAAGTATCGTTTTTGGAATTACAGGGTGTGATTTTTTTTACATTCGTTCCAAACGTTTTAGCATGCTTTCCAAACAAACAACTATTTTTTTATACATTCCTAATAAAATGTTTCTAATTATATTCGTGGGTATTGTTTGTTATGCATGAGAATATTGGTTACATTAAAACAGACTTGATTAACATCGTCCACGAAGAGTTATAACCGTAGGGAAAAATTGAAATCGTATCGTTATCGAAACTGACAAGAAACTGAACAAAATAATTTATACAGAAAATACTGAATTAAAAGTAGTAAAATAATTTAATTTAAATATAACGAAAACAATTTACCTATAAATTTATATAACTCTATGGTAACATATAGAGACATAGGTATGATATAATAGTACAGCAAGAGAAAAGATAAAAGATCTTGCATAACGCTGGTGAACTCTAACGGAAACTCCTTGCCGACATCTATGTACACCTCTCTTCCTGGATGCCATCGTTCTATTAAAATCTTCGCCACCAGAGAAGCTGTCATCTCGATAATTAAAAGGTATATGAAGATGACCAGAAAACCATTAACTACTGTTTCGGTGGATGAAAATTTATTGCCAGAATACTTAGAATTAAGAGCCAGTTTTGTTTCTTCTCCTGAAAAGAAACACTGTGATTTATTCTAGCTTCCTTAAATACACAAACTTATTGTTTATTTTTTAATTAAAAATAGACAGATCTCCTGACTGTGTTTTTTATGCAGTGCTATCAAACACACGACTTTTTTGAAGGTAAGAGACGACCGTGGCCTATGACACTATATAAGTGCGATGCTGTCCTAAGGCCCAAGGTGTTAGGCCTTATGCGGAAGTCTATCGGATAACTTACCCTCTGGGCCGTAATACGACTATGCCAAACACTTTCATTTCGGGACAGTAATATATGATTATTTGGATTCCTACCGGGGCAAATTGTTGCACAGCCCTCTCTCTACCACTAGTTGTCTTGTTGGCAATAACCAGTTTAACGCAAGTTTGTTTCTACTAAACGTCGTGTTTCTGCCATTGACACCTAGACACAATAAAAGACAATTCTGACCTGTGTACACAGCGCATCCAATGGCCCATTCAGTGTTCTTCACTCGAGACCCTCTCAGCATGAGGTTATCAGGCGTCAGTGCTAAACTCTCCATCCTAGGTAACTCCAGGCGACCGTAAAATGTGTACAAATCTGCCACTGGGTTTGGCACTTCTATGCGAATTCCATTCGGAATTATATCTGTTAACATTTTTTCTTACGTCACAAAAAGTATATTGTTTTTTTTATTACTTCTAAAAAAATCACAGCATTTTTACGGAAATAGATAATTTTAAATATGTTTTTCAGATTGGCCAATTACTATGTATTAATTAACATTAGTTAATTTATTATTTTCCATATGAACATGGGTTCATATATCAATGTCTATATAAATTCAAGTACAGAAGCCATGACTATAAAGAAATATTTCAGTTATTTTAATTTCAGTACTTTATCTCATAGAGGCTACCTACGAGATAAAGTGCTTGCTTTACTTAGTACAGTTAAAAAATGTCGAAAATTTTGTTCGGCGAGCTTCGTTTATCATTATTAAGGTATTGGGTTAATTTCATAATAAACAATTTGGTTTTACAAGGGGTAGATAAATGATGGTATTGAATTGTTAAAGAAAATTTATAAAGCCTATTTATAAATTTTCTTTAACAATTCAAAATTTATAAGGACTATTTTTCTTTCTCATGTACATAAATGACTTGCCTTTCTTCGTAAGGGATAATCATGGAATAGTGTTGTTTGCGGATGACATTTCACTATTATTTAAAGTGAAAAGACGACTGGGTAAGTATGGCTAAACGAACGATGCTATTTCTAAAATTGTACACTGGTTTAATGTAAACAACCTCTTTCTAAATGAAAAAAAAACTAAGTGCATCAAATTTTTAATGCCTAATGTAAGGCAAATAGATACCAATTTATAACTCAATAGGAACAAACTGGACCTAGTAGATTCCACCACATTTTTAGGAATCACTGTAGATAAAAAGTTACAATGGGGCCCGCACACTGCAAAACTTGCCATCAAATTGAGCTCAGCAGCTTACGCTTTTAAGAAAATAAGGTAGTTAACAGATATCGACACCGCTAGAATTGTTTATTTTAGTTATTTTCACAGCATCATGTGTTATGGTATTCTTCTCTGGGGAAACTCGGCCGAGATAAACACAATATTTGACTTGCAAAAGAGGGCTACACGGGCAATTTATAACCTAGGCCCAAGGGTTTCCCTCAGGGAAAAGTTTAAAGAAATAAAAATTCAAACGGTGACTTCTCAATATATTTTTGAAAACTTGAACTATGTCTATAAAAATATAAATTTGTTTAAGAAAAGTTGTGATGTACATGCTGTAAACACATGAAATAAAAACAATCTTGTTGTGCATAAGTCTTGTCTCCACAGAATCAGTTATTCATTCATGGGCCAATGTATACGTTTTTACAATAAACTTCCCGAGCATATTAAAGACTTACCATTTAATAAATTTAAAAAATGTATTAAGATTAAGGGTTATTATAAAATTTCAGAATATTTAGAAGACAGAAATGCTTGGGATTAATTGCTCCTCATACCAATCTCTGCAAATTATTTGTAAATGTAATAAACTTTCGTAAATTAGATTTATAAGAAAAAAGACGAACCCTCTGAGTTTCTTTCGCCGGATCTTCTCAGTGAGTGGCCGCGTTCCGATCCGGTGGTAGTTTTTAGAAATATATAGACGCGTTACAAGAATCTTTGTATAGATCTACGTAATGAAAGCTTTTTTCAATTAAATTTAATTTCAATTTCAATTAAAGCAGAGATTATAATTTTTTAAAATGTTTAATAAATACCTACCTAAATAAAAGCGGACGAGGCGGACTTCGTTTCACGTATGGAAAAAATGTGGTTTTTCCTGATTTCTCCGCAGTTTTTTTTTTTATCTTTTCAACGTTCTCTGAATTTTACCGAATATTTTAAAACCAGAAATAACTAAATCTTCCATGCACTTTAGAATTTTAGTGAGGCGAACAACATTTTTTGTATTCATAGAAAGTATTTTTGTTTTTTGCTATTTTCAAAATGTTTCTTGCAACCATAGCGCTTCAAAAGCGGTTAATTTCCTTGCTTTATCTGTTTAATACAAATTGTAATACCGAAACTACCCCTTATAAGTCAAATTTGCAATATCCCTTCCGGTGAGCAACCTTGTCCTAAAAAAACCTTTAAGTAAAATTTGAAACTCTAAGTATTTGCTACAAATATTTATATATACAAGACTTTAGGTACCAAAATACTGAATAATAATTTATTGATATACTTATCATACTACCTGACCCGGCAGACGTTGTTGACGGCAGTTACACTTATCATTAAGGGGTTAGAAAAATCTAGCCGATGCTCAGACGTATTGAATATGCATATAAGATTAAGTGAAAATCGGTAAAGCCATTACGGTAACCAACATAGTGACACGAGAATTTCAAGATAAATAAAATTTTATATTTATAACTTATATTAGATTGTTTAGTAAATTAAATTTTACTGTAAAACCTAGTTATATTTAGTATTTACCTCACAAAGTTTCCTTAATCTCTATCCGTCTCATTAATAAACATGGACTAAGGTAGGTGTAAAATTAGGTTGATTTTATAGTCCGTATCACATTGTAATAAAGTTTATAATACCAAGTTGAACCTTGGAGAACTTTATTCCGTGTTTATTAATAAGACGGTACATGTTTTAGATTTCGAGTAATTGCAATTTACCGTTTCATTAATAAACATGGACTATTCCAAGGTTAAACCTAGTACCTACTAGTAAGACTATAGTCTTTATTAAAATGGTCTTTATTAAAAAAAATAACTTAACTTTAATCCTGATTAGTCTGTTTTTATTATAAGACTGTAAGGTAAGCCCAACAGTTTAAAAATATTTTTTATTTTGAAATGAAACCCTAGAATATTACCAAACTTTTCAGTTAAACTTTACAAATGTGTACCTTGTTACGGCGAAGTGAGTCACTTGCCAATTTGACGGGTTTCCCGTTAGATTTGACTGGTCAGCAAGGTCGGCAACGGGAAAAATTGCGCTTAACGGCCAACGGATTTTTCAGCGGGACAACAAAAAATTATAATTTTTGGATTTGTTTCCTACAAAAATAATTTGGACATGACAAATATTAAAATGTGATTTTATTTATTTTTTAAGCTTACGAATATTTAAGCAACGCCACATTTAGTTCTATAATTAAAAGCAAGGTGGCACTTTAATAAAAAAAAAATAACTTTTTTTTCAAATTACCATAGCATGCTAAAAATGATTCTTCTGTCAGCAATACTCAATTTTAAAATAATTTATCTTTAAAATTTAGGGAAAAGTAACAACTCGAAAATTCCTACTTGACGGGTTTTGACGGGATTGTAGCATTCTCTACAGCGGAAGTAGAAATTTATTGTTGGCAACACTGGCGAACGGAAGAACATAAAAAGTATCCTACTAATTTCCTCGAAACCTCGTGTACCTTACCAAATTTCATCACGATCGTTATAGTAGATTCGACGTAAACAGTGGTCGGGAAATAGACAAAAAATCTAAAAATGCTCAAAATGGATTCTGTAGGGTTACTCTTGAATCTCGATTCATACAATATTGGAAATTGGAATCGGATATGTCATTCTAGGTACTCTTTAACACAATGCTGACGACTTATTAACATTTAGTAAATAACAAATAATCAAAATTTTTATCAGATTCGTTGAATTATTTTGTAACTAAATGTTAATAATCCGCTAATACTGAATTCGAGAGTCCGATTTCAATTTCCAATTTGCATGAAATCGAGATTCTGGAGTAACCCTACTGGTGTCCATTTCGAGTCACCAAGATCTTTAAGTCACAGAGACAAGTAAAGCGAGCTTAATGTCTAACTATTTTTTTCGAACCATTTTCGTTTTTTTAACCCTCATAGTTTTGCTTTACATTTGACTAGATATACCAATTTTTTTTAGTTTAGTATGATTAAGTTTCAACTGTGTATCTTCAGATGTTTTTGATATTTAAAAATCCCCGATATCGTCACTGATATACTGATGAATATCAAAATTCAAATGGTACTTCCTCAAGTACTAGAAAGCTCAAATTTGGTATGTGAGTACACAAATAACGAAATATCCGTAACTTGGAACTATTAATCCCCGATTAGGTTTCTCTACGAATGTACTAAATTGAAAGGTACTTTTTGAAGTCTACAAATACTACTAGGAAGTAAACAAATATTAATAAGTACATAGACAACAAAAAAAAATTAAATTTGACTTTTATTGCGTCTTGAAAAAGTTTTGAGAAATCAAGTAGGCTCAAGGTTTTCACTCTTAACGCTCTACCTCTACAATCTTTAACTTCATAATTTTACAACCAGGTCAAAATATAGGGCTTACTTTTTATTGTACACTTGCCAACCCGGCGTACTTTGTATCGCTTGACATTAACAGCTACTAACAGTATAAATCATTAATTTTTCCATTTTCCCTGCAATTTCACTGCTTTTTTCTTTTCATAAAATGTTTCTCCTAATAAAAACTAACAGAACAAAAAAAAGATTCAGCGAAATAGAACCACATTTTCTTCGTGTTGATCGACCCGGGAATCGAAACGGGACCTCATGAAGTCAAGTCCATTACCTGGGGGCTGATTATGTATCTCAGTTGCCAACTCAAAATGGAAAACTGTACATCAAATAGCAGTCAAATGACGTCATTTGTGTTTGCTATCTCTATTATATTTATGTTGGTCACTGGAGATGGCAAATATAAAACACGTCATTTGACAGATATTTGATGTACACTCTACCATTTTGAGTTGACAACTGAGATACAAAATTAGTTTCCTGGGCCGCTAAAATAGCGGGAAAGATGGGAATGACGTCATTTGTGTCTGCTATCTCTATTATATTTATGTTGGTCACTGGAGATGGCAAATATAAAACACGTCATTTGACAGATATTTGATGTACACTCTACCATTTTGAGTTAACAACTGAGATACAAAATTAGTTTCCTGGGCCACTAAAATAGCGGGAAAGATGGGAATGACGTCATTTGTGTCTGCTATCTCTATTATATTTATGTTGGTCACTGGAGATGGCAAATATAAAATACGTCATTTGACAGCTATTTGATGTACAATCTACCATTTTGAGTTGACAACTGAGATACAAAATTAGTTTCCTGGGCCGCTAAAATAGCGGGAAAGATGGGAATGACGTCATTTGTGTCTGCTATCTCTATTATATTTATGTTGGTCACTGGAGATGGCAAATATAAAACACGTCATTTGACAGCTATTTGATGTACAATCTACCATTTTGAGTTGACAACTGAGATACAAAATCAGTCCCCTGGGCCGCTAAAATAACGAAAAAGATGGGTTCTATAGGTTTGACGTCTGTATTATATTGGACGGATGGTCGGATATCGATGCGGATTTATTGTTTGAAAACTGACTTGAGATGATTCTTATCTACATTACATGTGGGTTTTGCCAGAGGTAATTGAACATTTTTTAATTTAATTTAAATAGCCAATAAGGCGATCCAATCCACAGGCATTTACCTACTTAGGTCTACTTTTTTTAATTTAACGCATTGTTTTCGCTCGTTAAAAAAAGTTCTAGGTATAGCTCAGTTATATAGTCATAGATATTATTATGCTTTGATACTGATTGATACGAGTTACGTGGTATTGTACCAATAAATAAATTATGGTAGATATACCATATTATCAATGAAAGATAAGTATCAGATAATGTAATTATGAACTATCTAAATATACATTTTATTGTAAGAGGATTATGTAGGTAGTAACAGGTACTTCCACGGCTTAACGATCTATGATGACTAATAATACCAAAGACAATATATATTTACTTATCTCTGATAATACTAAGCGTATAATTTAAGCGCAGTAGGTATAACTCCAAAAAAACTAAAATTCTAATTATTTCTGAACCACTTCGCTATTTAATGAATCTTTTTCCGAAACCAAATATCCGAGATGGTCCCACTTCAATTTTATTAACATCCCAGTTCCCACTAGTGGTTTTGTGTTATTCTTAATGATGTCGGCAACATAGACGAAAATTATTAAATTTAGTATTAAATTAATTTAAGTATTAATTAATTTATGTATTTAAGTAACCCAAAAACCATGACTCGGATTACGATTATTAATTTTATTTAAAAAAAAAGTATCTTCACGACCATATCCCCAAAGACGTAGGCTGAGGCACAACCGTGTTGGTCCGGGCTCCTTTGCAGAATAGACCATCTGCCTTTCTTGCCAGGTAGCTCGTAAAAGGCGAGCATAGGCTTATCATCACTAACACCGTGACATCTGACTAGCTGGTAGAGTTTCGCAGCGACTCGCCCGGATTGGTACCACCGCCTTACCTATTCCTGCCGCCATAACGTCATGACCTGTTCCGGTTCGGAGGGTAAGGTAGCCGGTAAACTTACTTTTGCTCGAGGCCTAACATCCTGACCTCAGGTTGGCAACGCACCATTAACATCTTTGATGTCTCTAGGCGGCGTGAATTTCTTACCATCAGGAAATCCGTCTGCTTGTTTGCCTTCCTATAATATAAAAAAAAACCAGGGCACCCACGACTAGAAAAAGACACTAACGGCCAATGTTAATAATATTTCTCTTAAGATGGATTTCAAGCAATCTAGATAGCTGCGTATCCGCCGGCATATCCTACACCTAATTGCCATATTTATCCTGTCCACAGATATGTTATTGGCTAGCGATAATATAAAAATGGATCAAAATATCAATCTTGGACAGCAAGATTTGGATTAGGATTGATTATTAATATTGGCCGTAAGTCACACAATGTGATAGGTGGCAGGCCTATCGCCAACCGGACACATATCCAATCCCGAGCAACGTTTCTTTTTTATTAAAAATTTGGAAAAACCCATTTTTTTTTGTTGCCCGACCAGGGATTCGAACCCGGGTGCACAGGCAGTCAAGTCTAACAACTGAACCGCTAGACCACAGAGGTGAGTTTTATTGGACCACCTCAGAATCATGATGTACCTTTCTAAATCATGTAACATACTTATTAAAAAGCACAAACTGTCTGAATGAGAACCTAACCTATTTTTGAGTTTGTTAAAAATAAAATACGCAGCTTTTTCGTGTCTGAAATATGTTTGGAGTTTTGGCGCCATCGAGAGAAAAGATGGTCGAAGTTTTTTCATAATTATTGAATTTCGTGTTAATATTAAGTGAAATTAGTCAATTTTGGTGGCATTTGTACAATTTTGTTCAGTAAAAGAGCACAAATGAAATAATTATTAAGAAATTAACGTATCATGTATTTCCTCGTTACCGCCAAATCTCATTACAGAGCTTGTGTAATGAACCACCGCTTTACTCAAGAGCCTGACATGACTTCCTGACGACTTATGACTGATGACTAATTATAATTAATTGAAAATGATATAAAATTCAATGCAAATTTCTACTTGATGAATGGCTAAATACTAACGTGAAGGCCAAAACCTAAAGAAAGAAGAAGAAATATGTTTAGTTTTTCGTTTTTCTGTGGTTCTGCTTCAGACCCAACTCTGGCAATTATATTGTTCACATTTGGATGTGAAGCAGAACTAATATACATAGAAGTATAGACACACAATATAATTAAAGTTAGGATCATGTATTCATGATTAGTTACAAAAAATAATAATGATTTAAATCACAGTTGTAAAGTAATGTAATCAAATAAAAAAATGAAAAAAAGTTTGTATTAGCTACGCATTATTTCTAAAAAGAGGTCTACTGTAGGTAATTTTGTTTATCCAGTAAAGCCAATTGAGTTGCCTGAATGAAGTCTTGGTACACAGATTTATGATCCTTTTCTTCAATTTTTGTTAACATTGACTAACGAACGCTTCGTTAGTTTACTATTCTTATTTCAATTATACTAAAAAATGCATAATATTTGGACTATTCAATATTTAACAAAAATATCTTAGCAACAAAACTCTAGCATGCCTATCTCTATCAGCTGATAGGTTATTAACATTGGCCGTATGTGGATAAGATGTTATCACATGACAAGTGCGTAAATGCTGAAAATAAGAACTTTTAGTACAAACAGGTGTTTTAACTCACCAAAATATGTACATATTTTTTTATGATAATTGAAGGCAAACAAGCAGACGGATTTCCTGATGGTAAGAAATTCACGTCGCCTAGAGACACCATAGGTGGTAATGGTGCGTTGCCAACCTGAGACCGGGATGTTAGGCCTCGAGCAAAAGCAAGATTACCGGCTACTTTACCCTCCGAACCGGAACACGTGATGACGTTATGGCGGTAGGAATAGGTAAGGCGGTGGTACCAATCCGGGCGAGTCGCTGCGAAACTCTACCACCTAGTCAGATATCACGGTGTTAGTGATGATAAGCCTATGCTCGCCTTTTACGAGCTGCCTGGCAAGAAAGGCAGATGGTTTATTCTGCAAAGGAGCCCGGACCAACACGGGGAACATATATTTATAACATAAAATTTTTATGGTAAAAGTCAGCGAATAAGCACGCGGCTTTCCTAATTGTAAGATATTGCCACAACCTTGTAAGTGGCTG
>NJDD01002457.1:110443-124445 GCA_002245505.1 Calephelis nemesis
TTTTGTTATAAATTATCTTTTTTTTATTTACATTACACATAGTTTTATGTATTATCAAGCATCGGTATGCCAATTTGCTATTATTTTTATTTTTACTTTTTCCCGTATATCAGCACTGGAGTGGTTATTTGCATACACTTTAGTATTAATATTAAGTTATTTTGTTTTCCTTTTGCTTCTTTTTTATATGTGTAAAAACAGTTATTGAAATTTTGATTTTTTGTTTGTAACTTGTAAATAAAACTAAATGTAAATGTATATGTAAACGTATGACTGTGCTATTCTACCACTATTCAACAGCAAAATGCACACAATGTAATGAATAAATGTAAGGAATAAAAAAAACTTAATTGGCCTGTTTTTAATCATTAATGTATTTGTGTAGATTAAGTTCACTCTGTAATTTGTGCTACGGATTTATTTTGATGTAATAATATAAAAAATCGAAAAAAAATACCTGCAGTATATCCCACCAAAGGTGGCGGAACCCTTAGAGTCTTGAGATTTGTCTCTCCATCGAGGTTGGCAGTGGTGACGTAGCACTTGCCGTCCTCCCCCGCAGAGCAGAGGAGCACCAAGTCAGCAGGGACCTCCCGACCCCGCTTCACCCTCACCAACGTGCCTGGTGCTATTGTCGAACTTTTTACTTCTCTTATCACTCCTTTGTGTACTATTTCCACTAAAAATTAAAATCACTTTTGAATTAAGAGTAATTATGTGGAGAAAGTATATTCCTTAAACTTATTTCTTTGACAGCGACAATGAAGGTTTATCTTATCGCTTTAAAATGACAGTCATCATGATTCGTATGTTTTTTTTTATTTCTAACAGAATATAATAATTTGTTAAAATTTACGAATAAGGGACTCGGTAATTTTTAAATAATATACTTTATTGTCAATTCTTTGATTTCATAGTCCAGCTGACCGGGGCACTTCTTATCTAAGTATGGTCAATAATTAACGAAAAAAAACTACCTACTTACTAATTGAAAACATTCCACTTGTAGTAAAAACTAACGAATATCGGCGGCGTAGCGGTAGAGGAATTAGAATATAACAAAGCCGATTTTTTTGATTTTATATAAAATTGTGATGGTGAAATGTATCCCAAGCAAAAAAATAATGTGGAAATGAGCATAGAAAACGATAGAGACTTGTTTTTCCACTCTCAGGAAATCCAAATGTCAAATTAGGGCATCAATGCCAGAGTCAATAGACTCGACAAGTACGATATAATTCTTATAATTGAAAATTTTGAAAGGACCCTCGATTATAGCTATATGTAATGTAACCAGGAAGTGTCTCGATTACGTCAGCTTTCAAACAAAAATATCCGTATCGAAATCAGTGCATCCTTTCGAAAGTTATGATGCCATAGACAGACATATACATACACTCCCACACGCACACGCACAGGCACGTCAAACTTAAACCACCCCTCGTTTTTCACCGATTAATAAGTCCCCTAACTTTGCGTCGAGAGTTGAAAAATTCATCACAATCACACACATACGCACACAAACAAGTCAGACTAACAACACTTCTTTTTATATGAGAAAAATTCAAAAAGGAAGTGTTTTACCACGATTACAAAAAAAAACATTAAGATCAAAATAATAAATTAAAAAAAATAAGTTATGTTTTTATTTTCTTTGAAATTTTGTATAATTCTTTCCAAACGTTCGTATTTTACAAAAGAAAGCAAAATAGCAAAAACATTTAATTTTTGAGTTGTTTCCCCTTGAAACTTTAATTTTTGTAAGTACTCGTATGTAGCCACCTTATGTGAATATTTTATTTTTATTTTCGTTTTTAAAAGCTATATTATTTTGAGTGTCAATTAATGTTTTATTTGACAAAACACTTGCTTTTTTCATATATTCGCGAAAAACCCATTTTAATACGTTGTTTTATTTAAATTAGGAAAAATAGCAACGGATATGTCAAAAAACTTAAAAGAACAAAAGTTTCTAAAAATCGATCAATCTATCCATCACCGTACTTTATTTTAATAAAAAGAAATCTGCCCGAGTTTTACACAGCCTCGGCAGGAGTTTTGACGCCATCGTGAAAGAAGATGATTGTAATTTTGTCGTAATTATTGAATTTTGTGTAAGTATATTATGAGTAATTTAGATGGCAATTCGTTTATTTTTGTTTCGATAAAGTGCACAAGTGAAACTTATGAAGAAATTAGTGTATCGTTGAGTAACGAGGCTTTACATAAGTGATAGGATTTGTTTCAAAAATAACTTAAATATGATAACTTTTTTAGTTACAAGTAAAGACAGGATTATATGTAACATAAAAAGCTTGAAATATGCATGCAATATCCATGAAAAATGCTTGAAATATGCACAAAAACTGAAAGAATAAGCAACATTAAATTAGTATTTTTTTGTGTTGTATATATTATTCCTTTATATTTAAGTTTATTGTTAGTAAAAACTTGTTTTAAGTTTTAATTTATTGACTATGTGTCTTTACAATTTATTGTTTTTTTAATCAAATAAAAAACTATCAAGTTTTAGATTTTTTGTTACAAAATCAGCAAACATTTAGTAAAGTATCAATTAATAGACGATAATCGATACATTACTTAAGTTTACATTTTTGTAAACATTACCAATCAATTAGTATTGTTCTAAATGTTCAGTGGTAAGAGTAATTCTTCGATCATTCGAAATATTTTATAGGTCGAAAAGGATCGCTCCACATCTACTGAGGTAACTGGGCAGAATTTTGAACTTGGGTGCTATGTTAGCACTTATATTTTCTGGCAAAACTTTATAATCATTAATAAAATATATAATTTGGCTCATTAATAAAATTATCAATTTCACACAGATATTCAAAGCCTGGATTTTGTTCAAATTGTTTTTAAACTTGCTGATACTGAGTGCACTGCGCTCCACAAATACTTAAATTATAGCGATAATATGCATCATCACTAGATTTTAGGAAAAATATGCTATTAGCGCAGAAAATGGCTTAAATATGCAAATGGATAATATATGCGAATATCCAATTGCATATTATTTGGTCTCTGATTATAAGCAACAAACTGAACTTCCTATTTTTTCATCTTATTTTGTTAATAACAATAGCAACTTTTTATGCGCTAATTAATCCTTAATAAAATTCTCTAGACGTTATTACCTACATATTTTAGGACCTCTACGTCTATTAAACACGGTTTTGAACTTGTAGACTAGACTAAAAATATAAGTTTAAGTTATTGATACATAAAAACATAAAACAAAATTATTTCAACAATAATCTGACGTAGTATTGAAGGGTTAGGTCGGTATTTGATAGGCGTGGCGATACTTCAAATATCAGATAGTTGAGTCAAGGGAACTACGATAAGAGATAGGAAGAACCCTTGTAAAATTGCGTTTCTTATCGCTAAAGTTTGTCCGTAAAGTTCAAGGAAAACTATACATTATCTATATCTGTTCCTGGTATCAAAACCAAACTCCTAAGTCTGTTTCAAGGTCCAGTTTTTTTTTGTACAAAATACAATCACAAGACTTGTACGTAGTGTCGTCGGCTAGTCGTCTCGGATATATGGGATTGGAAATAAATTACTGACTTGTACCTAACTTAATTTTATGTAAGTATGTACCTTTAACATGAACAGTCTTTGCTTGCTATGATTGAGATTATTCTACGCTACATTACATATAGGATTAGTCGAGGGTTCATTGAAAATGTTCTTTAGCAGTCTCTTAAAAAGGCTATTGATTAAATAGAGCATTTGCTATAAAAAACATAATATAAAAAGTTTTTTTGTTAAAAAAATAGGTTTTGCTGTTATTCGTCGATTGTTTTATTTTCATAGCTCTCTTGATAGTAAGAGACAACCGTGGCCTGTAAAGCCTTTTGTTGGTAGAAATTGACTCCAAGGACTCATGTTACCTATTTTCGCCTCTTAAGAGCTGACAGGCAAAGAGACGGACAATCCAGTTTACACAGCGAACGTGGACTAATGTGTTTTTTTAAAGGAGACTTCTATAAGTCACTGGGATCGTTTTTTTACATCGCTTAAATGGGACACCTGGCGATAAGAGATCACCGTCCGCGCTACCCAAAAACATCCGCAATACACAAAATATGAATTTGCTTGAAAGGTACACCTGATTGCACTTTCTAGGTGGCTCCATGGCCATTTGGTCATTTTCAAAGGCCAAGGGAGGAATAGAGAGAATTCGATAAACGTTATGGGTAAATTTAAAGCGATTTGGTTTTTTTTTTTAATTTCTTATCGCGACATTTCCTATATAATAGAATAGAAAATATTTTTATTCAGTCTCCTTACAAGAGTCACTTGTGACGAGTCTATTAATACTAAAAGTTACCTCCGGATCCTAACGCGGCCACACACTGGGAAGATAATTAATATGTCTACACAGATAACTACTATAGAAACATGGGTCGACATACAAACACAAATACGACAAGGGAATTGAAGTCAGTCTTGACTCTTGACAGTTTCACTGCATTTAAAGTATTGCAGTATAAGTTTTTACACTTACCAACTTTATTATTGACAGCATTATCTGCTTTATGTCGAAGCCAGTCCTCGTACCCTTGCTTCACGGCGGTCACAAGCACCATGAAACTTAGAGGAGCGATACTTGTAAACGGAGACACGGGACTGTCTGTAAATAATATTATAATTGTTATAAAATAAAATACATCAATATATTGCAATCATGAGAGCGACAACACGTACCTAAACGTTACGTGTACTTATCTATTTATTCATTCATTATTTGTATGTTAGAAAAGCCATCAATTTCATAAACATTTGTTCAAGGCCCTTGAAACTTTTATACATTAAAGACAGAGTGTATTGCTTTCTTTCGGCACGCAATAAATAATTGTACCTTCTTAGGTACGCTCGCTACAAAAGTTACTTATAACTCTGACGGCTAGCCGTCAAACAAAATTAAAACTTAAGAACTCATAAAACTTCCACTGCGTGTTGCTAAAATAAAAATAACCGTATGACGATATAAACAGTTGTCAACTTGGGTTCAAGCTCCGAGCAATATTATTTCACTATTTTTTATTGTTTCTAATCAATCTTTATTTGAATATAATTGATATTATTTATCATTGGCTCTTGGCAGAAATTAATTGTTGGATTTTAGATGTTAAATGTTTTTCTTTTTCAAAATGACGATTTAACAGTTGTCAACTTGGGATAATGCTCGGGGCAATGTTATTTCACTAAACGTATGTTATTGATTCTGGTCAATGTTTATTATTTTAATATAATTGATACTATTCATAATTGGCATAGCATTAAGAACAGACGCGGGTTGCGTACCGTTGGACTGCCAACGGGTACTGGTAAGTAGTATCTGGTGACCCGCAATGCATAGTCCCGAGTCCGCCTAGGAGTATCGTCAAATATATACCTATTTGAGTGCGAAATCACACTCCTCACAGTCGGGAAAGTTGTCTGCTTGTTTATTTCTAGCTTATTTGATATAGGTAATGAAAACGAAACTCACCAATAACAATAGCAATGACAGTCACAATAAGGAAATAGAAGTTGACAACTCTTCGGAACTGTTCTGTGAGATTCTTGGGTACAAACATGAGAAGGGTGTATTTCGAGGTTTTGATTTTATTGTGCTTCTTCTTACTTCCCTCAGACACCACTCCCACTTCGATCTGTCTCGTCTCCGCTGCCGCTGAGACCTTGTTTGACTGAAAAAATAATTAAAATAATAATACCTATGCATAATAGAACGCTGGAGATGAGTTTAGACTAAATGCAGGGACGGCGTTTGGGTAGGGCGCGGTTGGGCAACCGCCCAGGGCGCCAAGATGTAAAGGGGCGTCAGATCCCGTAGGCTATATATATTTTACCTTTTAGTATGGTTTTGAACAGCATGCAGGGGGCGCCGTATTAATTTCGCCCCGGGGCGCTGCTATTACTAAAACCGCTACTGACTAAATGCTAAAATCTTTATTAGAGTCTTGCCAAGATCTAGCTGATACACATTCAGTCCTTCATTGTGTTGCTGTTGTGACATGCAGGTTCTCGTAAACTGGCCGAGACTCTGTCAGCATGACAAAGAAGGATCAAACTAGAGTATCAGCGCAACTAGGGTAATATTTGGTAAACTTATTTGCTTTAGATCAGGAAACAATCGACCGAGAGTGATGCGTTCTGTGGCACAAACCTTTGCTAACACATTACCAACCAGCCGATTACATGTCTTGTGTCACAGAACGCAAAGACTGCCTGTAGCAAAAAAATATCTGTATGGGGAAACTGAATCCGCCTCTATTAATAACGAGTTAATGTATATCACTAGAATCGTTTATTTCAAAGTGACCAAAGAAGGATGTAAAGTTGGAACGTGCAGACAAAATATAAATATATTTCGAAAATACGTATACTACTGGCGTGAGAGATGGACAGGCAAATATCTTCAACCTATGACAGCCGTAATAATTGACCTTGATGACGTTATTCATGCAATTCTTCTGACGTGTAATTGGAAGCCCGGAACGAGACGTATCGGATTTTTTGTTATTAAAATGATTGCTTTAATTGCACGCGCCTATAGTTTCTGTATCGAATCTGGATGTAACCCAGCTTTTATAACAACAAGAACCCTTTGTTGGTCCACAAATCCGGCAGTACTGAAGATCCTAAGGGTTTTAGATCCATTATATGCTTATCAACACTATACAAGCTCCTTACATCCATTTTGACAACAAAATTAAAAATACTTACATGCAAATAATAGTATAGATCCTGCTGAATTGGTTTGGATTGAATTGATTTGGGTCTCCTGGTACTGAGGAGCTACTATTCATTGACATGACAAAAAGACCTACAATTTGGTACCGCAAACATAGTTGCGACGAGTGCTGGAACTGTACAATTTAGATACAGTTCTAAGCACTTTTCTCGCTTTAAGTATGCGGTAGTAGACCACGACTCTCTGTCTTGCAGGACGTGCAAGAAGTGTTTGCACTTCCTAACCCATAAGGATTGAGGGAGGCATTTGCCAGCCTGATAGCTTGGGTCCCTTGTGGTTTTCTCTGGCTTTGATTCCTTTAAATACATTATTAAGGGATTTAAAATTAGACCATCGGATGCTTAAAAGAGACGGGATTTTTCATCTTTTGCACATGGATGATCTCAAGTTATTTGCGTCAAATGAAACAAACTTGGTGTCAATGCCTAATGCAACTCAAACATTTATCAGTGATGTTAAGATGGATTTTAGCGTAAATAAATAATCGGCTATACATGGGCAGAAGGGGAAGGTTGTAGATAGCTAAAATTTACAACGTTGAAAAAGTAGGTATGTCCTGTAAATCCGAAGTCGAGACCTATAAACATATTGGTATGCTAAACAGTTGGTGATCGAAAGCTTCTATTGTCGCTTGACATAAGTGTTGAGAAGCTTTTTTTCAAGCCATTTTTTGTCAAGACAAGGTTTTTAAGTAAGACAGAACTTTTTGTGTAAGTATATTAAATATAACAAGGTTAGTTAAGACAGGACGACATCTGTCAAGTCAGCTAATTTATAAAGTTAATTAATTTTTAGATCGATAGATACCGAGTACCCACGCTGATGTTAGACAACGAAACATACGCGAACAAAAAGTGCGAAGATTAATTTTTTCTGTTTTTTTTACATTTCTAATAAATCGTCTGATTTTTTTTTTATAAAAATTAAGTCAACCTCAAAGCTAAATAACAAAGATGCGAGGTCATGAGCAACAGTTACTTCATATTATGAAGATTATTTCTGAAAGATGCGGCTTAATTTCAAGAATAGTAGAGATTCACTTATTTTTTATTATTTTTATAATATTGGAAGTCAAACAAGCAGACGTATTTCCTGATGGTAAGAAATTCACGTCGCCTAGAGACACCAAAGGTGGTAATGGTGCGTTGCCAACCTGAGGCCGGGATGTAAGGCCTCGAGCAAAAGTCAGTTTACCGGCTACCTTACCCTCCAACCGGGCGAGTCGCTGCGAAACTCTACCACCTAGTAAGATGTCACGGTGTTAGTGACGGTGAGCCTATGCTCGCCTTTTACGAGCTGCCTGGCAGGAAGGCAGATGGTCTATTCTACAAAGGAGCCCGGACCAACACGGGGGGAGCTTAGCTTTAGTTTATATCATTAACTTTGTTTTGCTGAATAATATTAGCAAAGGAGATATTAAACAATCGCCTCTGTGGTCTACGGTAGTGTTGGACTTGACTTCATGAGATCCCAGGTTCCAATCCCGGGTCGGGCAAAAAATGTATTATTTCCAATTTTTTAATAAAAAAAAGGTTGCACTCCGGGAGTGCCGCCAGAAGTGAAAACTTGAATATTAACGTTGTGCATTTTTGATATTTTGGAATGGTTAGGGAATAATTTTGCACTAATTGTTTTAATTAACAGTATGAAAGTACTATCATTTATATGGTAGAAAACAATATTCATTTATTGCGCTGTTGTACACAAACATGACAACACGAACATTCGCGCAAGCGCCCTGCGCCGTCTTAAGGATTTTTGTCTTACGAATCAGGTCACGTGTCCTGATTCGAGTTTAGAAATTTTGACCCATTCCAAAAAAGTGCGCAACGTCGTTATTGAAGTTTTCACTTCAAATATGTTGCTCGTGACTGGATATGTGCCCGGTTGGCCTTAGCCTTGCCACCTATCACATTGCGGGACTTAGTATCTTCGACTAGTCGTGGGTGCCCTGGTTGTGCCTCTGCCTACCCCTTCGGGGATATGGGCGTGAAGATACTTACTTACTTTTTTTAAACAAAGAAAATCCGAATTTATTGTCACTATGTGTACTAAGTAATGGTATCGATACTCTTATCATGTCATACGACTTGATAATGTTTTTCCTGGAAAAAATTAACGGATTTGTCTATACGACTTGTACCTTTCATGATTTTAATGTTTCTAATATCTTTATCAGGGCAACCGGTATCGCATTGAATACACTGAATTTTGCTTCTTATGATACAAACTCAGTACACTACAAAATCCCGACTTTGATTTCAATGTTATATCCTTTGTAAATAATAAATACGCAGTACTAAAAACATTATTGATGAGACAAAAGCTTTACTTATTAAAAATCATATACTTACGCGAAAATCATATTCTGTAACGAACAGAATATGGTCTCACTTAAACTCGGAAACAGCTAAATCAAAAAAAAGTATCTTAACGCCCATATCCCCGAAGAGGTATTCAAAGGCACAACCAGGGCACCCACGACTAGCCGAGGACACTAAGTTACACTAAGACTAACAACTAAATCAACTCCGCAAATTTTTCCATTGAATTATTTGTGGAAGTGGGGGAAGGTTAAATAGATAAGTAAAAAGAAAAACAAGGAAAAACAACACTTTAAGTTTCCCCATACGGTGTGTGAACGGGTGGAATGAAGTTCGCCGGGACCGTTATTCTTAAAAACTAGTTGCTGTTCGTTAGTCTCGCTAAAACCCGAGATCCGCTGAACCGATTTGTATAGTTTTGGTTTTGAATTATTTGTTGAAGTCCAGGGAAGGTATAAAAGATAGTATTTGAGGAAAAACCTGCGAGGAAATTAGGAAAAACATCATTTTAAATTTTGTCATTGAAACCGAACGGGTGGAATGAAGTTCACCGGGGCAGCTAGTAACCTAATAAAGAAAACATCAAACAGTGCTACAATCTACGCTACACACGTAGACTTACATCGTCCTCGTAGCAGGACTAGGCTTGAACTTCAACTTTTTTATAAGAGACTTGTCATGCCCCGAAATAGTTTTTGTTTTCGTGGAATTTAAAAAAAATGTTTAGTTAATTTAGATTTTTTATACTGTATTATGTTACTTTTTATTACATCAGCTACCTTTCACCGATAATCCCGTCAGCATCGGTCCAGTCTGTTTAGAGATTAGCTGGAATAAACAGGCAGACTAACAAAAAATGTGGGATAGTGGTTATTTTAGTATACATTCAAATGCATTTACTAAAAAGCGGTTATTTTATTACAAACGACACTCTAATTTTGTTAATTTGTGTAGATGTATAGATAAAAGTAAGACAGCAAACAACACTGTTCCCTATCAAGAGATAACCGTGGCCTGTATCCATCTATCCATTTACACAGGGCAAGTTACTGTACAGCAGTTTACCACCATTGTTCTTTTTGGTAAGGATTCATTCAACGTATACTCACCTCTTACGAGCTGCCTGGTCGGTTTGCAGATGGTAGATTCTACAATGGGGAGTGGGAACTTGTTTTAGAACGCCTAATATTTAGATTTTCGTACCTAGTTTCGTCCGCTTTTTAAGTCGTTCGATGTCCTGCAAGAACTAGTTATACATTCGGGCGACATATTTACCTACTACTTCAAAGGAAATGTACGTAACCCATACTACGTTAGATATTTTAACGATTTTCATCCCCATCCTCAATTTGTCGACCGCCTAGAGTATAAAGCCATCCACCCGCTCTCATTTCTTTTTTGTTTTCTTTGCAGACAGATTTAAAAAAAGTATGCTGCGTGACGCCAAAAGTGTGTGCTTGCTTACCTACAGTTAATATAATATTATCAAGAAAAAAAAAGGATAAGTATGATGAGTAGATTTCTATAGGATACGAGTATTAAGTACGTAACGAAAATCTAAACCGCTTCCTCCCCTTAACCAAGTGTGGTATCTTGAAGACCTTCCTCCTCCTTTCACTATTCACATGTACTGGATACATTTCCTAACAATCACCGATTTACTGACTATTAGTACTTCTTAGACTAAGTAGTTATTCTGTGATGTTGGTGGAAACGCTACTTTATTTTTTAACGTGAATTATACGTGGGGTCTTTATGTGTGACTATCTATCGCATCGTCATTTTCGAACGGGTGGACCGATTTCGATGTGGGTTTTGTTATTTAAAAGCTGATGTAATATTTTTTTGTGGGTTATTGAAAAACTGCACTATGGCGCCATTTAAGAGCATGTAGTAATAAAAATATAATTTCTTTAATAGTAATTTAAGTAATATATAAACATTTATCAGAATCGTTTGTATAAAACCTGAATTAAAAAAATATTTGTATGAAAACCTACTATTAGTACATAACAAAAATCAGTTATATTGTTTTTCAATAATATGGTAATTTCGAAGGTATAAAATATACAAGTAAATAAACATATTTAAGGCTGTACCCATACAAAACCAGACCCGGTCGCTAGTATGATATAAATTAACATGCCAAAAACATTGCCCTTGTCGTTGGTTAAAATTACCACTTTTTTTATTTTTATTTTTGCATTCAATTATTTTTGTCCTAAGACACCCTCAAATCACATGACACTAGTTGCCTTATATCTGAATGCCTTTGGACTTACTTTCAAATTATACGGGTTATACTTTTTCAAGTAAACTTCATACAAAATTCGGGTTTGCTACGTATATATCGAAGTCCTGCCTCTTATTACGTAGTATTTATATACTCTTTGATGTTAGCGTTGGTACAAATCTACCAGCTACCCTCCGTATAGTCGAGGCTAAATACGTCAATCGTATCTAATCCTCTCCCAAAATGAAGTAGAGCAGACATCACTTTGAAGCGATAAGAAGACTCTTGTCGGTATATCAGTGGTTTAATATTTAATACGAATCAAAGTTTTAAAAGTATTAAAATAAAAATTTACAGAAAGGAAAAGTAAGTAAAGTGCGTAATTAGACATTGAAGTCTCAATAAATAAAGCTATATTACTGTTTCATCTGCCGCAAGTTTTAAGGTTCATGTTGAAGATCTTATTGCAAGTTTTTATCAAAGTATTTACCCGTCTATTTATTATTAGCGTAGTAGGTATCAAATGTTAATATTAAATACCAATCGCACGATAAATGAAAATTAATAACTGATTTGGAATTAAATATAATGGAAGATTACAGATATTTGATAAAAATAACACTAGGTACTGAGCATGAAAGCTTGTTCCAGAACTTAAGATCAAGAATATTTAGAATCGTCAAGTTTAGGTTAAGTTGATAAAAAATTAATATCTATAAATTTATCCCACGCACAGGGCAAGAGCTGAAAAATAAAAAAAATAATAAAAATACGAAAATAATTAATATTCTGTGGGATTACATATCAGCGAAGACCTGACGTCAAGGTCAATGTTATAGAATATAATATGTCTTGTAATCGATAGACTCTAGGTCGTACATACTCAATAATTATACGTTCTCAACTTAAATAAATAATCATAACTTAATATTCGCATAATAACATTATTGGATTTTCATGATATTGAATATGCATGTTTGGTATTTAATATTTCAGTGATTTCGGTTGTCCTCGGGCGGTCACGGAAGACCAATTTTAATAAAATAAATTC
This sequence comes from Calephelis nemesis, assembly GCA_002245505.1. Classification (NCBI taxonomy): domain Eukaryota; kingdom Metazoa; phylum Arthropoda; class Insecta; order Lepidoptera; family Riodinidae; genus Calephelis; species Calephelis nemesis. Next base: position 122,845 of record NJDD01002457.1, read on the forward strand.
TGTTACAACTTTTTTTTTTATCGCACTCACTCACACTCTCCTGCATACATAATTTTGAGCAACAATAAATTAATCTCTCCCTTCCACTAATTATATAAACCTTACTGAATTTGGTCCGGGATTCTTTGCAGAATAAAATAGCATCTGCCTTCCTGCTAGGCAGCTCGTAAAAGGCGAGCATAGGCTTACCGTCACTAACACCGTCATATCTGACTAGGTGGTAGAGTTCCGCAGCGACTCGCCCGGATTGGTACCACCGCCTTACCTAATCAAGTCGCCATAATTTAGGTGTTTGTCGTTGACGTATTTCGGTTCGGAGGATAAGGTAGCCGGTAAACTTACTTTTGTTTTAGACCTAACATCCCGGCCTCATGTTGGCAACGCACTGTTACCACCTGTGAGGCCTCTAGGCGTCGTGAATTTCTTACCATTAGCAAATTCGTCTGCTTGTTTGCCTCCCAATGTCATAAAAAAAATAATCATAAAATGTAAGAAATAGCCCATAGCTTAAAATAATTTGTAAAGTTTTTATAGTTTATCATATTGAACTGAATTAACAAATAAATGATATGTTAAATTCTTTCTCATTTAAAAATTAAAAGAAGATTTTACGTTTAATTCCTTTGAAAATGAATTTTTTTTGTTTAAACGGAAACGGATGGGACCATTTAGCTAATTTTTTTTATTGTGTTCTGTATTGTCAGGGGGAAGTTCTCACGAAAGAAGTAAGTCTATTTTTTTTTTAATTAAGACAGGACAACGTCGATGGGGTTAGTTAACATTTGAATAAAACTTAAGATACGCTGTTTTTTATGGTATTCAAAGAAATATGCTAACAGTTAACATTAACGTATCTATGGATTTCAAAGGTGGTAATAGGTTTGCAGTCTTTTTGGAACTAGTAAGTATAGCTTCTGAGTTTTGGGAAAGTAAGCAACTAACTGAGATATTTTTTTTTGAGCAGGTACCTAGAACGTGTTTGAGTTAGATTGAGGGAGTTTTTACTTAATTTTCAAAAAAGTAGGTATTTCCTGCCTGGCCTGAAGAATATCTTGCCCATACCAACTAAAATAGCTCTTACGGAGTCATTACCCTTTGTTTGATTATGCTGACGTAAGCTTTATTGACCTTAGAAAAGATCAATTAAATAAACTAGAACGTTTACAGAATATCAGAATATTTTGAGCCATCGTGAGCCATTTCGTAAACCCACCAATAACATTTCATGTAAAATATTGCCAAGACGACCACATAAGGTTTGCCCTGTGAAAAAGATATCAGATCTCATGTAGAGTCAAGCTTTTGAATCTAAGTACATGGCCGCACGCTACCTATCCTAATTTCACAAATGCTACATGTTATTAAAAATGTTTATTGATTACCATATGCGATAAATCAGGATATTAAATAGAATAAGATATTTCGTTCTTAGACGATTATATTCTTCGACACTAATACCGACTGTTATGCTTTAATACTAGCAATGCCTGGAGGCAATGTTGTGTTTGTTGTATACTGAACATTTTGAAAATTCATACAAACTTTCACTCCCCCTTCCCACAATTTAGGAAACGGGGACCGAAAGGTATAAGTTTAAGATT
>NJDD01002457.1:124866-142954 GCA_002245505.1 Calephelis nemesis
GAACATTGTGAAGACTCATACAAACTTTCACTCCCCCCCCCCACAATTTAGGAAACGGGGACCGAAAGGTATAAGTTTAAGATTTTTTTCTGTTAGTTGTATAAACTTAGATTAGAAACCAAATTTCAACTTTCTAGTACTTCAGGAAGTAGCCCAACATTTTTATGATCATCAGTCTATCAATGACTGTGTCAGTGACGAAATCGGTGTAAGTATTTTAGATAGTAAGAAAATCTGAAGTATTAGAATTATCCTATTAAGACTTTGTATGTTTAATTAAATCTATTATTGACATCATATTCTGAAAATATGAACTATATTATTATTATTTTTTAGGTTTTTTGAGTAAAATTAGACATCTTTGGTGTTTTTTTTGTACTGTATTTCCTCGTTGCCGCCAAATTTCGCTAATGAGTTTTTTTTTTGAATTACTAAATTTGTTGCTAATCTCGCGATTTTTTGCAACTTCACCGAGCTTTGTGGGCCGAGCAGAGTGCTCAGCCCGAACTTGAGTGAGGAGGCCACATTTATGACAATTTGTGACTAACTATAAATTATTTAATTTATAATCGAGTATCTAATACCTATGTTGATACAAACTTAAACTTGGTCAATTGCTAATGCTCCCGCTAATGCCAAAAAGTGAATTTAAAAGCAGCCAAGTGGGAATCGGACTTTCTTTTTCCGTTCCGTAGCTTTTCAATTCTTTTCATATAAAACTATAGAGTGGTTGCAATTAAAATAATAATATTTTAACTAAGCAGAAGTCTTAATATCATTTCTAAAGCCCAATCCATAGATACCCCACACATATAGATATGATGAAATACAAGCTTTGGTTCCAAGTATGATGAACCTCAATAATTTATAATTATTTTGCATTTAAAAGAATACATCTACTTACCAAGTTTCAACAGCATAGCTCTTATAGTATATAGTAGGACAGACAGACAAACATGACAAATCTATAAGGGTTCCGTTTTTGCCCTTTGTCTGCGGAATCCTAAAAAGTAACAGCTTTGAAACAAAGTCGAAAAATATTCTTTTTCTAATTTTGACTCTTGCTATTTTTTGACTTTTGAACTTCAGTCTTTTTTAATCGGTGATTTGTTCAAATGTAAACTTTTCTAATATTTTAAAGCTGAGGACCATTAACTTCCATATTACATATTATTTATTCAAGCTGTTGGTAGATAAAACATAATTTAAGAGATGTCACACTTTTATCAGCGACTCGGAATTTTTACAATCCGTTTTAATTTGGATATTAGGTATATGGTACTACTTACGAGTACTTTCATTAATAGGACTGTATGTTGATCACGTTACAAATACCGTTTTATTTTATTCATATATTTTATTTATAGATTCATTTATCGAACTTATTTAGATCTTTTTCAGATTAAAATATCTTAGATTCACATTCTCCTCCCCCCTCTCACCCACACACACACACACACACGTAATAAATACAAAACATGGTCCCGATTTCCATTAACATTAACACCTAAAAATAATCAACCTTCAATACTTATCAAACACACTAAACTAAAATTGAGTCCCGGGTAAATACGAACCCATAAAATATATGACCAATAAAACTCATAATGAAGAATAATATTTGGTTTTGATAAGATCATTGAACAAATGTTCATTTCATCGTGACGATAAAATCGCTAAACAAATTTAGCTATTTGCATGTTTGTTTGTTCGATTTAAAATTTAACCTGACAACCTTTTTTAAGCGTCGACTTGCTACCCTTATTTGTTTATTTATTTCATTCTTTGTTGTACACCAGACAGTCATAACATTTATGAATAACTAAAATGATACAAAAAGCGAGCTCATTTCTGTAAGATTTCTTTCACAAACAAAAACATATTTCTTTTAAACAGCCTTTTTTAAAACTGCGATTTATTAAAAGCTCGGAATGCATAACATACTAAATACCAAAAGATTTATTTACAAACTAAATTGATTTTCCCCCGTGTTGGTCCGGGCTCCTTTGCAGAATAGACCATCTGCCATTCTTGCCAGGCAGCTCGTAAAAGGCGAGCATAGGCTTATCGTCGCTAACACCGTGACATCTGACTAGGTGGTAGAGTTTCGCAGCGACTCGCCCGGATGGGTACCACCGCCTTACCTATTCCTGCCGCCATAACGTCATGACGTGTTCCGGTCCGGAGGGTAAGGTAGCCGGTAAACTTACTTTTGCTCGAGGCCTAACAACCTGACCTCAGATTGGCAACGCATCATTAACATCTTTGGTGTCTCTAGGCGGCGTGAATTTCTTACCATCAGGAAATCCGCCTGCTTGTTTGCCTTCCTATAACATAATAAAAAAAAAAAATTAGATATTATAAGTTGTTGGCGACAGTCAAAATCAAATGTTACACACATTTAATTAACGAAAGACTAAAATTGAAAAAAAAATCGATAACGCTAGCCAAAACTTTCCTCGTATAATAAAATTTTGATTATTTTAAGTTGGACGTCTTCTAAATGTATTGATAAATTAATTTCGATTCATTTTAGGGATGCGTAAGTAGGTACATAAAATATACATATGGAAACACACAAAAACGATCTATTTTTATTTTTAATAGGGTGAAACTTATTGAGACCCAGTAAGCTGTATCTTAAGTTCTTATCAATAAAACTTATGTTGTTGTTATTTTTTTCCAATCATTTTCTTAATTATGTTTACAAATTAACATCTCGATTTCAGCCAGTTATAGATTTCTAGTTAAGCTAGGAGTGTTTTCAATTCAAGGGGTAAAAAGGGCACACGGCCACGGTGATTTATAATGTAATAATTGTCTTTTGGTGCCTAATGATTGAAAAGAGTGGTCCACTGTTTAATTAATTTCAACCAAATTAACATATATTGTGCTAACATAACTCTTTAAAAAGATTACAGATGTCTACCAGTGGTTTCGAATCAGTGGTACGTTTACTTTTAAATGTGTAAACACATTCGACTTAAAATGGAAATTCACTCGGGAAGCTCTTAACTTGGATCTCTTCTTATGTTATGTTTTCAGGCAATGTTGAACCTTAACGTCAACTTGACTGCTGGGGCCCTACCATGAACGCTTAAAGCAGTATTATTTCCATCTTGCTAAATGTCTGCCTTTATAAGCAACTTTATGGTATACGTCATAAGGTTGTCTTTCTCGACTGACAATTAGTATTGTTGAAATAGAACTGTTTTAAGAGCTTATGGTAACCCCCCTGATCTGCTTGTTTGAATTCATATATTACACGAAATAAAGTTATTTTTGTAAAGTAGGTAGGTATATGAAGAATATGTTGCCAATAATCACTAGGTATTTATTAACTTAGTATGTCGGTAGGTTTATGGGAAATGACAAAGTGACCGTAGCATCTTAGACGTTAGGTTTTACTGTCAATTTTCCTGTCACTCAATTACTATTGAATGTTTGTTAACCAATGTCAGATGCAGTAGCATCAGCTTCATGCAAATGTCAGTCACACCCTTACACGATAGGTTATCCATCAGTTAATTTGCTGTCTGTTGAATAACTGACACCAAAACCTAACGTGTAACGGGCGTCTTATATTGGCAATCAAACATTCAAGCGCAATATAGTTACTGTGGAAAACTTACAGCAAAACCTACCGTGTAAGTTGTAATGAGGCTCTTATGTGCAGCTTTTCTATAGTTTCTTCGCTATGTCATGGACACGAAGTCTGCCACTTAATTATCCGTTTTTAATGTAAACATAGCGTGGTACGGTACACATCAATCATGTATTTCTATTTTTGTAACAGATTTATTTCACTGTCATATAAAAGAACAAGCCTAATTATTAATTATAGACGTGTCCTCTCAGATTTACCCGCGTTTAGATACCCATGTGAACGTCCTCAGCAAGAAAATGTTCTTAATATGGTATTACAAAATCGAATTGGGAACCACTAGCCACTGGTCTATAAATAATTAGCATTTATTAATAAATAAAATTACCCTCATCTGTAGGTTTTAGTAGAAAACGGCGTCATCCCTGATGCACTTGCTTTGAACTAACCCAGCAATCGGCCAATGTCAGCAGGAGGTACGTGGGATAGTTCACAACTGACACCATGACGGTGGCGCTGTCTTACTCAATTAGCTTAGGTGATGTTTCTGAATATTTATTATTTATTTCGTGCTGTCACATACAATGAACTAGTATATACCCCCAGCTTCACCTAAAACTCTTCTCTGCTAATGACTGAGTAAATATAGACATGGTAACATTTGTATAATAAATATTTCTAATGACAAATATTTCTTGTCCGAAATAGCTATGGAACCAAAAATTGTAATACCAGTGGGCAGTGCTTATCCCATACATGCCTAGCTTTGGTCTTTCGCTAGAGTACCTATCCAATTGACTCAGTCCAAAGTCTATGACCAGGCGCGGTATAGGTATGCTCATAAAGTTGTTTTTTGAATAAAATACAGGCGTACGAGCAAGTGAGTTACCTGATGAAAGTAGTCACCACTGATCATATTGATCTGCAACAGCAAGAGTTGTTGGAGATATCTATGTCGCTCCTAGCCAGTTTTTCTTTCTACAAACCTAGGAGAAAGAAGGTGCGTGAGCAAGGAACAGTTGTAAATGCCCAAGCGTCATGGTGGTGCGGGTGAAAACCTTGTTGCGGACCGCCGCTTAGTAGGCCTGTAATAAATTGCTCGTCCAAACACTCCCCAGAGAATACACATACATATATACATATAAAAGTTATTAAATATTTTATACCAAACATGTGTTTTAGAAAGTTGTAAAAAATATTTGAGCATACAACATATTCTAACACATTGAGGTGTCCAAATATTTAATTATTAATTTTTATACACCCTGGCCCTGATTCACCTTGCCGTTCAAATATCCGTAAATGAATACTACTCGTATTTAATTTATTCGTTTCGGCTATATTTGTTAATCTTCGGAAGTTCGAATGTATTTTAAAGATAACTTTTATATAGTTGTTGTTACATAATTAATCATTTCGCTTAAATTTAGATTAGGTCAGCCAATTTAAAAATTAAAGGATGCTGTGTTTTTTACCATCAACTGATACCAAAATAAAAACACCAGATTAAAGAAAATCGAATTAAGGTAAATTGGTTGTACTAACTAAATAAGTTTCTGACACCAGTAAGTAGAACAGTTATTCTAATAAAACAACATTCATCAATTAATATAAAATAATCAATTGATCAGAATTTGATATGACTTCTATACCCAACATTTAAGACTGAGAATCATTACTGTCGCTGCTGGAACCAATGTTTAAAATCATTTAAAGTGAATATATCCGAATGGTTTTCTTAGGAAAATTGGGAAAAAACACAGAATTTTTTTTGCATTTTGTTCGTTGCAAATGGTTTTGGGGTTAACCATACACATTTTTACGTTATTAGGTAGCTGAGTTCTCAGGGACCCTAAAAATATATACATTTATATGTTTTTAATACATAAATCGAAAGATATCGTCGTTTTTCCGATTTCCCGCCATTTTTCGCAAAACGTGTGGACAATTGGGCGACAAAATCGCTTTTGCGTGGACTGTTGACTGGTTATCATATCAAACACAGACTCAAATTTCCGGTACTCATCCTCACACTTGATAGCATGATCACATACTTTCTTCCATTCGTCGGGTCCTATCATGTTAACTAAGTTCTTTTACCGAGGTCACATTCATGGCAATATTTATTTTCGCTACGTGCCCCTTTATTTGGGACCAAATATTCTCTATGGGGTTAAAATCAAGATGATATGGTGCTGAATGTCCATGCTCTTGTAAAATTTTTGTCAATGATCAATATAATTTTACATAACTCAGGCTTTGTTAATGTAGGGTCGAAAGGATAATGGCTCCGCTCCAACCAAGCTATCGTATCAGGTCGCCTTGTATTAGAATTAGGTGACTTACGGCCAATGTTAATAATCTTTCTCTAAAGATGGATTTCAAGCAATCTAGATAGCTGCGTATCCGCCGGCATATCCTATACCCAATTGCCATATTTATCCTGTCCACAGATATTTTATTGGCAAGCGATAACATAAAAATGGATTAAAATATCAATCTTGGACATCAAGTTTTGGATTAGGATTGATTATTAATATTGGCCGTTAACCAATAACTGGTTATGGTATGGTGCATTGTCGGTTGTTGGCACACTGTTTGGAAGTCAATTTGAAATCAGTTCATTGCGGAGCCAAGTTTGATATGTGTCTGCATTTATTGCTTGGTGATAATCTCCATCAGAATCCAAACGTGTACCTTAAAGTAATGCAACAGGTACAAAACCTTTCTTATTACTTGCTTGTATGATAATTATGCGTTTACCTTTGGAAATCGGTTGATTAACCCCTGCTTTACTTTTATCAAGCCCAGATTTGTCTTTTGTGTGAGAAGTATGAACATATGATTCATCCATGTATACAATATTCCGGCAGCTCTTAAAGCCTGTATTTTTTTTCCTAATATATTCAATTATTTTTAGGCGTAAGCAAATTTTTTCTGAAAGGAGACTTCTGTTATTTACTGTCTTCACAAATTGAAATCCCATATCTTTAAAAAATGTTCTTAATGTATCTGCACATCCTTGGAAACCAATAGCATCTATTAGTTTATTTATTAAAGACTTTACTGTAGGAACTTCCTTAAATCTTAAATGAAAGTCGTGTACCATGTTTCTAATCACACTGTTATCAAAACTGTTCGGTTTTAACCTGCAATTCTTCATTGGCCTTCCTTTCTTAAGTGTGTTAAATGCAGACCTACTATTATTTTCTTTGTACCTTATTAAATTTTGCAGAAATCGACTGGATATGCCAATCGCTTTAACCACGCGGTCTTGAACTTTATTAACGTTGTATATTATTTCACGGGACTGACCGCTTATAGGTTTTTTTTTTAATTGGTATCCATTCCACAACACCTTGAAAATTACGTAGGAATAAATAAGGTACCTATAGTCGAATAAGGTAATTTGGTGTATTACTGCTCTATACAATTCTCAATACTGAAATATTGCGTGCTGTCACTTCCATCACAGTCGAGGTATTGACCAAAGACGTACTGACAGTTATTATACTTTACTTTTGGGTACTGACCAGTTTTGGTGGCTAAAACGACGATCACACATTGGTTTCTTGATCGGTTAAATTCGTAAATGTTTAATTTTCTCATATCTACAGAACCTTACTTATCACCGTTTCCAATCCTAGTCAGTCAGGAGATACCCTAATACCGCATAACAAACTTCCTGGTTATCAGGCCTATAGCCTATCTGCCTTTTACTACCGCAGTTTCCTAAGATAGGCAGACAGGAAAATAAACAGTGAAACAAATTCTTTAGCAAATCGAGATTACTTTAAATATAGATATTAAATCTCCGAAACCGGCGTGTTTGTATGAAAAGGGTAATGAATGCGAAGGAAGCCAGACAGGTTTATCAGGATCGTGAGGTCTGGCACTCGATACTCTCTGCCTACCCCGTAAGGGACTTGGCGTGAAGATATGTATGTATTTAGATATTAAGTTACTAATTATTACAAATATATTATTATTTATGCTTTCTGCAAAAAATCCTGCACATTATAATATGTTTACTGTAAAAGCAAATAAATTTCGATCTTAACCTTCTTGTGAAAGTAAGTAAACACGACAACGACGAGCACTGTTATTTCGTTATGGCAGCCGAAATAGGCAAGTTAGTGTAATATTACATTAGTGTAACTTGGTAAGGCAGTGGTACAAATTCGGTCAAGCTATTGTAGGATCCTATTGCCTGATCTGACCGCAGTGGTTTAAAAATCCAGCAATCTTTGTTATTAGACTAGCTTTGAACGAAGTCGCAGCTAAGTCCGCGTGGAATTTAGGAAAAAAGTAGGTATGAGCTTATTTTTATTTCTAGAATTATTCTAAAATTAATGCAGCCTAAGTTGCTCCTTATTACAACAGCTACCTGTCATTGAAAGTCTTTTTAACGTCCGTCCAGCCCTTTTACAAATTACCTAGCACAAACACACAGACAGACAGCAAATTGTGAAAAATCTAATAAAATGCTATTTTGGTAAATGTAGTTCAAAAAATTGTTTACTTGCATAAATAAATGTATAGATTATAAGCAATTGAATTATTGAATGATATTAATCCTATTAATATTATAAATGCGAAAGTTTGTATGTTTGGATGTATGGATGTTTGTTACTCTTTCACGCAAAAACTACAAAGCCGATTAGGATGAAATTTGGTATGTAGGTAGCTGAAGACCCAGAATAACATATTGGCTACTTTTTATCCCGGAGTTCCCGCGGGATTGGGACTTACGCGGGTGAAACCGCGGGGCGCAGCTAGTTTAATCATAATAGGGTCGTCATTTCCCACTTTCCAATAAAGAGAAGGTAGGTACTTCATTGATTTAAGCTTAATATTGTCAATGCCAGATATCTCAATACGTCAATACCATTTATATCATATTGGTTTGACTTATCTAAAAGCAGAGGAAACAAAAATCCTCTTTTAGATATTGCTATCAGGGTTTATTGAATGATATTAATTTAATCATAATATGCAATCAATTCAATGTGAGTTTAATTTAGTAGGCTTACGATAATCGAGCTGTGTTGCAAATTAAAATAGATAATTTGTTAATTATAAACCACATTCTCCAAGATCTTTAAGTTTTTAAACTTAAAAAAAGAAAAAATTAATAAGGATGATTATTATAATTGTGTTTTTTTTTCTATTAGGAAGGATTTTTTTATAATTGTGGGTTTTTTCTATTCTAAGTTAGTTGCAAGCTCTTGTTCTGACAAATGTTACGTCAATGTTGTAAGCTCTCATTTATTTATGTCATTTTGTTATTGGCGAATCATTAACATTTAGTTAATAGTAAGAAATAAATTATTTTATTGAATTCGTTAAAATTATTTTTAAGTAAATGTTACAGCTAGTGTACTATCTTCAATAGTACCTAAAATTACATATACGATTCCAATTTCTAATTCGCATGATTTCGAGATTCAAGGGTAACCCAACTGTAACATGTCCAGTCGTCTGCGGAGTCTTGTTCGTCGTTGTATATTTATGTTATAGATGAGGTACAAAAAAACCTTATTAATTTTCGAGAGAAGAAATCTATGATTAGTGATTAGGATTATTTTAGGAGATCATATCAAATTGATGAATCTGCACCTACGAACCAATTAGATATCTTGTTTTTTATTGCTTACTTTAATCTTACCGTGGCGCGTCGGTTAAAAAAGTCTACCACTAATTCTTAAAACATTGACTATTTGACAATTTTAAAGCAGAAACCTGAACATCTAAATTACCTGTGTGCTGAGTGTGAGTTTCGCATGAATTTACTTCACTACCGCGTTTGCGTTTGGACGATCCAAATGTATGGAATAAATTAATTGTTTCGACTGTCCGCTAGAGGCGCTGACAATAACTCCATACTGATGTATGGAGTTATTGTCAGGTCGTACGTAAACGCGATAGTAAAGCAAATCATTTCAAAAACTCACACTAGGCACACAGATGTACTATTAGAGCTTTATATATGTTACAAATGATTCCGTAGCAGGAAAACACTGCATGGACAAATTGACGCTAAATCAAACTCGGACAAGATAAAAGATTACAAGATAAAATAATCCGGAAATATAAGTAGTTTGAATCTCAAATCATCGACAGAAATATCTTTAGATAGATTATCGTTTTTCTTAGGAAGGTACTTGATGTGATATCGATGTGACAATACCATGCAATACCTACCTAATTTCCGATATTAGGTAAACAAACCAAAACTCAATTTATACTTTCGCTTTTCGCAATTAGGTACGCAGTCTTGTCTTTGGATAAAGTATTTTTTTATAATGCATTGCAGAATTCGGTAAAAATTGAACAAACGAGCACTGTGACTCGGATAAATCAGTTGTACCTAATCGCGTTTCATATTTATTAATATATTCCGCTTATTCAAATATATGTTTTTAAGTCGTCTTCGTTCTCTTGGTGTCTCAGTAAAGTACGTAATCTACCTTCCTGTCTTGCTAGTGGTGCTCATTGCTGGTGAGCGTAGGTTAAATGGGTCCTTACCAATAGTCCACTATTGATAGAATGCTAAACAGCAACTTGCTCGAGTAAGGATCTACCGCCTTACCTACCTAATCTTGCTGTCATAATTGTGCCTGGCACTGTTTTGTTGTCAGTTTTGACCCAGATGCTAGAACCAGTATAATCCTGTTCTTGGTTACATAAAGATCGCATACCTTTTGAAACCATCGCTTTTACCTTCAAACCTGCATCCGAATAATATTCGGTCGGAAATTAATAATCAAGTTAACTAACAAACTAAAACCTATCTAGGTATTTCCGTAATGTGGTGACACGCTTGTTGTACTACTGCTTTCGCACTTAACTTCGTTGATAAAACTGATAATCTAAGTGCTAAAGCACGTAAATTCCATAAAATACGGATTACGGAAAATGTTTACTAGTATGCAGACAAGCATGTATATAATTACCTAAATAATACAGATTTTTTAAATAAACGCAAAGCTAATAAGGAGCAGGTAGGTATACCGTCCAATTAAATGTCTAAAATTTGTCAGCCTACTTGTAAGAAGTACTTTTCAAACAAAAACAAAAAAAGTAGCTTACGGTAGACAGGGTTAAATTCAATTATAGTTATTAAATGATTTGCTAATAAATAATTAATCTAGTTATAAATATAAATAATTGGCTTAGAAGTTAAAGCATATTATGTACCTTATTAAATAATATTTTTTTATAAATGTTAAAATATTTGCACACCAAAATATGGTAGAATATGTTGATAAACTTAAATGTTTTTGTAACATCTAATTTACACACATATTTCCGCAAATAAATAATTTTCTTTCTTCTTTCTTTCTTTCAAAAAGCGGGGTTTGGACGGACATATACTGATAACTGGTGTAGGGAGATATTTAATGCTCTAGAGCAGCGGTTGGCAACCTTTTGGCAGGCAAGGGCCACAAAGGCAAAATAAACTAAAGGTGGCCACAGTTGTAATATTTACCCAAGAAGCCAAATACACCTACGTATAATTAGTCATGTCCCATAGAAATAATGAAAATGCGCAGAGGGAAGCGCGTTCTTAAGGCTGAATCCACACTATACGTCGCATATTTTACGGTCAACCACGGACCGTTCATACATTTATTTTGATACTTATAACTTATTTACAAAACATTCACGGTCTGCAAGTAAGACGTCGGCAGTCCGCATGCGGCCTGTGGGCCACGGGTTGCAGACCGCTGCTCTAGAGGATATTCCAATTAGGCTGTATTCGAGTAGATTGTTCAAATGTATCCCGCGGAGGGCCAAAAAAAAACACTAACACCCAAGTAAAGTTGGTGAAACGTCTTTAACGTGGATAATAACAGCGATTAGCGCTTTTACTATTAAGAAGATTGCGTCCGTGGTCCTTATGACCAATACAAAAACAATTATTTTTTTTGTGATAAAGCATAACATATACTTAAACAAAAAAAATATTTAAAAAATAACCAACCGGGTTGTACAATCGCGTGCAGGTATAAGTAGGTATAGAATATAATTAGGCATATATTTATATATTAAGGTAGAAATACGTGTATTTGTATTAAATAAGTTAATATGTATTTGCCAATTAGTAAATAGTAAGTACTTACTTATTGTTAGTACGTATTAGTATATTTTATTATAAGAATTCTTTTGTGAGCGCTATCCGTTTCTCACAGTGCAGTCTTACTCTCCGTAAGTCTGCTGGAAGAGATTTTTTTAAGAAATAATCTGTGCCTCTTGTGTCCTGTATATAAATGTATTTGTTCTTGCTGTGTACAATTTATTACCTCTATACATTTGAATAATTAACTAGTATTATATAACAGTTAACGACTGTGTAAATAGCCTTTTTCTAAAGCAGAAACTCTTATAAAATATAAAATCTCAAGTAGAACATGTTTTTCATTATTACAGTTTGATTCACTTTTGTCGGCGACTTTACAAATTCCCGGTTGATTATGAAAACTATTTTCTGTTTTTTTAAATAATATCATAAGTCCTATCAAAAGACACAAATCTCACGTGTATTGATAGGTAGGACCACCTTTCATACATAGTCCCTGACCACGTAGCTCTCTTCGCGGACGTCTGCAATATGTTAGTCAATAAAAAAAGCAGTGCGTAAACGCGATAGGGCTACAAGTTCAGTTTAGTACTAGAAACTACAGTCTACACCTGACTATTTTAGTTTCTTCCTAATTGCGTGATCGTAAATACTGCATTTTTATACATAAAAATCGTTTAATGAATTGTAAGTATTTAATAAGAATGTAGCTATGTGGTAGATATTAATTACCAATTTATTAAAAATCCATACTCAACTGCTCAAGCGAAATTCAAAAACGTCACAAAATAGTCTTTAATAATAGTTCTTTGCTATATTAAGCAAATACTTGAATTATTAAACTAAAATAACACTCACAAGTCGCACGTTTACCTATTGGTTACAAAATAAAGAAATAACTTATATCGCTCTTTTATTTATTTTTAGACAATTTTTGGTGTTGACGTTTGATCCATGTCGTATCTTCAAACATATTATTACATCGCAAATCGCAAATGAGTAAGATGAATTTACCGTATGATGCATGATACGCATTTACAAACATTATGTATCTATTTCTAGAAATTTAAAGGTAAGAAAAAAAATCTTTAAAACAGGATTTCAATCTGCCCTTTAGTCTCAAGCCGACAATTGCTCTGACCATCTTGAACATTTCAAATTTAAAAAAAAAAACGACAGGTTGCACTCCAGGAGTGCCGGCAGAAGTAAAAACTTGAATATTCAAGTTTTCATCAAAAATGCACAACGTTAATATTAACGTTGTGCATTTTTAATATTTTGGGATGGTTAAGGAATAATTTTGGACAAATTGCTTTAATTATCAGTTTGAAAGTACTATCATTTATGTGGTAGAATTTAATATTCATTAATTGCGCTGTCGTACACAAACATGACAACACGAACATTCCCGTAAGCGCCCTGCGCCGCCATACGAATTTTCGAACAGGTCACGTGTTCTAACGCGAGTTTAGAAGTTCTTACCCATTCTAAAAAAGTACGCAACACCGCTAAAGAAGTTTTCACTTAAAAGAAATAGTCCTAGTAACTCTAATGGTTAGAGCATTTGTCGATTTATTAACAAAAAAATTTAATATTAAGTAATTTTATTTCTTAATAACTTACGTAAATGTTCGCTGTGATGTAATGTACTTATTACTTGAAAGGATGTATGCTCAAACCAATAAAAAGTAAGGTTCGAAACCAATCTGAGGTGAAATTTTTCTTTCTTTTACATTTATAGAAATTTATCCTAAGCACAGGCCAAGTGCTATTATTTAAATAAGTACCTTGATCTTGAGTTTTTGGTTAGGTAATTTAAAGCAGGTATTATGGCGCCAATAAAGTCAAAACTCGCAGATGATGCATTAAATGTAAGGTATAAGGATTTAATGGTCGCCTTAGGAACCTATAACCCATGAGTCACTCTACCCATGGGCGCCGGCAGCAGGGTCACAGTATAAAGAATACTACCTACCAGTAGTTCAACTCCTTTGTTCTTGAATTCATGCCGACATTTTATATACCTACTCACGGGAAGTCAGTCAAGGGCCAGGGTTGTCAAATAATAACATTTTAAACATTTCATCTAAAAGTTTTATTTTAAAATGGCAAACAAAAAAATGTGAAGTTAATAATGAAACCGATGATGGTCTTGCTGAAGTTTCGTCCACAAAATTTTCATCCACAGTAGACGAAACATAACACATTTTATTTTATAATTTTTTTCACCGACGATTCGTTCACTATCAAATTATTGAAGTTGTTTAGTACAGTCAGATGAAAAAGTTGTATGATAATGAACTATATAATAACAAAAAAAAACTTAATATATATGTGACAACAGCTACATTGATTTGGCATTACCTGCTTACTATTTTTAATCACAGATATAATCAATTTGAATTTGTTTTACCCACTTTAACTTTATACTAATTACTATTATGTTTCACCTTTGTGCACCTAAGTTATATATTATTATAAGTGAAAAAGTGTGTATTTTTTTGTAAATTTTGGTGCCTAATAAAGTGTATTCATTCATTCATTCATGTTATGTGCTAAACTTCATCATACGTGTAAAAAAAATTTTTCATTAAATCTTGAGTAATTGGTGATTTTGATGTATCAATTTATACATAAAAGTTTAAAACATATACCTAAATTTTGTTAAAGCTTTGTTTCTGACTGTATAAAAAAAATTTTAATGGTGCACGAATCGACAGTGGAAAAATAATAAATTAAAAAGGTGTCGTTTTATCCATTATGGGTGAAAATTTTGTAGACGAAACGTCAGCAAGCCGGATGGCTTATTTACGAATAAAAACGGAACACATCCTGTAAACCATTATAAATTGACAAGACAGCAAGTATTATATTATAATAAAATACACTAAGTATAACATATTTTTTAACAAATAACGAGTGCAAACCCTTCTAGATAGAGAGCGCAAACTGTATGGAGTTTGTTTGCGCTCGCCGACCCTGCCGCTCGCTTCCCCGCGTTCCCCCCAGCGTTGCTCTGTGCAAGTACATGAGTCGGCCGACTGTTAGTATTAAGACTGTGGCAGGGTGCAAGGGGGTTCAACTGCACCCCCCTGTCCGGAAAGAAAGTAGATAGAAAAAATTACCTGACTGAACTTGCGAGAGAGTAATGCTTTTCGAGACTATGTATGTAGGTATGTATGTTTGTGTTAGTATGTAAATATGTATGTTGCTATACATGTTTATTTCCATGTTTTGTATTAGTTAATAGTATGTATAGATGGAGATGCACCCTCCTGAAAATAATCCTGGCGACGCCCATGACTCTACTACCCTTACACCTAAGAAAATCAGGCCACACGTTCCCGATGTTAACTGGAAGAACAGACAGTGTGAGGCTGCTGATGATCACAAGTACGAACCGAGTAAAAAAAATGGTTCCATAAAGTCTGTAAATTTAAATTTCCACTCTTTATGAAGCAAAACAGTTTATGCAGTTCGTACTGTTGGCGAATTGAAGTATTTGTCCTTAGCCTTAGTATCTAGTCGTAAATAAATCTATATTAATCTATATACAATTGTGAAAGAAAGTCTTGTTAGATATACTATTTATAACACAGAAAGGGCAGAACCGATTTGAATAAAAAATAATGTGGAAGTAGCTTAGAACCAGGAGACGGACAAATGAAGGTTTTTATCCGTTCAACTGCGAGTGATTTAAGAAAAACAACATTTAAATTTTTTCACATAAAAACTGAAGGGATGGAACGAAGGTAGAACAGCTAGTCTATATTTATAAAAGAAAGTCATGTTAGTTACACTAATTATAACTCAAGAACGGCTGAACCGATTGGGATGAAAATTGAGAGAGAGGTAGCTTAGAACCAGAAAACAGACATATGATATTTTTATCCCGTTCGACTGTGAGGAAACTAGGACCAACATTTTAATTTTTCCCATACAAACTGAACGGGTGGAACCGATTTTCGTAATTCTTTTTTTTTTGTTTGATGCGGAATAGTTTCGAATTGGTCCCAAAAAATTGATTCAGATAGGCCCATTAGTTTTTATTTTATAAACATTTTTTATCTACTTTCGCCTATATCAGCAATAAACTAAAAAGAATTAAATAAAACTAACTAGGTAAGTACGTTAATAAAATCCGACTTCAAAACTAAAAAGTATTAAATAATAAAGATTCAATATTAATTATATACTACCTATTATTTACCTATATGTGTTATTTACTAATAGGTTTGAAGTCGGTGCCAAGCCTTAAACTAGTACCTAATTATAAATAAGAATTATGCACAGACTCCGTACCTGTTAGTAAATAGCACATATAAATAATTAATAGGTAGAAGGTACATAATTAATATTAAATCTTTATTATTTTTTAGTTTTTAGTTTTGAAGTCGGTTTTTATTGACGTAGTTATTTTTATTGACATTTTTAAATTACAGTCATACATTTATTTGCACAACTAAAAACCTTTTTATAAGTGTGTAGTGAATTATTTATTACTGAGTGACTTATATACTCGTATTACTTACATATAAATAAAAAATACAATTTATTTCCAAACAAACTAATAAATTGAAGAGGTTACAAATTACCTATATCTAGTTACAGTTAACTTAACTATCAGTTGCCACTATATTAAAAGTGTTAAAATTTTACTGTTTACAAAATTATTGTAGGTACCTTAATATACTAGAATCAGGATTTAAGATAATCCGCCTTGTTGACTGTTCTGCTATAGCACAAACTACACACATCAAATGTACTATTGCATCACTTTTTTATTTGGTCTCAACCTTTATCAATCTTAAGAATACTTAGTTTGTTTTTTTAATTACCACTGCGTTGTTAACCTCTCGATTTTAACAACTTACCGAACTTTAATTGAATGTTATTTGAATTATTACATTTATGAAATTTACAATAACCAAAATACGATGGCGCGTTAAAATAAAACAAAACAGATAACTCTATTATCTGTTCGTGGCATGGAACGATAAATGTTATAATTTTTATTGTTTGTGTACTTATACTCGTTTACATACTAAACTGTAATTTTCTAGGACTTCAGGAAGTATACTTGAATAACATATAATATTAGCGACCTGCCCCGGCTTTGCACGGGTTTAAAATATACATATAAACCTTTCTATTTAAACACTTAAAAAAACCGCGTCGAAACTAGCTCTCCCCGGGTACCATCATCCATCCACATTCGCATTGTTCTGCTTTGTCAATCTTTCATCTTTCATTTTTTCCACATGTCCGAACCAGCGAAGCATGTCCTTTCTCATTTTAACACCATCATTTTCTGTGTTAAATAAATACACTTAGTATGAACACCATATCCTAAGAATGTTGTTTATCCTACCTAAGCTTTTTTTTTTTGAATGACTAATTTGTTGCTAATCTCGCGATTTTATGCAACTTCACCGAGCTTTGTGGGCCGAGCAGAGTGCTCAGCCCGAGACATCATTATTTAAATGCATGGGGCTGTTACCTACAACGCTAGCACCAAGGGCTGTCTCCCGGGAGACCGTACCTCGACTTGGTGCTGCGTTCTGGTTACTGGGTGGATTGGAAGGAGGAATATTGGCGGCTCGTTGCCCGGCGTTAGGCGCCGGGCGCAAGAGAGGTCTTCGTCGCCGAGACCGGAGGCGACGGTGTCGTGTGATGTTGTTGTGATGTGAGTTTGTCGTGTTCCGGTTTGGAGGTGGAGGAAGTAGAGCGTTCGCCTCGGTTATTTGGTCCGGAGGATCCGATAACACGTGGCGGGGTCTTCTATGAATAGGGGGCGCGTTCGCGACCGGTGTGTAGTCACACGCGGAAGCTAACAACGGATTCGGGTGGGCAGCAGTTTTTTCAAAGTAACGTTCGGATAGTTCTTTGAAATGCTGCGCTATCGTGGGTAAATCGAGGTCGCGATGTAGGTCCTCGTTGCGAACGTACCACGGAGCGCCCGTGGCAGTTCGCTTGAACCTATTACCTACATAAGCGAAACCCAAGTCATAAGGGCTAAAAAATCGAGTTTCATACAAACTCTCACCCCGTACTTTAGAGGTATAAAAGTTTCAATATTCAGATTTTTATAGTTGTGTGTGTAGTAATAATAGTTTACACACTTCTTTTCGGCTTTCTAAGACTTCAGGAATTACCAAATTTCGATGATCATCAATCAGTCAGTGATGAAATCAAGTTCTTTTGGTTATCATTATCATCTAAAGTCGTTATAAGAGAGGAGTTGAAACTTTATATTTTCAAATATGTCCATCACAGACATTATATCCTAAAAATGTTTAAGTATAATCCAAAGTTTTGAGGGTTTAAATAACGAAGAAACGGTTCGAGAAAAGGTAGTGAGGGTAGTGCACTCATTTTTAGCTTAGTTCATCATAGGCGGG
>NJDD01002457.1:150083-162356 GCA_002245505.1 Calephelis nemesis
ATATTCCTATTTCTATGCTGTGGAGCCTGACGTCTGACATTAGACAGTTGACCTGTCAAATGTCAATTGTCATTTGATAAAAAAATAACCATTAAATTAAAATAACTCCCTGTGTTTTGGCGCCATCGCGAATGAACATGGTCGTAATTTTTTCAAAATTATTTAATTTAGTGTAAATTATGAATACAATTAGTTAATTTAGGTGGGGATTACGGCCTGGCCACGGGAAATTCGCTAAAGCGTCTGGCGAGGTGGCAATTCGCGCGGCACTGTTTCCAGGCCAAGGGCAATCGCGTTTGCCGCCGCAACCAGTAAGGAAGTCCCATAGTGAAATGTCTTTTTTTATGGTATTGGAAGCCTAGTGACACCAAACGTCGTAATGGTGCGTTGCTAACCTGAGGCCTAGAACAAAAGTAAGTATACCGGCTACATTACCCTACAAATCGGAACACGTCAACGGCACGCATCGACGCTATGGCGGCAGGAATAAGTAAGGCAACCGACTCCGGGCGAGTCGCTGCAAAATAGGCGGTACCTAGTCAAATGTCACGGTGTTAGTGACAGTAAGCCTATGCTCGCCCTTTTCAAGCTGCCTGGCATGGTTAGAATAAGAATATAGAAATCAAAATAAATCCAGAAAAACTTTTCAAAACGAGAATGACTATTGAAAAATTCGATTACATTCTTAATAATATTCAACCTGAATTGGAGAATAAAGTCTATGCAAATAGAATTTCAAATGTAAAAATTGTTTTTGACATTATTTGCAGCAATAAAAATCTCGGTGTTCATTTTTCGCGGCGAAAACAACTAAACTCATTAAATCGATGTACTATTCGCCGCGACTGCCGCTCGACTCCGTGGCTAGCGCCACGCTAGCGCTGTACTGATTCATACGTTTGTTTAGATCGACCGCCGCGCCGCCAGTCGCCGCCGCTATTCGCTCGATACATTTCGCCGGTCGCTTCGCTAATCGCCGCGGCCAGTGGCATGCTAAGAACATTGCTATACATTTGTTTCAGTCACCAGACGCGCCGCCAGCCGCACCACGCGAATATTCACTTTAGCGAATTTCCCTTGGCCAGGCTGTTAGTTTAATTTTGTACAGTGAAAATGCACAAATGAAATAGTCATGAAGAATAAGTGTATCCTGAATTTCCCCGTTGCCACCAAATCTCATAGATGAGCTTGAGTAACGAAACCACCACTTTACTCAAGACTCTGACACGACTTATACCTATGACTTACGATTTATGACATAAAATGAATTATGACTGCTAAAAAGAATTTATTGATGTACGGAAGGCATGGCAGCATGGCTTAAAGGTCTTAGCCGGCCCCAGAAAAGGGCAAATTAACCTAAAAAACAGGAGTTTTAGCGCCATCGTGAATGAAGATGGTCGTAATGTTTTCACACTTATGGAATTAAGTGTAAATTATGAGTAAAGTTTGTCAATTTAGGTAATTAAACGTCAATTTAGTAAAATTTAATTTTGTTCAGTAAAAGTGCACAACTGAAATAATCATGTGTATAGCGAATTTCTTCGCTGCCGCCAAATCTCCCATACTCAAGACCCTGACGTGACTTTGTAAATAGTGACTAATAACTGTATAAGAATTATTTGATACGAAAGACATGTGACTAAGGAGTGTTTATGCATTAATTTATAAGGAAGACGTAGCAGCATGGGCTCAAAGTCTTAGCCAGCCCCAGAAAGGGGCAAAATATTAACTTAAAAAAAACAATTTTTGGCCGCGCCATAGTGAAAGAAATTTTTTCGAGATTATTTATTATTAGATTAGTAAAATTAGTTAATTTAGGTGGCACTTAATTGAATTTTGTATTGCACAATTGAAACTTTTATGAAGAAATTAGTGTATTGTGTCTTTCCTCGTTGCTGCCAGGAGGCTGATTATGTATCTCAGTTGCCAACTCAAAATGGAAAAGTGTACATCAAATAGCTGTCAAATGACGTGTTTTATACATAGAAATAGGAATATATAAAGAAGGGCAACAATGTTATAAAGCAAATTTAGTTGTATAAATACCGATGGAATCGACATATAACACAACAAAATCTCTTTGTCTCTTTTTAACAAATGTTGATATTATGTACGCCGAAAGTGATAACGACATTTTTGTCTATGCTCATTTTGGCGTCGATTTGAATTGACGTCATGACAGTTGTCATGCTTGCCAAGAATCCATATTTAGTGTTCAATTTTTATAGTGAAGTATACTATTACAATTGTCGATATTTTATTTTACGTTCTTAGAAAAGAATTTTTGGACAAGATAAAAATGTATACCATTGCCACTGAAAATATCAATCACGGTCTATCGTTATAAGAATTAGCTCAAGTGCTCACTTTTAAGTAAGAAAAATGGTTTGAATATAATCTGATCACATTTTTTTTATAATGATAATGAATATTGTAATAAAAATAAAGAGTTAACTTATATAAAAGTAAACATATTTTCACATCACAATGTAAAAAAAAATATGCTGGTGAAAAGTGAAAAAATGTCATTTTTTTCTTTTCATTGCATTTCCCTATTTATAAGCCAACTGAGTAGTTATACATTAGTAGCAATTTCAATCGAGAGTTAAATAATAATCCTTATCTATATAAATAAATCATGTATCGATATCGATACTTTACGTTTTTTGGACAGCCTTAGTAATGTCAAATGGCAGCCATATTTAGTAGCTAGCGGCAGGCTTTTTTGGTAACTATTTCATGTCCATATACTTTGAGGTCAATGGTTTTATACATTTTGCTATCTCCAGTGACCAACAGAAATATCAAATAGAGATAGCAAACACAAATTGAGAGGAAGCATTTTGAGTTGGCAACTGAGATGCATTATCAGTCCCCTGAACTGACTTATGACTGGTTAAAAGAATTTATACATACGGAAGACGTGGCAGCATGGTCTAAAGGTTTTAGCCGACCCTAGAAAGTGGCAAACTAATTTAGGTAAATAAAAAGGAAAATACCAGATGACGTGGCAGCATGGCTAAAAGGTCTTAGCCGGTCCCAGAAAGGGACAAACTAGAAAAAAAAAGAAAGGTTTTTTTGGTGCCATCGTGAATGACGATCGTCGTATTTTTTCATAATTATTTAATTTCATGTTTATATTGATTCAAATTAGTTAATTTAGGTGGGAATTAGTTTAGTTTTGTTCAGTGAACGTGTACAAATGAAATAATCATGAGGAAAATTAGTGTATCGTGAATTTCCTCGCTGCCGCCAAATCTCCCAAAGTGAGCTTATGTAAAGTTACCACCGCTTTAATCAAGAGCCTGATGTAACTTTGTAAATAGTGACCAATGACTGTTTAAGAATAATTAATACGAAAGACATGTGACTAATGAAGAAATAATTAATACGGAAGACGTGGCAGCATGGCCTAAAGGTCTTAGCCGGCCCCGAAATGGGGCAAATTAACTTAAAAAAAAGAAGGAAGAAAGTTGATGTGTCAAATGCAACGTTGCCAGAACGTTACGAACGAATTTTTTTGTAACATTTTTCGTTACTTTTGACCCTCCAATGTTATTTCCATGTTACACGACACAAAATGTTATTTTTGCATAACTTATTAATTTTTCAAACAAAAAAATATTGTGAATCGGGATGCAATTGACAATATCATATTTGCAATTGAGAATATTCAACATTGGAATCGCATTGATATCTGTCAAATCGACTTATTCATTCACTAACGTGTATTTCTCTATCTTTCATCCCGTTTATCCATGCGACCAAGCGATATTATTCGATCAACAAACAATTATTAAGATTTTTCGAAGTTCTAATAATAGGGGCAAGAAACATTTTTAAAGTTTTTTGTTTTCATTGATGGCAAAGCAGGTTGGTATTGATTGAACAACATTTTTAAATTGGTTGGTATATTACTTAGATGTGATGCGAATGATTGTCTGTTTTTGAAACGGGTCAAAGAACGTATTTTAGTTTTATTTTATAAATAAATTGCCATAATACTTAACGTATTTTGCCAGTTTCCACAGTATGAAAAAAACGGGTTGCACTCTGGGAGTGCCGAAAGAAGTGAAAGCTAGTATATTAACGTTGTGCATTTTTGATATTTTAGAATTGTTAGGGAATAATTTTGCATGAATTGCTTTAATTATTATCAGTATGAAAGTACTATGCAGAAACATTATTTTCACAAAAATAACCTGAATTTGGCTTGACAAAAACTCGCTAAAGTCTTGCACTGTCTTACCACGTCATTGGTCTTACCACGTGACGGTTAGGAGCATAGTCATATTATCTGTATAACGAACATTGCTCGTCTTCACTTAAGTTGATATTATACGTATCTGCTGCCATGTTGTCTTGTGAGAATGTAATGGTAGGTATTATTGCGGCGTAAGGTATGTATTATTCATTGCGAATCCTATACTCTTCGTAAATATCTAAGCAATACGAAAACAGCAATGAATCTACGTTTTATTTTAGATTTCGCACCGTCTTATTCGCGCATGCGCCTTTCATCGTCTTACGTTCTGAAAAAACAACGTAATGTTACTTTTTTTCGCCAAAATGTTACTTTTTGGTCAGTGTCGTGTTACTTTTGACTATCTGCCACTGGCAACACTGGTCAAATGTCATTTGTCATTTGAGAAAACATTAAAAAGTAAAACAAAAATTCGAGCGGCTTTATTTGGACTTGTACAACCATTATTTTCTTACTTTCGATTTAAATGTTGTTGTCCAATTTAAACTTAACAGCTGGCTATTAATTTAGATTTAAGGATTTAATACTTTTGTAAAATAAAGTAAAAAGACCATGTATTACTAAGTTAAAGTTGAAACCCGCCAACATATTTTTCGCTGAACAGTAATCATCAAAAAATCATGAATTTAGAATTACTTGGTAAGAAGACATTAAATTGCAATTCTGTTATTTTTAACTAGAAATGTACTTTTGATGTACTGTTATATGTTACTGTATTGATGTTACCCTTATTATTTATTTTCAGAATCATTTGGTCAAAACTATCCTGAGGTAAAAGTTATTACTATTATTATTAACTCTTTATTGTACACAACAAAAAAAAATATAGAAAAACTAAAGACTTAAATAAACATAAGTACAAACACAAGAACACAAGTTCATTCGACTTTCAAAACCAGCCCGATATTTTTTGTGTGCCCTTTGTATTAGTGTTGGTAAATGTTACAGGAATTCGATGGCACCTTGGATTCCATATCGCTTGCGGCTACATGTGCATTTAACCGTCGAGGTACATTGCTAGCTGTAGGATGTAATGATGGAAGAATATTTATTTGGGATTTTCTTACACGAGGTATAGCTAAATCTATATCTGCACATGTTTATCCAGTGTGCAGCTTGAGTTGGTCAAGAAATTGTAAAAAAGTAAGTTTTGAAAGATATAAAGATAATCATAAATCAACAATCAACATGCTTACATTTTGTTACTAAAATACTATTTTATATATTTTTAAATAAAGTTGTATTTAACAACTCAGCGCCGGTTTTAGAACTTGTGGTGCTTGGGATGAAATTTTTTATGGCACCTCTAAATGCAATTGAATTAGTGTAAACTAAGAAAAGGGCATATTTTGTTACCGCCATTATAGTGTACATTTAGTTACCGCCTATTCATTAGAAGACCATTATAGTTCTTGTTTCCCACCCTTTTTATGATAACTACCTTTTGCTAAATTAAAGGAATATTACAAGTCAGCCATAATCAAAAACCAATCAGGAGCCACATTCTATCCAGTGCTTTGGCTAGTAGGTCAACCTTGTCTTATGCAATGTAATATCTTATACCTTTAAATTAGCAATTCTTGTATATATATAAATATACATATAATAGGGAATCTCGGAATAGGCTCAAATGATTTTCTTGAAATTTAGTAATTATAAAACACGAGACATTACCTTCTTTAAAAAAGGAGGAAATTGTAACATCTGTCAAATGCAAATCTACGTCAAATAATAATAATAAAAAAAAATTAGTAAAAGAAGACAAACACATAAGTGAAAAAACAACCAATCAATTGAAAAATTCACCTAGCTCTGGCGTCATATGCCACATCTCTCAAACTAAACCATCTGCTAAGAAAATAAATTCAGAACAGCAAACATGTAGCACTTCTAAAAATCAACAAAGGAAAGTAAATTATATTAGTATATATAACACTGATGTTTTACATGCAAATGACATATTACCCTTCATGACGGCAAAAAGTAACTTTACTTTGAAAAAAGTAAACTCTTGTGACGAAAAACATTGCAAAATAAATGAAAATAAAACAGAAAGTTTGCAATTAATGAACAATAGTACAATTAACTGTAACTGGAGCACACTTGCAAACAAAGAAATATCAAGAACATCATCCAAACTCAAAGATTCCTTTGAAACTGACGGCGAATGCTCGAAAGATTTAATCAAAGATGATTCTGTGTTTAATAATACTTTTAAGCGGGTAACAAAATTTAGTAAGTTCGGAGGCGATAAATCGATCTAGTTAGGAATCATTAAAAAAAAATACTGAGCAAAGCTCAGCCATCCAGATATTGTTTGTATTATGTGATAATAACATTGGCATTCTACACATAAGTACATTGTTGAAAACTGAAATAAACAAATGTATAATAATAATTATTGCAATATTGTTGTGTATTTTTTAGTTGTTGTCAGCATCTACAGATCATAATGTGTGCATATGGGATGTTTTATCCGGAGAATGTGAACAAAGATATAGGTTTCCTACACCAATTTTAAGAGTGCAGTTTGATCCCAGAAATGATAAACGTTTTCTGGTTTGTCCCATGAGGCATGCTGCATTATTGGTTGATACTGATGGAGAACATAAAATATTACCCATTGATGAAGATGTAAGTGGAAATTCTTGTGTTTTAAGACATTCTCATATATAAGTTGAACCTTACACTTTCAAAGTATTTGATGGATATTTGATATTTCAGGTCTCAAAGTGTTAAATGTTCACTTTTGTACTAACAAAATAGATCTGATTAATAGACTAGAAAATGGCTTAAGCCATAACAACACAGTAATTGTAATAGTGTTATTTACACTTATTTGTTGTCATCTTAAAAGTTGATTATTCTGTCTCAGTTGTATTTTTATTTTAAACCATCTGTATACCACTGCTTTGCCTTTTATTTTACTTTTAATAAACAAATTTTAATTAAACAAACTTTAGTTCTGAATAATCCAGCTCTCTAATGCTAAAAAGGTTTTTATATCAATTTTATAGGTTAGGCTTAGACTTAGGCTAACTAAGGGATAAACTGACTCATACCCAAAAAATCTGGCAAGCAAACATCGCAGATTGTGCTGGGTCTATTTATTATTTTTTTCTTTATAACAAATGTGGGTCTAGGACGTGTTTAACGTGTGTGAGTGTTTGGCGCGGGTCATCTGAACATGGCCTTAGCATTTTTTGAAACCTTTAAAACAAAAATATAGTTTGCTCACTTTTAGGCTAAATTTACAATTGATTCAGTAATTTGTTTAAAATATTTTTCCATCTTTCAGGGTGACATAAATGTCATAGCATCTTTTGATAGAAGGGGTGATAATGTATATACAGGAAATGCAAAAGGAAAAATATTAATCTTAGACTCCCAGAGTCTGAATATAAAAGCAAGTTTTAAAATTACAGTTGGTACATCGAGCACTACAGGAATCAAAAGTATTGAATTTGCTAGAAGAGGAGAGTATGTATTTAATGTATATTATTTATATGTTTGGAGTTTTTGTTACTTTAAATTTTTATTTACATTATTTTTTGTGTTGAATAAGAAAATGTTTCACATAATTAAAACCAGCATCATAGTGTTGGATGGATATTATTTTGTCTGCCACGTGAACAAAAGTTTGTTGGAAGCAATTGATAAATTTTGTGAAATGACTATAAGGTGTATAGTAGAAAGTATGTTAATATTATTATATAAGTATTTAATAGGTATATAATCCTTTGCAGAATAGACCATCTGCCTTTCTTGCCAGGCAGCTCGTAAAAGGCGAGCATAGGCTTATCATCACTAACACCGTGACATCTGACTAGGTGGTAGAGTTTCTCAGCGACTCGCCCGGATTGGTACCACCGCCTTACCTATTCCTGCCGCCACAACGTCACGACGTGTTCCGGTTCGGAGGGTAAGGTAGCCGGTAAACTTACTTTTGCTCAAGGCCTAACATCCTGACTTCAGGTTGGCAACGCACCATTACCATCTTTGGTGTCTCTAGGCGGCGTGAATTTCTTACCATCAGGAAATCCGTCTGCTTGTTTGCCTTCCTATAACATAAAAAAAAAAAAATAGGTTTATAAAATACTTTTTGTTTAACAAATGTTACTTCTTAAAAAAAATATTAAATTAATGTGAAATAAACAGTTTAAATGTATTGTAATCAGAATGTCAAAAGAAGGGTAGATCTTGTGACCAAACTAGCTCATTTTAAAAAATATGTTTTTTTCAGCTGCTTTCTCGTAAACACTTCGGATCGAGTTATAAGAGTGTATGACACAAATACTGTTCTTAAATGTGGAGTCAATGGAGAGCCGGAACCTATACAAAAGCTACAAGATTTGGTCAATAAGTATGTTTATAAAC
This sequence comes from Calephelis nemesis, assembly GCA_002245505.1. Taxonomy (NCBI): domain Eukaryota; kingdom Metazoa; phylum Arthropoda; class Insecta; order Lepidoptera; family Riodinidae; genus Calephelis; species Calephelis nemesis. The sequence goes on from NJDD01002457.1 coordinate 158,728, forward strand.
ATTATATTTTTATGTCAAAAATATCTAGACCAAATTGCTGTTACCTTTCACATGTTCATTTAAAATGTGACAAAATTTTTACATTTTATTTTAACAACTTTGAAAACATAAGAATAATATGCAAAGAAATTTAACTTTTTTTATACTATCTAAATTCGGAATAGACTATCATAGAGTTATATTCTTGTAGAACGACGTGGAAGAAGTGTTGTTTCTCAGGCGACGGCGAGTACATCTGTGCGGGCTCGGCGCGCCAACACGCGCTCTACATCTGGGAGAAGGCCATCGGCAACCTGGTCAAGATCCTGCACGGGACCAAGGGCGAGCTGCTGCTGGACGTCGTCTGGCATCCCATCCGACCCATCATCGCCAGCATCAGCGCCGGTAACCTACTCTTCACTGTTCAACCTCGTCACAAACTGCATGTGGCACCAAGGGAAATCACTTTTTTAGGACAGTCTCAGCCATTAGAAATACTACTCATAATAAATACTAACCAGTCTGTTATATTCCTGGCTATTCATAGAATGGCTTGAAAGTTCTCAACGATGATGGCCTTAAATGTTCGTGTCCAGGGTAAAAGGATAAAAACAAGTATTTTTCCTAGTTGTCTCGCTACCACTATAATTATCAAATAAAAAGTATCTTCACGCCCATATCCCCGAAGAGGTAGGCAGAGGCACAACCAGTGCACCCACGACTAGCCGAAGATACTAAGTCCCATAATGGGATAGGTGGCAGGCCCATCGCCAACCGGGCACATATCCAATCCCGACCAACATTTTTTTTATTAGAAAATTGGAAAAATCCAATTTTCTTTTTGTTGGCCGACCCGGGATTCGAACCCAAGACCTCATGCAGTCAAGTCCAACACCCGGACCGCTCGACCACAGAGGCGAATTATCAAATAACGTAAGCAATTTGCGAAAGTTCTACAGAAACCAGTGTGTGGATCTTTAGGTGGTTCCAGATTATAACATTTGAAAATAGGAAAATGCTTTCTACTAAAGTGAAAAGATTAAAATTTCAGGCGTGGTCTCAATATGGGCTCAAAACCAAGTAGAAAACTGGTCTGCGTTCGCGCCAGACTTCAAGGAGCTGGACGAGAACGTGGAGTACGAGGAGCGGGAGAGTGAGTTCGACGTAGAGGACGAAGACCGTTCTGTGGACCTGGCCGCCGACAGCAGGGATGATGAAGAAGTCGAGGTAACGAATCACTCATTCCTGAGGGCAAAAACATAATACTGAAACATAGCTTAATTTTTTCAATTCGAAACATACAGACAGATGACACAAATCACGTATTATTTCTCATAAGACCGCGACAGCATACGGGAAACTAAATTTTGTGACTGCTTAACGTACAATTTGTTCTGTATTTGAACATAACGTCCCCGTAGAGCGAAAAGTCATTAAGTCAAAAAAATACGTTTTGAGATAATCGCAGTTAAAGTTCTGAAATGTTGAAATATTCATAACTTTAACATACTCTAACATATCTCTTTGGTTTTAGTTTTATTTTGAAGGACATTGAATAAGTTATTTATTACACCGAATATACTAAATGAAAATAGCGCAATTCATGAGAAAAATTAAAAAATGAGAATTAGTTATTTGTCCTTTTTAGAATGTCCGCCCTAATTTTTAGTTAGTTAATTTTCTATCCTAGTTAGTGATTTTTCACACAATTCTAAGTTGCAATACCATTTCACTATAAGGAGAGAACAATTACTAATTCGAGTTAGTTATTTTTCGCTTTCGGGTAATTTGCCTTATTGTTGAAATTAAAACCTCACTAAATCATTTTAATGATTTTATTTTACCTAAAAGGTTGCGGATGCATTACATGAAAAGAAAAAGTCATTAAGTCCTTTTATTTTCGAGCTTTGTAACGTTTTTGTAAATGTAAAATCATTAACTAAGTTAGTTATTTTCTTGTTTTGTCTGTGAGGACAAAGAACAGAATTAGTTGTTTTTTACATTTTGTAAATTGAAAACGAAAGCACCTATAAAATTGACAGTCAGACCGATATTTAGAGAACTAAAATGTAGTTTTAGTGACATTGAAAACTCATTTTGATCATTTTTCGACTTAGTGATTTTTCGCTCTACGGGGACGAATTAATATATTGAGGTAAAGTTCAGTGCACCAACTTGTCCGGGTAGGGATCCACCGCCTCACTTATTCCTGCACCAATAATTAAACTGTCTTGTTCTGGTCTGGAGGGTAAGGTAGTCGGTATACTTGCACAATGGGCCTTCCGTCTCCGTCTCAGGACAGCGATGCACTAACAAATTTTATTAAATACAGCGAGTCATCCGCTAACCAATATATCCTATTAATATTATAAATGCGAAAGTGTGTATGTATGGATGTATGGATGTTTGTTACTCTCATGCAAAAACTACAAAGCCGATTACGATGAATGATACCAAATGTATGTAGGTAGATGAAGACCCAGAATAACATATAGGCTACTTTTTATCCCGGAGTTCCCGCGGGATTGGGACTTACGCGGGTGAAACCGCGGGGCGCAGCTAGTGTATAATAAATTTCATTGTAAGAAATTACTATGGATGACGGTTTTTTATAGTATTCAATTTCGTTATATCGATGTTGATTGCCTCAAGATGTCTATTATATATTTTTTATTGTATATTATAGGTGGATGTGACCACTTGCGAGCCGGTGGCAGCTTTCTGCAGCTCGGATGAAGATGGCGAGGACGAGAGTATGCTCGCCTTCCTGCCCATAGCGCCGGAGATAGAAGATCCAGAGGTAAGATATATGTTTGGAGTCTAGAAATTTAAAGTTCATGTTTATTTATAGTTATGTTTCAATATGTATCCAGAGATCCATATGGAAGTGTTTTTATAGTAAAAAAAAACGACGGGTTGCACTCCGGGAGTGCCGGCAGAAGTCAAAACTTGAATATTAACGTTGTGCATTTTTGACATTTTGAATGTTTAGGGAATAATTTTGCACGAATTGCTCTATCAGTATGAAAGAACTATCATTTATGTAGTAGAATATAACATTCATTTGTTGCGCTATCGTACTCAAATATGACAACATGAACATTCGTGTAAGCGCCCTGCGCCGTCTAAACCAAATAGCAGGCGCAGGCATACATTTTTGCCGTGCCGTAGAAATAGAGGGGGATACTTCCTCCCCTACGCAGCGCCAGCTGTTTACTCTATCTTTCTTACGAATGTTTGATCAGGTCACGTGTCCTGACGCGAGTTTAGAGGTTTTACCCATTCCAAAAAAAGTGCGCAACGCCACTAAGGAAGTTTCCAATTCAAAAAAATTTAGCAGATGTGACATATTCATAATGAAGTAACTTAAATTTGTGTTTTAGTTGGCACAAGTGCTTTTATTTATATTAAAAAGTAAAAGCTTCAGTAGTACACAATTTGACACATAAGTGGTCTTGTCTTAACACAGCTTGCTCGGATTGGTGCCATTTCCTTACATACTTTCCTTTTTTATTTTAATGTTAGTTCTTGCCATTGGCGTGTTGCAATGTGTAGTTTTAGTATCAGTTTCCGCATTACCGACGGTGAAAGTACTTGTATGTGTGTGTGTGTGTGTGTGTAGGACGGGTGGGCGGCGACGCAGGAGTCAG
>NJDD01002457.1:195320-226602 GCA_002245505.1 Calephelis nemesis
ACCCTCGGCGGGCCGGATTAAAACCTCTCAAGACTTGCAATACCATCTAGTACCCTGCAAACATGTTTTGGCAATACTTATGTCAGTCAGTTGTGATATTCTAAATAAACGGTGGTTTTAAAAGGTTGTTTCTAAACTGCAAACTCTGTTTTTTAATAATTTTTCTATAAATAACCCGTAGACTAAGCGAGTGAGTTTGTGGTTTATGATTTGTGATAAGAAATGTCCCACAAACGACCACAAAGTGGTTTGAGGATTTACTTTGTAATAAAAATTAACAGTACAACTGCTTTAGCTTGGAATTATTGAGCTGTTTCATTAATTTTTTTAAGAAAATCGATTATTTTTCTTAAAAAATCGATTACCTATTAAATAAAAATCAAAATCGATTATTAAAAAAAATCGATTTTTCACCAGGCAAGTCACATTCCTAATCGCAATCTGGTGACTCATGCCTACTTAGGCATGAGTCACCAGATTGCGGGGCGAAGAGGGGGATTGCGCATGCGCAGTAACGCCGATACAACCAATGCCACCTAGAGGCGAGTTGCTGAACTAAAGAGACAAGCGTGATCAAAGTCATTAAAAGTTTTGGTATTAATGTAAAATAATGCAATACTAAAATATATCACAGCTGCGCCGGTCGGAGTGGGGGGTGTTAGGTTATTTTCGTTACGGAATTTCTAGATTCGGTCTCCACGCTCAAGGCCCGCGATAGAAATGTTAGATAGAAANNTGTACTGACGTGTTCGCAGGGCGGACAGAACCAGTCCCCGTGGGGCACGAGCAGCAGCAGCGGCTTGAGACAGCTGGCGTGCCACCCGCCGTCGCAGCGGTCACACAGCAGGATCCACGCCGGCTGCTCCCCGCTGCCGCACCGCCGGCAGAACCCCGACTCGGACCCTGTACACCACATGCACATCTCCACTTATGGATAACTGCGCTTCTAATATACATTTTTATGTACTATTACAACATGCAACAAAAATTTACTTACTTAAAATAAATAAATTCGTTTACAAACCAATTGTAATTAAAAAAAAGTATTGATGAAAAATAGAACATCTATTATTTTTATAATACTTTAAAAAACTAAATGATGCGCTTTTGTATCTAGCTGAACTAAAAAGAAGAAAATGATGTTCTATAAGTTCAAATAATAAATTGATTGATAAATAAAAATACATTTACATATTTCACAATAACTTTATCATTTCCTATATTTGTTAGTAACTTATTTACAACAACTGTAACCATATTATGGCTTTTACAATTACTGTGTTGCAGGGTGACATTTTAATTCGAAAACAAGTAAATAAAAATTTGTTTTTGAAAATTAACTAACATTATTATAATTAAAAGTAGTTGCTGGCACATTTGGATTGGCACCCTATGATCAATATTTTCTCCTATCCATGATTGAATGTAAAAATCTCAGTTCGATAATATATATTATGATGAATGAATGGACTGATTCTGCAGCAGAATCTTAAACTACAATGATATGTTTAAGGATGTTTAATACTTTGACATTTTTAACTCCAGCGCAGCATTACAAAAACATTCGTTTTTTTAAAGAAATGAAACCATCTCAAAAATTAAGTGCGTATGCAATGCATTAATAGAATAAAATATTAATATAACCAACCTTCTTGTAAAGTGCGCGCTCTCTTTACGGGCTCAATGGGTTCGCCATCCTCGAGGTCCGATTCCGGCGAGAATTCATGATCCGATTTTGAAAAGTCCACTGTAAGCAATAGAAATTATAATTAAAACAATAACAGTGAATGTTTCTCGTAAATATTATTTAAAAAATTATACGTAATATAAACATTATTTCATAAAATTTTGATATAATATATTATTTAATTTTTTTTATTAATATATGAATTTAGGTTTATAGTTAATTTATTAGATAAAGTATATAGTTAGATTAATCTTATATTTAGAAATTCTAATCTTAATTTTAAAATAAAAACGAATTGAATTTCAAATACCTATATATTACATTTGGTTTTACAAAAATTAAGTTATTTGTTTGTATCTTTAATATTAATCTTTTAATATTATTACAGAACCTTTTAAAAAATAAATAAATACAACAGAATAACACATAGTATAATTAATAATTATAATTAACTAATTTTAAATGCCGAATGTATTTGTTTCGGGTAATAAATAGCCCGTTAATGGGTAAAATAGGTGTCACATGATCATGTAGAATTTAGGAACAACCTATAATAAATTATCATTTAACTCTTTTTTGTCTTTTAACATATTTTCATGAACAATTGAAACTTACGATCAGGTTCCTCCTGCTCTTGTTCAAAAAGTGGCTCTTCCGATTCAGAGTCAGGATCAGGTTCAGAATCCGAGTGCCAGTGCTTAGAGCTCTTCTTCTTTTTCGTAGTTTCCGAACTACTGCCGCTCGCCTTCCACTCTTCTTCATCATCTTGACTCTGCAAAGTGTAAACTTGTGGTTTAAAATAAACCTTTAATTGAATGTGTTAGAAATTAGATTTTTTTTTATGTTATAGGAAGGCAAACAAGCAGGCGGATTTCCTGATGGTAAGAAATTCACGCCGCCTAGAGACACCAAAGATGTTAATGATGCGTTGCCAACCTGAGGTCAGGATGTTAGGCCTCGAGCAATAGTAAGTTAACCGGCTACCTTACCCTCCGGACCGGAACACGTCATGACGTTATGGCAGCAGGAATAGGTAAGGCGGTGGTACCAATCCGGGCGAGTCGCTGCGAAACTCTACCACCTAGTCAGATGTCACGGTGTTAGCGACGATAAGCCTATGCTCGCCTTTTACGAGCTGCCTGGCAAGTGAGGCAGATGGTCTATTCTGCAAAGGAGCCCGGACCAACACGGGGAAAATATATCTTAACATTGTGGTGACAAAATTACTATATTTTCCAAAATATTTAATTATCGTCGGTAAACGAGCTGGATTGGAATCTACTCTTACAACGATAATGGACAACTATTACGGTTGCTCAGGATCTGTATATATTGTATGTAGAGCGTCTTGTGTTAACTTCGACAAGAAGTGTTCTCATAGTGCCCTTGTGTAAATAGATAACACCCAAGTAAAAGTGTTGTGGGGACCGCAGTCACGGTAATATTATTGCAGTATTGTAATAATATTACAATACTGCAAGTACAGTATTGTAACTCTGCCGTGTCCTTGAAATAAGTGCCTACAGCAACGCAGTGCGTAAGCATTTTTTTTTATAGAAGAGAAGGCAAACGAGCAAGTGGGTCACCTGATGGAAAGTGATCACCTCCGCCCACTAACATCCCCAACACCAGGAGTATCACAGATGCGTTGCCGCATGAGATAGCATGAGATAGGGCTGTCTGTCATCTGCCTACTTTGAGTTTCTACCCCTAGTTTTGAGACTGTAAATTTATTACTTTTTATTTGTTAGCACAGATACTTAGCAACAATTTAAAATATTAATATGATTAAATAAATACTTTGTGAATTAAATATAAAGTGTTAAATAAAAATGCAAGTTGTTTTTTTTTATTGACAGATTTAATTAAAAAACTATGATTATGTATGTGACTTTAAAAGAAACCGGTCTTATAAATTTGCGACCGAAAAGTATTTGCGCTTTGACTGAGATGTACGAAATGTTTTTTTATTATATTTGAGTGTATGAAAAATCCGCATTTGAATATAAAGCACAATATATTCTACGTGTCATGTTAAATACCTACTTGTACTTTTTTCGACTAAAAATCTACGGTTACTGATTAAATAAAAACCAGCACACCGTCCGTTCGTCACTGCTGCACACCCGCGACTGTAGCATGCCACAGTGCATGCCCTGATCCGAACGCGTAGGTATAGCTCGCGCGTCGTCCGTTTATATGAAGTTGGAACACTGTATAGATAATATTACCGTGCCCAAGTTTTTAAGTTAGCTGATAATAAAAACCATATTTAGATGAGCCTAAATTGGTTAACTTAAAATTATATTATTTCAAAGAGAAACAAGAATAAATACTTGAGTCACCACTCTATTTCATTTTCTGTACTTATTACAAATTTTCCCATTGTTTCAAGTTACATAGTTATTATAAGCTAAATATTTAGCACTGAAACTAATTATAAAGTATAGGAAATAATTAGGCGCAGTGAAATGCAAAGTTCGACTCCAACTATTGCATTAGGTACCACGTCGATAATTCTTTTTTCATAAAAATAGCAAATGATTCAGAGATAGTAGCACATAAATTTTATCAACATTGACTAGTAGTTTTCATGTTATATTTAATAATGCATATTTTTTTGTTTATGTTGACAAGCACATCATTGATTCAATATAAACATAATATGGGACCATGCATGCAACTTTTTACAGATTTTGATGTTTTTTTTATTAGATTGAACAGGTACCTACACTACTCCCTTTTAATGTTCGAAAGAACATCCAACCTTAAAGTTACGAAAACAATTACTTATTTCTATGTGTGACTTTTCATATTTTTGCACAAAACAGTCTTTTTTTTATTAGATTGGATGTAACCCAAAATTTGTTCCTATAAAAATACCAACCCCAAGAATAAGAACATCATAGATACTTATTCATTTTAAGGCTATATATATTTCTTTTTTTGCATAATTTAAAACAAATAAAAAAAATGGGTTCTGGTTGTCTCCGAACCCTAATCACATACCAGTGCCAGTATGAAATATATTTTTGCGATTTATTCTCATAATTACCATTTGGTAGGTATGAGAATAGGTCGTAACTAATCGTAACGTTGTATTTATAATATGCAAGAAATGCATTGAAATGTAGAACCCTTGCAGAGGAGTGCGAGCGTGAACATTGCGAGCACGAGATTCTTACATGTAAGATCTGCGCAATTTGTGTGTACGTTTATTAGTTCTATGTGTGAATGCGGGTGACTTAGCGGCAACAATATATGTAGTATAAAAATCATAAATAATATTGATACATTTTGCTAAAAAAAAACAACTTCTTTATCTGCACCTCAAATCACTTCTTGTGTAGTGATTTGAGGTGTATGACTAACACAACACTCATACCTTTTTCTTATGTATCTTTTTAAGTTCCCGCAATGCAACTTCTTCCAAATGCCTTCGTTCTGCCTCTTCCTTAATCTTCATCTGCGCGATTCTCCTAGACTGACGGACTGGTGTTTCTGAATCATCTGATGCTGCCTGTGTTGATTTAAGGTCCTTACTTTTTTCTTTGTTCTTTTCTTTGCTTTTAGGTTTAGGTTTCTTTTTCATTGGCTTTTTAGTCAGTTTTTTGCAAGCTGTAAATAAATGCCAATAATTTATATAATTATAACAAATAATTATATTAAATAATTTATTAAATGAGGTTACATTTAAAGGATAGCGCCCATTTGGACGGGGTAGGAAGATCAATTACGAATAGAGCACGAACGGCAATTTAATGCTAAAGTTTCGTATGACAAGTAAAAAGTAAACGTAGCTAAGGAGCAAGGACCCACGTCAATAACATAAGCTTTCCGACAAAAAAAATGCATCGAAATCCACCCGTTCCAAATCTATGTCACCACAGGCAGACAGGCACACACAGATACGTCAAACATATAATAACGCTCTCTTTCCGTCGAACACTAATTAAAAATATAATAAAAAATATATATATCCGACATAAAATACAAGACACTTGTATTTTCATTCACGCATAACGTAAACGAAGCATTAAACCACATATACCCCCAATAGATTAGCAATATGGCTTTAATATAAGTCTAAATACATATTTTTTGTATATACTATTTATTTAATTTTCCTATGTATATTCGTAGAATGCATTGTTGCACACAAACCTAAAGTATTTTTGTATTTTTTTCTATTTACTTACAAACGTCACAGAATGGCACAATTTTTTTATATCAGGCGGAGTTTCCAAGTGATGTAAACCCACTGAATATATACTGTCAAGAAAGTACCAGGATCGATAAAAAATACCGAACATTCAGCCTCACGAATGATGGAAATATCCTATCTTCGGTAAGTTGAATTCACTTAGATTTATTAAAAACTAGCTGTTCCGTTCGATACATCCGTTCAGTTTGTACAGAAGAAACCAAAATGTTGTTTTTCGTAGTTTCCTCACAGTCGAACGAGATAAAAAGTATTCTATGTCCGTCTCTTTTTTCTAAGCTACCTCCCTATTAAGTTTCAGCCCAATCAGTTTAGCCTTTTTTAAGTTATAAAGAGTGTAACACGACTTTTTTTATTATTCAAAATAAGTATCTGAGTACATTTTTAAAAGTCAATAATGCCTTACTTAATAGCAAAATAACATAAATTATAAAATAGTATATTATTATAATTAAAAAAATATAAACGTATTTTTGTATGTAAAAATTAAAAAATATATGTATCTCAAAAACAAATTAAAAATATCAACTGATCAATCAATGATTTATGACTTTCTTTTATTCGCTATCTATTGAAACTGATTCGATGGTCAAAAATACTGATTTTACTGTCCCTCTAAAATACTGACCAAATGTCTAAAATACTTAGGTACTCGGTTAATTCAACATCGAATAAAAATGTTAGTTCCTGTTGCTTTCTACTATGTAACGGAATCTAAAATCGTATTTTTCAACTACTTCAAAACACTCCATAGTCCATACACATATCAACGGCCGAGGCGATTAAGGCTAACTCACAAAAACATTTTTTGTGGTTTAAAACTTTATAATTAGGCATGTCGATTTAAAATCGATTAATCGAAAAATTCGATTATTTAGATTAATATAACCGATTTTTCAGATCGATTTTGAACCCTGCATCGATTTAATGTATCGATTCATAAACCTCTCGAATCGGACCGATCCGAAATATTATTTTCGAACAACTTTTTCGATTTCGATCAACAACACCGCTTTGTTTACTATTTTGTTACATTTGACAGCTTGTAGCACAGACTTAATATATACAAGTTTCACATTCTGCATTCGTATTGTTTATGATCGTTTTTTAGTCCCAGAAAATAAATACAACACACATGTATTCGTATACATTTTAGCTTTTAACAGTCAATTAAACATTGTTGTTTTGCTTTTTGTGTGCCAAAATGATAAAAAAAAATTAACATAAGAAAAATTATTTAATCAAAGACAAAGAGCATTTCGTGGTGACGTAAGCAACCAGATACACATAACGACACTGATAACATTTGAACGCAACTCGATCCTCGTACACGATTCGTATTTGCTCGGGAGTACCGATTTAAATCGAGTTCGGATCAGAATCGAATACGAATCAGAAAGATCGGATCAATTTCGGGAGTAAGCCCCCTGGGATCGATTCCCACCTCTACCTATTCTTTTGAAGGAATATAGGCGTGATATTTTGTTTATTAACTTAATAATACTTCTATTCAATTACTTGTATTTGCAGTAAATGGTCATCAATAATGTCCTGTATCTTTATTAGGCAATTAGTCATGTTTGAAATTGGCTTGATTAATCGAAAATCGATCTTTTAATGCTCGATATAAACAAGAATCGATATCGATATTTTTTAAAATGGATCGACATGCCTATTTATAATATGTAATAAATTATTTGCAAAGGTGTTTCCAAACATAACATTAATTTTTTACCAAATAAACACGCTATTCATGGAAAGTACGTCCCTTCAAATTTTACACATTATAGTGTATCTCATAACATAATTTGTTCGTGAGATTGCCATTCCACACAATACATTTTCGGTGGTCGAGCAGTTAAAGTACATGTAAAACACCACCGATCAACCGCCGGCTTGGGTTCGGTTCTCGACGGGAGTAAGCATTTGTGTAATGAACATCGACGTCTATATTTCCGTGTGTGGCTGTTTATTACACTTTTAAGGTCTCTATTAAATCATTTCTGTCTATCGATAATAATAAAAAACAAATTTATGTAATTTGTCCAGGGAAATTTATTATCTACCTAATCTAACCTACCTACCTACCTACTAAAAAGCTGATTCTTTGTCCTGTCATAAATAAAGACTAAAAAAAAAACAAAAATAAATAACAGTATAAGAAACTAACGAAGTCGCTTTTATATACAGCTGCTTAAAAAAAAAGAAACTTTTCTTTACTTAAGTTAAATAAAAAAAAAATATGATTAAAAAAACATTTTCTTGTTTAAAAGCGCGGGGTGCTAGTTTTCAATCGTTTAAAATATTTATTATTATCATATATGACGAAAAAGTATATTACTATTCCTCACATTTACAAGATAAAACGATTTTTTCCTAATTACATTTTTTTTATTGGAACTCTTAGATTTTTTTCTATTTGTAGTTGAACTAGTTTAGTTAGTTTTCAAATTACTATTTTTTTGTTAAAATTTAAAGTAAAATTACTGAAAAAGAAACAATGGAACACAGTTTTATACTTTTTAAAATTTTTGTCTATCTGTATAATGACCGCGATTTACGCCGAATTTACTGAACCGGTTGTAAGTTAAGTAAAATTAAGTACCTAACTTTATTTTCTGATGCCACGGGGTTCTAGTGTGAGTAGAGCAAATGTCAAAATATAAAACGGGCTATAGTAAATGAACAAATGAATAAATATATAGTTAAAAAGTGTGTCAACATTTGATATACTATACGTTTATTAATATGTATTGTGTGCTTTACAGATTGTCCCGTAGTTTATCCAGGGCAAGTCCATATATATACATATATATATTTATTGTGTGCATGTGTATGTCACTGAACTCAACCCAAGCAACTGGAGCGATTTTTGTTAAATTTTTTGTGTTTTCAAGGGGATTTGAGATTATTTTTTATGAAACTGGAAGGCAAACAAGCAGACGGATTTTCTAATGGTAAGAAATTTCCACCGCCTAGAGACAACAAATGGTAATAGTTCGTTGCCAACTTGAGGCCGGGATGTCAGGCCTTCAGCAAAAGTAAGGTTACCAGCTACCTTACGTTATGGCGACTGGAATAGGTAAGGCGGTAGTACCAATCCGAGCGAGTCGCTGCGAAACTCTACCATCTAATTTTGGGGCCTAGTGTAAAATAAATTTATAAAAGTAAACGTTTTGATCAAACAAAAAAACACGCATTATTTTCGACCTAAGTTCCATACATTAAAATTTCGCCAGTCCCTTTAAATATAACCCTATATAAATAGGTAGTGAAAATGGTCATTTATAAATAAACTAAAGGGCAATAAAGATAGACGTAATGTTTACTTAATATACTTACCAATGCTTTTTAAAGTTTCCTCTTCTGACTCACTAGAACTCTTAGCCATAAGTTTTGCTTCCACTTTTTTTCTACAAAATATTAAAAACATAAGTGGAATATAAAATATTTTATTTGAATTAAACACTAAACCTAATTGCTTAATTTTGTCTGTTATCCACTTAGTAATACACTCTGATTATCTAAGTATAGTCACAATCCACGCAACATTGCAATTTTCATTTGAATTTGCAGTTGAAGATAGGCTTGCAGTCTTTCACATTGGGAGGACTTAGTGTCTTCAGTTAGTCGTGCGTGCCCTAGTAGTGCCCCTGCCTATTTCTTAAGGGATATGGGTATGAAGATACTAGACTCTTGTTATACTTTTCCAGATACTAGTATTTGCACGCCTATATCTCCGAAGAGGTAGGCAGAGGCACAACCAGGACATCAACCATTAGCAGAAGACACTAAATCCCACAATGCGATAGGTTGCAAGCCTATATCCAACCGGGCACATATTCAATCCTGAACAACTTTTTCATTTTTTTATTAGAAAATTGGGAAAACCCAAATTTTTTTTTGTTGTCCGACCCAGGGTTCGAACCCGGGACCTCATGCAGCCAAGCACGATAACTGAACCGCTAGATCACATAGGCGACTTTTCCAGATACTAAATTATATATAGACTCAATTTTAAAATTTTTATTTGAAATATTAGTAATTGCAATGTTATCAATAACAAAATAAGCTACTTCCTCGAATTACTATTTAAAAAATATATAATTCAGAAGTTACCTGGCAGATTTGGTGATTTTCTTGGGTTTAGTTTTTAGCCTCTTTCCACTTATAACTGGTTCCTCTACTTCACTTTCACTTTGAGATTCAACATTTTTATCACTTGCATTTGCTTCCAATATTGACCGTTTTAAAGCTTTGCTTGGCTTTTTAGTATTGGTCTCTATTTCGGTTTTACTAGATTCATTATTATTTTTTAATGGCAGCTTTTTAGCTTTTAACTTTCCTTTTCTTGGTTTGATTTTTTTCCTATTTGATGTTGAATCCTTTATCTCATCTAAATCGAAATCTTTGTTATCATCAGTTTCATTTTTACTATCTTCTTCTTTCAAGGTGCTAGTTTCTTTTTTGGAATGCAAATCTGTAATATCTTTGTTTTGTTTTGTCTCCAATCTAGATTTCTTTGTTGGTAAGTCATCTTCTACTTTTGATAATTCAGAAATCTTTTCCTTTTTACTTTCTGAGTTTTCTATATCACCATGGTCAGAAGAAAGACTACTTTTTCTTTTTTCAATAATACTGACTTTATTATTTAGACAATTCTCACTTTCTGATACAGAGTTTGAAATGTCTTTACTATCTTCATTATTACTTTCAACTTTTTGCAATATCTGTTTCTTTTTAAATTTACCTCTTAATTTCTTTTTATTTTTACTTCTTTTTAAATCTACTTTTTTACAGTCACGAATACTTTTATCTGTTAAACTAGTATCTCTTTTATCACTTACTCCTTTAGTAGAACTAGAGCCATTAGATTTCTCTGATTCTCGTATACAATGTTTTTTAGACTCCAGCTTCACCATTTCTGTGCTATCATTAGATTGCTTTTTTAATGACCTTTTATTTACATTTTTACTAACACTACTCCTTAATTTTATGTTTTTATTTAGTTTAGTGTTCGTGTTAATATACAATGTGTCATGATTTTCTCCATTACATTCTTCAAGAGGTTTATCTTCTTCCTTATTTTGACCATCTTTTCCTTCAACAATATCTGGATTACCTGTAAAATTTTCAGCTCCCCAGCCATCTCCAAATATATACATTACAGGTTCTGTTATCTCTTCTCCAATAATATATGGTCCTTCACAATCTGCACCATTACCTTCTCCTGTTATAATCATTACGGGTTCCTCTATAGCTTCGCTTACTTCTGTTGTATCTTCAGAAGTTGTAATAGTTCCAGATGCAGTAATAATTTCAGATGGTGCTGCAACTTCCGATGCTGTTACAACTTCAGATGCTTCTGACTGCGTTTGTTTTGTATCATTAGTTGATTCTTCATGTCTAAGCCGTTCTTTGTGATGGAAGGTTTCATTTATTATTTCATTACTTTTTTCATTTTTTATCTCACTACTTTCTATGTCTTTTTTAATATCCTTAGTCTCTAAATCTTTACTAACAGTTACATTTACTACTTTATTTACATCTTCTGCTTTAATTTCTTGAGTGTTTTCATTTTTTGAATCTTCATGTTCTTTGCCTTTGTCGGCTTTACTCTGTTTTTCAAGATTATCGCTTTCATGTTCTGATTCTGATTCTGGACTTAAAAACTCTTCATTTTCTTCGTCTGCCTCAGTCTTTTTTGACTACAACAAATAAAAACATTGTTTACATTAGTTCTAAAATAAACAGCCTGAATAATTTCAAATACCCATATTTTTTTACACCTAACAAAAACAAATAATAACTAATAAGATGCTATTGGTAACTTAATCTACTGTTCAATTATACCTCAGTCTGATGTGACTCAGTTGGTATGTCTGTACCACTTGAATCTTCATTTGGAGTAGTAATAACAGGTGTGATTTCCTCTCCACTCTTAAGTTGGCTAATTATTTTAACTAATTCTTCACGATTACTGAAATTCAATAATATTCTTTAATACTATAAATGAAATATAATGTAGTAAAAGATGATACTTATTATTTTATATATATAACAAATTATACATAAAAGAAAAAAGCACAAAAATGTGCAAATGTTCAATACTAATAGAGAATACAAGATTAATTGAAGTTTCTGGTATGTTTGCATCCTTAACAAATAATTCACAAATAATGCAACTATGTACTTGAGTAATTTATGCAGGAATAAAAAGTTACCTGGAGACACATAACATATCCATATTAATATTAATAATGTGAAAGTTGATGTGTTATTTATGCGTTCACGGGCAAACTGTAGTACCAAATTTGATTAAATTTTATATGCATACAGTTAAAGATTCAAAATCAAATAAAAACTACTTTAAAAAACTACTTCTAAAGGTTTATAGCAGGGTATAATATTTTGTAATAAAATCTTTTCAGTCATGGGGAAACAGCTAGTAATGTTGTATCAAAAACATTCATGTTTAAATTTCATACCTCGCTATTAGTTGCCAAGTCTCTTCATCTTGGTCTTCTTTGTATAAACATAAATTAGCTTCATGATCTATTTGATACCAATATACACAGCCATTTTTATCTTTGCCAATGGGATTGAGTCTGAGTTCTTTACAAGGTATTAAATTCACTGAACTTTTGAACTTGGGATGACAAGTAAATTGATACTCTAACAACAACTGAAACATGTTACAAATTATGCATTTAAAGCAATACCATAACCTTTTGAAAAATGGTGTTCTCATTTTAATCTAGACATGTGTAGATGTGATAAGTAAAATAATTTTCAATTAATACATTACAGCATTTTCATACATATGTTCATATCTTCATGCCAAGTAACTTACGCAGTTGGCGAAAATAGCACTTTCATACTCAAAATTACGTTTCTTAGCTAAAATTTTCTTGATATTGATAGCGATAACAGCCTATCTAACATGTTTGATGTTTATGAATGATTTGCATTTTTAACTAACAGTTTTCATTCTATTATTTTTAAAACACTAGCACTCCAAGCACCAAATTAAGAACAAGCAACTTAAAGTAGGTATTTATTTCAACAACAATATGCAAGTTACTATCAGAAGCCAAACTAGTAACAACACAAAAATTGAAAGTTATTCAAAACCTTCCCAATGTTCTATTAACTGTTTTACATTAATATTTATGGACTATAAAAATGTAAGTCAGACAAAAGCCCAAAGTGTAAAAATAAAATGAACCAAGTTTAACTTTTAAGCCTAGTATTCTGTACTTTTATTTTGTTAGGTACACTAAACACTGACCAGAATAAATAAGAAAACAAAAAATAACTTGTTACTTACTTTCAAAACTTTTAACTTCACCTGAGTACTGGCCTTTTTATAGGAAAATCTTTCGATTTCCCAGGCTTCTTGATGGTGTGCTTGCTGATGACAAAACTTTATCAGTGCTCTTTCCCACCGATTACTCTGAATTGATTTAAGGGCCCGTCGCAACAAACGTATATGTAGTTCTTTCAGAGGATCCAACACTAAAACAAAAAACAGTCACCAAAATATGCTTCACGATTTGTTTATATTTTACGTGTTAATGTCACCGTTATTTTACCTTCCTGGGTGTTCTCGATCAATTCCTGTAATTTAGTTATAGTGGGCACTTCTAGACTATATAGTTTACCGAAAACTTTCAAGAAAGAATAAATAACAGCGAAATTTGGATCATTCGTACATGAAATCTCTCCATCAGACGCCATCGTCGTCAATTATGCTTTTTTACCGAACATACCTAAATAGATATTCACTACCGGCTTATGATCTTTTTATACGTAACTGCTACAATATTACAAAACATATACATGATTCACGAAAATATCATATTTTACAATCACTGAAAGCTTCTTTCCCTTTTGAAAAATAATAAAATAAAACTTAGATGACAGCCATCGCCACATAGACAATATGTTATTTTTTTTAAACTTTGAACAACTTCTACTTCTCTGAAAACATAATAAACAATAAGCATTTCTATATTATGTTTTTATAAACGTAAGGTAGGTAGGTACCTATAGTTTTTACTGCTACAATTTTTTTATAATTTTAAAGTTTCTAGTGAATAAAATTTAATCCATATCAATCAGCTTGTAAGTTAAGCTAATTGTTAGGGATTAACTTTCTTAAAAAAAAAACTAATCTAAATTGTTTATGATCAGACGTCAATTAGACCAGCTGTCGGCATAGATAATACAGAGTAAGAAGCTGTCAGTGCTACTACAGAGTACAAACACAAATCCATTGAATTTTAACGAGCAAGGAATATAAGTAAATACTCATTAGCAAGAAAAGAGGCGTATCTTTATTGTAAAAAATGCAACTACGACTTATACAAGTATACTCCAGCGCCGTAGCGGATTCATGAGGTAAACTATTATAAGGGCGGGAATTTTAAATTTTCAGATTGCTTTAAGTACCGCTTCTTGCTTTTAGAGTAGCTAAAAGAAAGATAATGGTGGTAATTCTGCTGTTCACAAACTACACTTATTTTAGATGCATGCTATCTTTTTCAAATGAGGCAAATACAAAAGAGATGGAAGATTTTAGAAAAGTCAGATTAGTTACCACCAATATAAAAAAAAGTATCTTCACGCCCTTATCCCCGAAGAGGTAGGCAGAGGCACAACCAGGGCACCCACGACTAGCCGAAGATACTAAGTCCCATAATGTAATAGGTGGCAAGCCTATCGCCAACCGGGCACGTTTCCAATCCCGGCCAACATTTTTTTTTATGAGAAAATTGGAAAAATCCAATTTTCTTTTTGTTGACCGACCCGGGATTCGAACCCGAGACCTCATGTAGTCAAGTCCAACACCCGGACTGCTCGACCACAGAGGCGATCAACCAATATATCAACTTGAACTAAATTTGAATCTTGACTCATCATTTTTGTAGACAGTCAGAATTTGTTATTGATATTACAGCTAACTCATTAATTTGTTTCGGGTTGGCGAAAAGAATAAGAAAACATTATTTTACATAGATTTGAATACCAGAAGTCCTTGCAACGCATCAATATAAAAAAAAATTGCAGGTTGGGACGTGGTACTTACTTTAATAATTAATATTGCTTACAAATATTGTAATCAAAGACCGAAATGAAATGAACTTTTTTTATTCAGGTAAAATAAAGAACGTGCAGGTAAGTAAATTTTCATATGTTTTAGTGTTATTATTTAAGAATAAATCAAACCTAGCCCTAGCCCTAGTAAAGAAAATGTTGGCAAAATGAAATCTCGTGCAACTAGGTACATTCTATCTGCTTTGAACTGCTGCCAAACCTAGCCAGTCAGAAAAAGATGAGGTGACAAAATATCCTCGGCAACTTGATTAAGTTGATTCATTTCAAACTTGTTTACAGTCGTCCTACTATAGGGATGGAGGCTTAAATTAAGAATCGATTTACTTATTAATCTGCAATTATTTTTGTGCTTCAAAAAATAAATCAAACTATTAGGTAAGTGAACTCATACGAGTTCGTAGTGTATTTTTGCATCTTCATTGGTCAAGAAAATCTGAATTGACTACGGCCAAAATTTTTTTTTCTGTAAACATAGCTGTGGCTTGCAGTACAAACTAAAATAGATGTTCATCTGAAAATGATTAAGCGAATATTTAGATCATGTCAATCATTTCTTAAAAGATTAAAATAAGCAGATTCTTGTAAACCTTATACATTTATTAAATTTGGAGCAAAATAAAGAAGCGATAAATTTTGCAGCGGCTCCACTGTTTAACATATGGAGAGGTTTACACGTAATTATATATTACATATTATAGGCGTAACAACCACGCAGAGAAAAATTAACATTCATATTTTTGGGGCAAGGTGTTTATTGAATTTATTAATAAGTGTATGTAATATTTATTTATTTCTGTGACTAATACCAGTTCTGTTAATACCAACAAAATAAGCAAAATTATTTTGTAATTTTGGGGTTAGATAAATTCGTGTAATTTTTAATATACATCACCCAAAGGTGTAGGCTGAGTGTATCAAGTTACAGATCTCACGATCATTATTGACCTACCTGTACTTCCTCCACATACGTTACCCTTTTCATACAAATACGCCGGTTTCAGACACTCTTCGCACCACCCTCCATTCAACCATTCAGCGTACCGAATACCTAATGTTTATGCGCCTAATGTGATGTGTTTGTATAGTGTACTTTAGTACTTCCAAAAATTTTATTACTGAGTTTTCAGTTTTTTCACAAAGCGACTTGCCTATTATAAAACAATTTAAATACTTACTGTCAAATATTATTTTCTGGATCACACGAAAGCTAAAATTTGATTTTATAAAATAAAAATTGACATTAATTGTAATGACAGAAAGTGTCATTTTTTTGTTTTTGAAAACAAACAGTCTTGTCACTTTTCGATGTCGACCCTGCCAAAATTTCAAATGGGAATAAACAATTGAACGGTTGAGTTCGAGAATGGTTTAACTAACAAATACGTGATTTAACGCAAATAACATTTTAAACATTGGGAGCATAAGTTTCAATTCTACTGAAAAAAATCACCTCAAATATGGCGCTTGCTAAAATTTTAAAGACTTTTTGGCGATATGATCTATTTTTACATTAGAACTGAGATTATTATGATATTTTATGTAGGTTTCATTAATATCCAATATTTTTGGTACTAACAATCGTGACATCTGTGTCAGTTAAACTGTTTTAAGACTGAATATCTCGAGATATAATGCGATTATTGATATTTCTGAATCCAACGATACCAAAAACTGATTTTTGAAAAAAAATCAGTTAAACCATTCTTGAACTCAACCCTTCCATTATTATTCTTAGGGGTATCACAGACCGCAATGTGGTCAGATAATTATAAATTATTAAAATGTTTTGAATTTTTGCCACTGGCCTTAATTCACAACTCACACATATAAATGTTTGCAAGATCAAAATATTGTATACATAGGATTACGAACTATGGTGACAAGTGAGTGTGTGTTTCGTTTACTTTGTACAATTTATGTGGTTGTTGCCTGCTTTCTTTTTTATCAACAGCCCTTATTGATACCAACCGCCATGTCTTCAGTATGTTGTGGAACGAAGAAACAGAAATTGAACAATTCGTATAGTAATCATGTTGAACGACCTTTAAATGGATACCAAGAGTCTGTAGCAATTCCAGATATGTGTTACTTTTGTTTCGATGTATTGTATTGTCAGCTGCATAGTATGGACCCTCCACAAACACCAAATTTTACAAACGAAGCGTTGTAAGTATCTATATTCATAATTTCATTGCAATATTTCAAAAAAACTATGCCGCAATTGTATGGCTGAAACAGAAAATGCCTGCAATTATCCATTATTAGACATATAAAAAAGTACGTGTTACAATATAACAAAGGATTTCTTTGTTCAACTTTTTATAAATAGAATTTAGTATATAGCTCTTTAAGGTAAAATTTTAAACAGATAGAATTAGATTCTGCAGTCACAAATCTATTATTGACAATGAACTAAATGTATGGCAATGGAATCTATGATACTCTATGTACTTAATTTTTTTTTATCTTTTTGTTAGAATTGCTCGTTTTCAAAAAATTAACAATTGGGCTATTTGTTTTCTTACATATACAGTTGTAGGTATTATTTTCCATTTCAATGCTATTCTTGTGTTTATTTCATCACTAGTAAGTAGTAAGTACTCAAGTTTCGTAATTATATTACCCTCTTAATCCATTCTTTAAACACTTACTATAAAATACTATAAAATAACATGCATGGCTGCCTTCATCTGCCTTCTCCAGTTTTATGTCTCTCACAGCTAATAAAATAAAGCAAAGTTTAAGAAAATTTAACCATAGATTTTGCTTATTTCCTGAAATTTTACTTAAATCCTTTAAACTATACTTTTCAACTTGCCGAGATCGGTACCACCACCTTACCTATTCCTGACACTATGAAGTCTACACTTGCCATTTGCATTTTTCAGTTCAGAGTATAAGATAGTCTGTAAACTTTTGCATGAGGCCCAATATCACGGCCTCAATTTGGCAACACATCATTACCACCTTTGGCGTCTCTAGACAGTGTGATTTCTTACCATCAGGAGATCCATCTGCTTGTTCCTTTCAATATCATAAAAAAAACTGAAATTGAGATGATAAAACTTTCACAACTTTTTAATCAACCTAATAGGTAGAAGAGGATTTATACGTTTGATGCATATTTTTTTATGTGTGCTACTCAATTTCTCTATCTTTTATAAACAGATTTTTAAAAATCCTTTGTTTATTTGAAAGAGTGCTTCGGAAGGGGTCCCATTGCTACTACTCAGGATCTGATGATCGAATCTAAGAGAAATGAAGGAAAATCCTTAAATTTTACAAGCATATAGTTTGCAGCACTTTTACTGCATTTAAATTATTTCTGATTTAATTTTATAAATCAGTTACTTAATAATACTTAGCATTTAAACAAACAAGTGGACGCAAACTGGTATATAGTATAATCCGTCCATCCAGTTTGCGTCTAGGTAAATTTCAACATCTATATTTTTTTCTATTTCCATAATTATGTGGACGCAAATTGGCTATTTTAATAAGCATAATAATAATGGTAAAAACAAAATAAAACCCCTTCCTTATAACATATTTATTTATATTATTAAAATAAAGGATCAAGTTAGAAATAGCAAGACGAGTTCGCGTCCACCCTGGACGCAAACTGGATAATTAGTAAAATTGGTATACCAGTTCGCGTCCACCTCATTTTCACCTTAAAAAATACAAAAATCAATCAAAATCATCATTATTTTTATTCATTTGCAAGGTCTAGGAATTCATATAATCTTTAATTAAAATTATGAAACGCGCGCCGGTACACTATTTTTCTACTAAAATTATAGCTATTTACACAACTTTTTTGTATAGCTAAGATTCAATATTTTTTTTAAACAGGAAAAATTATGTGAACAGTTATTTTGTCTTGGTATATGTGTTACTGATATATTGTATTATAAGCAGAAACGACTTTTCATTTCCCTAGTTTGTTAGTACACTTATTTTCAAGGGTTTTTTTAAACGGTGTCCGCGAAATGGACGCGAATTGGGGCGTGGATGCGAATAGGCACACATACATATTATGCCTAACCAAAAACTCAATATTTACAAAAGTAATGTGTAGGTACTGATTGTCCATCACTTGATACTAATCACTTTCATTAAAAAGATTAAAAAAAAAAAGATGTATGACTAACTGTTAGAGAAATTATTATATTGTTAACACATTTTCTTGCACGCAGTAAATATTTGTAATAATAATTAATTTTATTTCAGAAATCTTAGTTGCCGAGGAGTGACAAAATATTAATGACTTGCCATAAATTTGCACAAACAAAAGTGATATAGATTGTTAGTAACTTTTTATTTGATAAATAGAGTGTATTTATTATTGTTCACAGCCCCCTTTTTGTTACTTGGAAAATTGGAAAAGAGCATCGGCTGCGGGGTTGTATTGGTACATTCAATGCAATGCATTTACATTCAGGTATTGCATATTTTTCAATTTATCACCATTCTATAAAGTTATTCAAATTGATATTGTTTCTACTTCACAAAAAGTTTTGGGAATCTCATAGTTTGTCTTAATGAAACTAATGTTGTAGTGATAATCTTTAAAATAATATCTATATTAATATAAATTTAAAAGACATCCTGACCTAGAAAAATATACATCTATGATCATGACTCAAATACCTGTCCCACCACAAATCAAATTAATGCCTCATGGTGGGTATCTGAAATTAGGAATGTGTGCTATGTATTAGGTATGTGTGTGGAGGATTATTTGCCACAACAGTGACACTGCTTACGCGGAATTACCAAAATAAAGGCTTATTTTACATCTGTGTGCTATCTCCTCAGTCATTAAGGTGGCCTGTGATTAAAATGAAAAGTTGAAAATAAATACAATACATTCTATTCTTTTATTGAACTGCAGAATAAACAAACAGATGAATTTCCTATTGATAAGAAATACATGTTGCCTATACACTTGAAATTAGGGAGTGGTGGCCAAATCTGAGACTTGTTTACTCTACCCTTTGTGACCAAATATGTCTAATGCGCTGATGTTACTGTAGCAGAATTAGATAAGGTGGTGTGACCTATATTTTTGGGTGAGTCAATTCAAAACTATATTAGTAGACACAATTTGCGAACAGGACTTGTATTTAAACACACTTTGAGGTATTAGCATCAAGGCCTTTGCAACTGTAGCTGGAATAACTTGGATGATGCTTATATGACCAGTTTTTTTATAACATAAGCAGTTGACAAAAGCAGTATTAAAAAGATATTATGAAAACTACAGTTTATGTTTGTAGATTGTGTCTAGGATGTGATTCCATTAAATGCCAACAGCGACCACTGTTTGTGACAAATGAACAAACTTTCAACTGTTACGAAAGCAGTTTGTCTATTTTTTTATAATCATAGTAGCTTGAGAGGTATAGGTCACCACATGCAACTTTTACCATCACATGAATTGCTTTATTATGTAACCAAATAGTGACTTGGACAGCACTATAATAGGCTTGTGTCCAAAAATGTATTTAGTGATTGATTCTTTCCTTTATTCGATATTAAACAGAAACAACTGAATTTATTTTCAAAAATCGATGAGTAACATTATTATTTTTAATTTTTTTATAAACCTGTACGAATTTGCCGCGAAAACGCTCTAAACTATCATGGCGTTCTGGATGACGTCACTCAGTGCAAAACAAAACAAACTGTAGTTGGTAATTGATACTTGGCTTTGTTTTAAAACGTCAACAACAACAATGGCGGACGCACTCTGTGACGTAACGCGTTCTGATCGGCGTTCACTGTCGCATGATGAAATTGTTTTTTTTCAGCTTAATATTTCTTAAAAATAAAATTAATCTTTATATTTTATTGTAAATAATAAATTTTATTGACATCTATTAATAATAACAAAACTATAGATACCACAACAAACCCGATATATTATTGGTGGACACAAGCCTATTTCTTGATAATTATAATTCATATTAAAGAAATAGCTGATTGTGGTACAGTGATGATTATTGGCACAATGCAATTATTTTGCTTAACATATTTTATAACCTTTGTGTGCAATCTATTATGAGTATAATGTGCCAATTTTTTTTTAATAGTAAAATTAACTCTTTTAAGTATAGAAAGTTAAAAGAATAGGAAATTTAGCTAAGTAGTATATTTTGGTATAAGCTAGAAATAAGAACTGGTCAACAAAACTAAACTGTTACCAGAAGCTTATTTTGCAGGCTAGCATAAAAAGTATGTAAGATACATACATCTAAAACCTCAAGTGCTTTGACTATTGTTAGGTAAGTACTGTCAACTTGTGGTTATACCATAGTCAAAGGACAGGTAAGGTAATTTTGGTAATTCATATCCTAGTACGGAAGAATAATATGACAATTTTTTTGACCAAATTGTAAAATGTTGTATAAAAAAAAAATTGTTCATCAAAATTATTTCAGAAACCATTTGAAGTAGTCAACAAAATTAACATATACCTAAACTAATATAACCTTGTTGGTTATTCTTCTTGCTCTACCTTGGTAACCAAATTGTTAAACCATTATCAAAATGGACTGTTAAGTTAATAATACATTTATAAGTTTTTTCACCTGTAATAACATTTGACGATTGGAACCTAGTTTATCTTTAAAATTTTCTTATCTTATTGATCTTTAAATGAACTGAAAAGTTGTATATCGTAATTAATGAAAGCAATATATAAATGGTATTTTGTCTATTAGATATGTCCACATTATTTTGGATAATAATGTTAAGCTTAGGATATAATATTTAGACTATTAGCACATTCGAATACATATTTTATTTGTTGTATTGACTTGGTAATTAGATGTTCTACAATGTTGTGCAGCTATTATTCTTAGAAACGAAATTAAAATGGATCTTGTTAATTGCTATTTTTTATTCATATATTATTGCTTTTTCACTATATAATCTTACAATACTCAAGCTTTACCTATTTGTTTATTTATAAAGATTCATCGGTATGTTTTATTTTTGAAAGTTGTAAATAAACAAATGTTATGATGTCAATTCAAAACAACAAATATGTATATGTATCATCACAGCCAAAGTGATTTATTATTATGTATTAAGTTTCTTTCATTAATATCAAGTACGTATAAAAGTGTAATGATACAGAAGATCAGGTGGTCCGTTTGTTTGCACCTCTTAATGCATTTACTGCCAGCAATGCACATACGCGTTTTCGTTAATTTCCTCCAATGCCTTGGACGCGTCTGTGTGCGTTTATACATTTAGCGAGCTTTGCCCAGTGCCTTTAACGCACATACGACTTCTATTAATTTTGCAATGTTCTACCTATGTCTACTATATTACTCCCTGGATCACTCGCATTTTTGGTTTGGTTTTTGTGACGACTATCGTCGTCTATGGGTGAAATTGATGCAGTAGCATAATTTTGTAGGATATGTACCAATTAATTATTTTGTAGAAATGAAAATATATAAGTTTGTTCATTAAGACATTTTTAATTTTAACGGTGTTTTGTTGATCGCACTTTTCAGTTCCAAAATTCAGTCAATTCGTGCATTTTACGTTGCTTAATTATTTTCTTTAATTTGTTCATTATATACTAAAATGGATGATATAATTATAAAAAACATTAATTATAAACATTAAATAATTTCATGTTTAATTTAAAACCAATTTGTCGTTTCTCTTGATAATTACTTGGTTCAAAAGGGAACAAATCTCCGTCAAATTAGTATGAACTCATACGTGCGTTTTTAAAGGCACTGGGCGTAGTTAGTTAAACGAAAGTGTGGCATGTGGAAAAGGTCCAGAAAAGAAGTGGCAGTGAATGCGTTAAGAAAAGGGTAGATACCTATGTTAACTTGATATATATTTTTTAAATAACACATAAATTAACCAGCCAAATTCACTTTTTACGGCATCGGGGGTTATAATTATTGTAGTTAAAGATTGCTTGGATTTTTTAAAATGACCAAGTAGGTATTTATTAGAAAAGACATAATCTCATTTTATTAAGAATAAAATCTTGACTTACAGGATTAAGAGAATATGCTATAACAAGTGCTTTGAAAGACTCTCGGTTTTCGCCAATCACGAGAGAGGAAGTGCCACGTCTTACTGTGTCCGTATCTATTCTTCAGCATTTCGAAGAAGCTGAGCACTATCTTGACTGGAAGTTGGGAAAGCATGGGATTCGCATAGAGTTTGTTAGTGAAAGGGGCTCAAAACGCACCGCGACCTACTTACCTCAAGTTGCTACGGAGCAAGGTAATTTTTTATAGTAATTTTTAAAATTATTCTGATTTTAGACTCTTTTTGCGCACCCCTAAGTTAAATGGGACTTTCCTGGCATCACGTAACCTTTATAAGAATTCTTAACACAAATATCTTTCGACTTCAAACAGCTTTTTTAAATAGTGACTTTATAGAAAATATTTTTTTTTAAATCTCTTTTAACAATATTATTAACAATTGCATAGAGAATTAAAAAAAAATACTTAGACATTGGGTTGCGCCATGGCAACATGCATTTATATCATTAGGAGGGCAATTTGAAGAGGATCGCATAAAAAAATTGAGGTCGAATAGTTTTCGGTACTCATGCGCCGATTCCTCCTACTCTAATTATAGGAGGTAGGTATAATAATAAGTTGACTTGTATATCGACAATGAAGTGTAATGACCTCCTATCTACAAAAATACATTTTTTTTACAGGAAACGAAAAAATATTTCATTTTTTTATATCTAATAATGAATAATTTTAATATTGCGAATTTATTATAATAGATAACTTTAATTTATGAAACTAGTGAATATAAGGAAATTCTGTTTTACTAAATTAATGTAATTAGGAGATATTGATTTTAAAATACGGATGGCTATGTAAATTAGGAGATAATTGACAGTGAAACATATAAAAATACAGACAGAAATAGAATTATAAATTTACTAAAAATAACAAATGTTACTTTGACAGACATCAAGACACCTAAACATTAATCAAATCGACACTCTTCTGTAAACTTCTGACAACCTCTTATTTTACTTTTATTGCTAAACACAGAGTTGCAACTTTTCAAAAACTGTCTTGGAGGCCGTACTGTATCATGTTGTAGCTTCCTATTTCAGGTTTTGAATATACTAGGTATTCTTTGTCAAGCATCCGACTTTTTTTGACTTTGTTTCTTTTCCAAGAACTAAGTTCAGCAGCATGGCGGCGTTTCCTGCCCTTGTTTATGTTTCCAAAGTATTCCGCATCTTTAAATTCGGAACTAGTTGTATTATCGTCGTCAGAATAATGAACAGGATGCTTACTAAGATTGTTAGTAGGTAGATGTATTTCTGTGGAAAGCTAGCTTATTAAGTGGGAGGCAGACTGATATTTTTTTTGGGATTTGCAAGTTTATGGTGTCATGTGTCAAATCTGACAATGATAACAATCAAATTTTTTGACGTCTGTTTTTAAATGAACGACGTGCGCTTTAATTGGTGTAGGCATTTTCCTTAGACTGGTATGTAGGTATCAGGTGGATGATGCCCGCCATCTTCGGGCAGAAGTCTTCTTCATGCTGGTAAGTATGGGACGGTCGACCTACTCCTTCTTGGCGGCTGTTCGCATCCTTCAGAAGTCAAAAAGTCACGAGAAGTATAGAAGTATACACGTGTATGACTTATTTGTTGTCCTGTATTGGCAGAAACATTTTCGCAAATTAACATTTTTTGAAAATTAGCTAAACATACAAAATCGAGTTAGGTGGTCTTGCTAGTGTATACCATAGTCCAGTGAAATTGTAAAAACGTCGCGGTAAGCAACATATTAGCCATTTGAGAAAATAAATCTGTACCAAATTATAATTTATATTCATTTATTACCACTTCATCGTCGATATGTATTATTGAATGAAAGCTGCTGTGAAGCGCTCGGCCTGCCCTCTCTCCGAGCGCTACGCAGTATAGCAAAAGTGTCGTGAGGGTTTTTCGTGCGCTAGCCTAGCCCTCTTAGCTAGCGTACCGTGCTATAAGGAACTTTGTTCCAAAAAACAACATTCGCATATATAAATCATAAACAAAACTAAAAACTCGAAGTTATCGTGACCACATAACCTTACTGAACATTTTTGCAGGCTGGGACCAAATACAAACAATTGACTCCCTCCTCCGAAAAGGTGGTTATAAGGCAGCCATCACCGCTGACCTTCGAAGGAGTATCAAACTCACACGATACCAATCGGAGGAAGTGTCGGCCTCCTACAACGACTACGTCAACCAACGCTGCTAGCAGATGGCACCCCCGCCCATTTATGGGCACCCGATGACGCTTGCAGGCACACCGTATACACCGGAGCAATTATATTGGACGGATGCAAGTGGTACACGTGTTAGAAACTTAGTCTTTAAGTATATATCTAATGTCCCATATGTTACATGGCGTTGTGTGAACGCCTATAGGAGTACAATAAGAGGTCAGAATTATGCTCAAAGTGATTCCCATCCGCAGAGACGTTTCTTTGACATGGTTTGAGGTTATGATATATCACTGCCAATAACATTCCTTATGGAGATCAAAGGTGCCATCGAATCTAGAGTATTGTAACATTTTGTCAGTGTTTCTTGTTCAATGTACAATCAGTGTCCTGAAAGAAAATGAAAGAAAGAAAAAATATTTATTTGCGGAATATGAGTGTTACAAAGATGTTACAAAATTATTTAGTTGTTTCTAAGGGGGGTTACCATAAGCTCTTAAAACAGTACTATTTCAATAATACTAATTGTCAGTCGAGAAAGACAACCTTATCACGTATACCATAAAGTTGCTTATAAATGCAGACATTTAGCAAGATAGAAATAGTACTGCTATAGGCGTTCATGGTAGGGCCCCAGGTCTTCTACAGGGTTTCTCAGGTGTTTCCTGATATAATCTCTCCTGTATATGTAATAAGCTGAGTATACTACTGTAATTAAAACCTAAATTATCAGTTTCTAGTGGTTCTTAAATAGATATAAAGTAATTAATCCATACAACTTTATAGTAAAGTTCCAATGTGAATACTTATTACACAGTAAATATTGTAGAGCCGTTGACAATTTTTCCATCTTATTTAATATTGCACATAAATCAGTTGGATATTATTTAAGTGTAATTAAAATTTAAAAATCAGGTTGTTGTAAAAAATATTTTCTTTGTTGTTCATCATAAGGATTATAGACCAGGTTGAGTCAAATGTTTAATCTTATGTCTAGCAACGTCTTATGTCTTGATGCAGTACAAGTTTGTGTCAACTCACAATTTCAACTTAAACGTAGATTAAACATGGTTGTGGCAGATTTTATTTATTAGAATTGTAACCAGTTCTGTACTCAGCAAATAATATTACCATGCAAGTAGCAAATGCTATTGCGGTGCTCTTTCTTGATTTTTTGGATCAGGAGTGGGCAATTACGGTTTTCAAATTGAATTAAAACATTTTTGGTCATTTTCTTAAAATTTGGTCCCTTTAGGTGCAGCGCCCGTAACAATTACTACTCCATCTATATAATCAATCTGGACTGACTACATCTAAATCCTATTAATCCTATTAATATTATAAATGCGAAAGTGTGTATGTATGGATGTTTGTTACTCTTTCACGCAAAAACTACAAAGCCGATTACGATGATATTTGGTATGTAGGTAGCTGAAGACCCAGAATAACTTATAGGCTACTTTTTATTCCGGAGTTCCCGCGGGATTGGGACTTACGCGGGTGAAACCGCGGGGCGCAGCTAGTAACAAAATAAAGACATGATTTTTGTCATTATTAAATTGCTCAAGTCGAGTTAGCTAGATATCAGATAAGGGAAACACTTGAAGTGAGAGCTGTATAATAATATTAGGATATCTTACATCTTCAAATTCAACAAGACATTATTTCTGACAATAGTAATGATTGATAAGATCCGATCAATATGTGAATTATTAAGGTTGGCTCACATTACAGAAGCACAGCGAAGTGTGTTTAAAAATAAAATAATTTTCCCCGTGTTGGTCCAGGCTCCTTTGCAGAATAGACCATCTGCCTTTCTTGCCAGGCAGCTCGAAAAGGCGAGCATAGGCTTATCGTCGCTAACACCGTGACATCTGACTAGGTAGTAGAGTTTCGCAGCGACTCGCCCGGATTGGTACCACCGCCTTACCTATTCCTGCCGCCATAACGTCATGACGTGTTCCGGTCCGGAGGGTAAGGTAGCCGGTTAACTTACCCTTGCTCGAGGCCTAACATCCTGACCTCAGGTTGGCAACGCATCATAAACATCTTTGGTGTCTCTAGGCGGCGTGAATTTCTTACCATCAGGAAATCCGCCTGCTTGTTTGCCTTCCTATAACATAAAAAAAAAAATTCTCAAATGATTCGAAAAATGCAAATTACACTTGTCTTACTCGAGCGAGAAATTGTTGAATTTTTTTTGAGCGCTACCATCCATATTATTATGTTTAAATTTGACACTTAAGATTAAGAACTCACGGACCGGGACTACGGTTTTAATTTAAAACTCACGAGACCGCTAATTTGTGCGGTCCCATAGCCTGTTGAAATCATCGCCCGCAAACTTGTACGGTTGTACGGGCGGACGACCGGTGCCGCACGAACCGCAAACAACCGGCCCCGCTGCGGGTGCAACACGCCTCGTGAAATGTGATCGCACTTTTTGCATATACATCTACATTGTACACTAGCTGCGGGCCCGCAACCACCGCGGGCGCGAGCTAAAACCGCTCCGTAAGTTCTTAGGCTTACTCTGCTAGTGTGCATCAACCTTTATTCGTGTTACGTGTATAACATATCTACTGTATTTACATCTGAAGCAATATAGCTCATACAGCAAGATTTTTTTATCACCATCCAAATTTTTTCTAGGCATAAAGTATCTATAAATAAGTCCATTTATGAAAAAAAATAGGTATCTAGCAGGTAACTAACTATCTAGCATGTCAGAGCACTCAGCGCGTAGGTACGGTACTTTGTAGACGACTTTGCGATGTCATATCTTAATATTTTAGTATTGGGGGATACTAAAAGAAAAAACACGTATTTCATTATTTTCACTTAAGATCAACATATTAAAATTTGGATGGTGATAAAAAAACTGGGTGTATAATGAAACGAATACAAAAATATAGATACAATACTGTTTATTAATGAGCGCTAAATCTAGATATAAGTTCCAGATAATAAAAAAAATATCTGACATTTTAAAATCGGCCTTCTTATCTGACAAATAATTATTCATAATTACTTGGACAATAAAATACTGTAACAAAATGATACAATACAAATTATCGTAGCTATTTTCATAACATGCCGTTAGATGTAGTGTAATCTAGACTCTAGAGTGGCTAATGTAAGTGTTTCAAAGAATGCATTTTATTATAATTACAAATTATCTATATTCTATATATCTATCTATATATACCTATATAACATTTTTGTTTTATTCATAAAAAGTGATAGCAAGAATAAGAGTTTTTAGAAACCACCCATTTTGATCGTGTATGCGCTAAGGCTTACTTATTTATGGCTTTGAAAACAAACATTTTACATATTAATATAAAATGTTGAATATTAAGATTTTGCCTGGTCATAATTAGATAAAGGAATAAAAATATCTACAACGTACTAACTCGACAAATTTTGCTTTAAATAGTTCAAAAGTAAATCTCGCTATAATTATGTATCACTTAGTGTTTGCAGCATTTTCATGAATATCCATTGACTACATTATATTAACAATAATAATGCGTTGTTAAATCTTTACTTTCGGTGAAAATGTGTTAGAATCGCAGATGTATATTATCTTTATTAAGGCTACGTTCAGGTGATACACATCGAGCGCGTTTTTATAACGCACTTCACAAATCATTAACTTCGCAAGTACATGAGATTTTTTGTGTCATATTCATGTTAACGCTCGTTTGTATTTAGATCATTCGAAAAAAACGCTAAAGATTTAAATGTTACCTAAGAAGAAAACGCAAAGCGATAGATACATTTTGACGTGACAACGTCTTACAATTCGATGGAGCCGGCTGCACGCATAAAAAAAAAACATGACTCATGCGGCGTTACCTCGTTCTGAGGCGTGCCATTTAAGGCTTGAAGTGAAAGTGAGAGCGCGGAGCTGTTGTCAGTAAACCGACTTTACAGACAACAGCTTTTTTTTTTTATCAAAAATGACGCTTTTAGTAGTTACCGTCGACGAAATAGTTTGGTTATTGTGAATGGATGTTGTAAAAGCGCTGATAATTTCCAGTGTGGAAAGTTCATGCCAATCATAATGTAGCAAAGGCACATTTAAAAATATCCCAAAAGCAATTAACAAATTTTGCAAAAGCTACGCTTTCTTGGTAACAATATTTACATAATTTGTCAATAGTTTAGTAGTCAGCAGTCGACACGTTTTTCCATTACTATTATTTAGATAGTGGTCTTGGACTCAAAAGTCACACTGGCAGTACAATGTACATCATACGAATATTCTTTATATAACGTAATGTTACCATAAAAAATAAAAAGGTTACAGAGCACTTGTTATTTTGAACTAGTAATGATTCCGTGTATTTATTTAGGTCTGAATCAAATAAAAAATGGGTTTGGGATCGAAACAAGTGATCTGATGTAGTTTCAATTTTTCTTTAGAACCAATGACAATTTTAATACTAAACCTTCCCAAAATTTCAGGCGGTTAAGTATACTGTGTTGCCACCTTCCGGTGTGCTTTATCCTAGACGTTAATATTTGTATGAAGATTTTGCTCTTAGCAATTAAAATTTTAACAAAAATATTCAGTTGGTATAAGCTTATTGTAGTTGATAGGCGTGAAGCGAGCGTTTTAATCGCTAATTCATTTCACAATCTTTAATACAGTACAAATAGTCTGCAAAACTCATATCGTGGGGGTTTTCGAAAATCTCAAGTTTTCGAGTTTCACATATTTGTCAATGCAAATTCTTATACTACATGATAAGACTAAGCGAGTTTTTGCCAAGTGCATCCAGAATAGAGAAATGTGCAAAAAAAGATAAGAACAAAAACATTCCTATGGAATATACTGGCACTTTAACAAATGCTCTGAAATCTTTACCTAACATAAACCTATCTTGCTATCCAACACATATTTTAAATTTTATAAAGTATATAAAAACAGCATAATATTTTTTGTATTAGTTTTAATTTTTCTAAATAACCTCGCCGCATTGTTTTGTTTTTTGTGTTCCGAAATCTTTGGGTGGGTTTTCACTTAGATCATAATTTTGACTTTACTACAATTGTGTGAAATGCATTTCTCATACGGATATTAAACACCGAATTAATGTTATAATTTGTGAGGTTTAAGAGAGATATAATGGTTCTATAGTTTTCAGGGTAAGCTAAGAACGTTCGGCTTTTTATAGAGTGGTTACTTTGTTTGCTGTTGTCAATATTTTTATTTAGGTGATAATTTTTAATCTTTTCACCTAAACATATTTGTCATGAAATATATTTTGAATATAAATAAAAAAAAATCGGCTTAAAATTCATATTGATAGTGCTTTACTTATTAATGTGTTAAGTGCGTACATTCGAGGTTTGGAGTTTAACAAAGTCTATTGACAACTCGTGTCACTTTGATCTCGTTTATGCTGTCACAAAATGCAGAATGTTTCGTTGTTTTGACAATTAGAAGGTTAATAATATAACGACTTGTTTGTTATTTATCTATTTGGACACGCTGTTTTGTGTATGAGCAAAAATCTGCAAAGTATTGCTATTTTACATAATCATTAAAATATTGAGAAAAGAACCAACTCCAAACATTTATGCGACCAAAAAAAATATTGAGTTTTAAATCTTTTTTTTTTTTTCATATCAACTGATACAAAGAATTATTATATTATCCATAAATGGAGTAACAAAACGCCTAGAATAGAAAATAGACCAATTATGTTTACTTCTTCATTTTGAACTGTAAACTTTTACATTCGTATCGTACAGCATACAAAATTTAACGTCGTAGGTGTTTGGAAGTCTGAATCAGGTCAAACTAAATAGTGCCTGTCCCGTTTTTACCAATAAGTAGCCGTCACTGTTGCATAATAAATAGTCTAGTTAAGATAGAACTAGTATTTTAGAAGTTTAGTCGCGAGAGACGAGGGAGATTAAGCCTTCCATATCTAATCCGTAATCTAATCTAAGCTTTTGATGTACATAGTTATACGTAAATAAGGTAACAAGAT
>NJDD01002458.1:1791-17041 GCA_002245505.1 Calephelis nemesis
ATGTGCCCGGTTGACGATAGGCTTGCCACCTATCACATTCTGGGACTTAGTATCTTCGGCTAGTCGTGGGTGCCCTGGTTGTGCCTCTGCCTACCTCTTCGGGGATATGGGCGTGAAGATTTTTACATTGCATTTTTGTTCAAAATGTCAAAATAGATCAATTGTAATTTTACAATTGTCGTAACTTAAACCCACGACTTATTGTTTCTTAGTATCCCGTATGAAACTATCCAAAACATTAAAACAGTAGTGAATATAATTATAATACCGCGCATGTGTGCCGAGCCGTGTCACGCTGTTATGAGACATCTCATTTCACGTGTTCATTCCTATTGTGCCCGATGGGGTTCCTCTGTTTACGCGACGATCTTGTGTCATATCCCTACAGTTTTTTTGTATCTCTTTATTTATGCATGTGTACTAAATTTTATTTATGCCGTCATTAGATATTTGCTATTGTTGCGTTACGGTTTGCTAGGGCTAGAAGGGGAAGGATCCTGATATATTTGCTGCAGATACATGACGCTTACTTTTTATTTAAAACTAGCTGCACCCCGCGGTTTCACCCGCGTAAGTCCCAATCCCGCGGGAACTCCGGGATAAAAAGAAGCCTATATGTTATTCTGGGTCTTCAGCTACCTACATACCAAATTTCACCGTAATCGGCTTTGTAGTTTTTGCGTAAAAGAGTAACAAACGTCCATACATCCATATATATAAACTTTCGCATTTATAATATTAATAGGATTTATGCACCAATATTTATAGAAGTGGGCTTACTTACAAGTCAACCTAACTCGATCGGAGAGAGACATTAAAGGCAGCCTGTATGTTCCTTGATTAAATTTAATAATGAGTTAACAGTCAAAAACAAAGTGATGAAGCCATTGTTGTAATTTAACTAAGTGTTAAATATTTAACCCAGAAACGTACAACGGACGTACCTAGGAACCTAATATGTGACATTAATATTTATCATCCAGCAGTAATTTTACCTATTCCTCGAGCTACATTAATTACAACAAACATGTTTTTGAAAAAGAAGTCGCTCGTGTTTTTTTAAAAAAGTGTCGGAAGGCAAAGTAGTAAGAGATATGGCAGTTAGGCAGCGGTCCTGTATTTTCTAAGGAAACCCTAGTTCGAAATCAGTAATGCCAACTTAAATTAATTTTTTTTTTAAATAAATAAATATGCCTGGACAAATCACACAATTTGAGTCTAACGCCAAAGTAAGCAAATTATATGCTTGTGTTATGGGTGCTAGTCAACGATACTAATACATAGAAATACTTAAATAGATACCAGAATAAATTTAATAAACACCCAGACCCGGAAATGCAGACATCTAAATGTTCATCATACAAATGCCTGCCCCCGTCGGGAATCGAACCCGAGCATCGCGGTTGGTCGATGTATTTAGGCGTGTACGCTAGCCACTCAACCACCCAATCAATTATTTTAATCTCTCTTTGTTTTCATCATTACAGACTTGTTATGCCCCGAATGTTGCTGAATTTTAAATGTTTAACACTAGAGTCTTCTTTCCTGCTCTTCTTCCATTTGTGCAATTTCATCACTATCTCTTATAGTCCGTCTGTTAACAAAATATGTTACTTCTTATTTTGCTCCACGATATCTAGCCAATTTTATTTACTGCCTTTATTTATACATAAAGTATACTGCGAAATAATAACATAACAGTACCAATCCCCCGGACAGCCGACTATAAAATTGAGCCCGTAATCCAAATATTATTCATACATTAAGGGCATATTGTGACCCAGGAATAAGTTAGGACAGTAAAATTATGAATTCAGCTTAACCCGTTAACGCCTTTCTAAATTCCTCGCAACGGACACCCTACAAAGGGTTCACCTTTTATTACAAAATCCCATAAACCTGCAAACTCAATATTAATGTATGTTTTCTGTCGTTTTTTGGGAAATCTTTACGCGTATGTTGTAAATTAATTTATGTTATATCATATTATATATAATATATTTATATTATATCTATAAATCAAAATGAATCTCTTTTTACTTTAAACGGTTTGAATAATTTGCTTATCCTTGATTTGTTGTGTTAATTATTGAATACTTAATAGTTATTCCGAAAGAAAAAAATGATTTTGCGAAACAAAAAAAATGAAGAAAAATTAACGAAATTCAAATTTTTATGTAACCATCAGTTAATTAATAAAACAGTAAAATTATAAAATATCTTACAACCAGGTCACATTTTTTACGATAAAAGGTTTTTAACACATTTTTTATACGAATGAATAGAAAATTAATTTTATTATTACATGTAAACTTGGTGTGAATATATGAACAAAGTAAACACTATATACTGAACTGCGTTTTTGTTTTTCCATACCAGGATGTGGTAAATATAATCGTGGAACTAAATAATTTGTAATAACATCTTAACATCACACATTTTGGGCATAACAACACCACACATTATATATGTTCGTTTCATTTTCCACACATCCAGTGGTTTGTGATTGTATAATGTAATACACAGGCTAGCCGTTCAAAGTTTCCAAAATATTCCAATTTAAACAGAAAATATTAAATACCACGGACTTATTTACAAACATAAAATCTTTTTGGAATATTTCAATTAAAAGCCAGGCGTATTTCGGCAACTGGGAAGATTCATTACGCGTACCGACGCTCATTACACGTCCCCTTCGTGCCGAATTTTTCATAATCCCCCTTTAAATTGTAACCGAATCCTTAAAATGTAATTTTAGAATACCGCGATGGAAAACGTCTTGATTTTCTCGAGAAATACCCACTGTAACGGGTTATAACTTACAGAGGTTTTGATAATTTTGCAAATTGTTAACATTATTTTTTTACCGCCTCGTTGGTCGAGTGGCCAGCGTACACGCCTAACTACGTTGACCAACTGCGAGGCTCAGGTTCGATTCCCGACGGGGACAGGCATTTGTGTGAAAAACATTTAGATGTCTGCATTTCCGGGTCTGGGTGTTTATTAAATTTATTCTGGTGGTGGTGGTATTTATTTCTATGTATTACAATCGTTGACACAACACCAACTTACTACGAGGCTCGGGTTCGATTCCCGACGGGGGCAGGCATTTGTGTGATGAACATTTAGATATCTGCATTGCGAGTCTGGGTGTTTATTAAATTTATTCTGGTATCGATTTATGTATTTCTATGTATTACAATCGTTGTCTAACACCCATAACACAAGCATATAATTTGCGTACTTTGGGGTTAGATTCAATTTGTGTGACTTGTCCAGGGATATTTATTAATTATTTAAGTAAGTCCCTTTTCAAAAAGAAATAATCGTTGAATTTTAAGATTAGACTAAAGACGTTATATAGTTTACGTGGCAACAAAGTGCATGATATAGCTGTCTTTTTTAATGGTGTTTGGATTCAAGTCAGGTATGATTGAAATTGAAATTCGCAAGGTAAGCTCTTTACTTGTATCTTTTTATCATATAGAAAAACAAACAACAGTTTGCAGTTTTACCTTGCTGTCAACAAGAATTATCAAATGAACAACTCTCCCAGATTGTTTTTTTTATGACATTGGAAAGCAAAAAATTAGACGGCTTTCCTGATGGTAAGAAATTCACGCTGCCTACAGCCACCAAAGGTGACAATAGTGCGCTGTCAACCTTAGGCCGGGATGTTAGGCCCCGAGCAAAAGTAAATTAACCCGCTAACTTATCCTCCTGACCAGATCAGGTCAACGGAAAGCGCTGACATTATGGCAGCAGGAATAGGTGAGGCGGTGGTACCAATCAGCGCGAGTCGCTGGAGACTCTACCACCATGTCACGTTGTTAGTGACGGTAAGCCTATGGTCGCCTTTTAGGAGCTGCCTGGCACAGGAAGGCCGATGGTCTATTCTACAAAGGAGCCCGGACCAACACGGGGTACCTGTGCACGAATTATTCCTGCTCTTGTAATTGGAGAAATTGTCTTAATCGAGTCCGAGTTTGGAGATTGAGTGGCCTGTACGAGTGGCCTGCTGTTATGAACGATTATTAACTAATTTAAGGTCGATTCATCATCTGTTTGTTGGTTCATTTATAACAAAAATGAACACAAAAACCTTTGTTAAAAAAAATAATTGAAATACGTATTTTCATAAACTTACGTACAATCTGATTCGTTTTTCTTTAAACCTGCAATGTAATAATAAATGTGGATACTAGCTTGTAATGAAGACAATGTTAGAACAAAATAACAGTTTTAATAAAAAAAAGCTGTACATTACTGTGAACGCTGTTCCGCGCTGTCGCATACATTTGTCATTGTCAGTTGCACCGCTCTGTGGTCTTAGAAAAATATTGAATAGTTCTCCTTCTTTTCTAACTCATAGTATAATAACATCCAATAAATAATCCTCAACAGGCAGGTTTCTTTTTCTATCTTTTTTACTTAAGTTCATGCTTGTTTTCATCTAATATTATTAAGAACAATACAATAAATAATTGGGTGATGAATAAACGTCTTAACTCCAAACTATTTCCGTTAGGATTTTGTGTTTTAATGGTATATTAGCGCAATGTAAAAAAATGTTTGATTAACTTTACAAGATTGATTACACTGTCTCAGTGTTCTATAGCCTTGTAGACTGATGTCGGCGTTGACTACATGGGGTCGCGGGTTCTATATCAAATAAAAATATAAATATCTATAGCAACTGAAAACAAGGTATTTGAATTACCTCCGGCTATTAATAGTTGTAACTATGCCTACCTCTTCGGGGTTACGAACGTGAAAATACATATTTCCCAAGCTTACTTTAAGGTTAGATTCAATTATTGTATTTTATCCGGGAATACTTCTTCATTAGCTTGCAAGATATCGGTTTAACTTAAAATCTAAACTACGTTTATTTATAATCCATATAAGTCAGAAAGAGATACTAAATTTTATGTAAATTGCAATTAATCAGCCCGAGTACGTTTATATTTCCATTGTTAACTTACTTTTGTTCGAAGTCTAAAATCCCGGTGTCAGGTTGGCAACGCACCATTACCACCTTTGGAGTCTCTAGGTGGCGTGAATTTTTTACCACAAGGAAATCCGTCTGCTTGTTTGTCTTCCAATAACAAAAAAAATACGTTTGGTTTGTACACAGTTTGTTTTTTTCTTGTGTTAGTTTCAATTGTTTATTTGATAGGCAGCTTGTAAGTGGCAAGCATAAACATATCACTCATACCGTAATCATAAAAGGAGTTAAAGGTAAAATAGAGTTTTGCAACCAAAGAGGATTGATTCCACCGCCTTTTCTACTTTTCCACCATAAAGTCCGTGTCGTGCCGTAAGGTTGTCTCTACTGTTAATGTAACTAGTGTCATAAGCTTACAATAAAATTGATTTAATTTCCAATGTTTGTACTTACAATCACGTAAATTATTATGAAACACGATCCAAGCGTGATTTGATTCATATTTTTGTACTCGTATTAACTAACCAATAATTTTTATGTATAGAAGTACTATTTGAATTATGCACTTCGGCTATATTCGTCAAGCTTCGGAAATCTGAATGTATTTTAAAAATGTGTTTATCTATATAGAGCCGTTATTACATAATTAATAACTTCGCTTAAATTTAGATTTGGTCAGCCAATTTGAAAATAAAAGTATAAAGTGTAAAAAGAATAAAAAGTGTGAAGCGTAAGCGCATAATTTATATAATAATATATAGACTCACCCCCGTGTTGGTCCGGGCTCCTTTGTAGAATAGACCATCTGCCTTTCTTGCCAGGCATGAAAGGCGAGCAAAGGCTCACCGTCACTAACATCGTGAATTCTGACTAGGTGGTAGAGTTTAGCAGCGACTCGCCCGTATTGGTACCACCGCCTTACCTATTCCTGCCGCCATAACGTCATGACGTGTTTCAGTTCGGAGGGTAAGGTAACCGGTAAACTTACTTTTGCTCGAGGCCTAACATCCCGGCCCCAGGTTGGCAACGCACCATTACCACCTTTGGTGTCTCAAGGCGGCGTGAATTTCTTACCATCAGGAAATCCGTCTGCTTGCTTGCCTTCCAATATCATAAAAAAAAATATCTATTTTGAAAATATGTATATTAGTATCAGATAGGTATTTATTGGTATACAAAGGATAATAATCGCCGGTGGTCTAGTCTAGTCCGTGGTCATCGGGCAACTCAAAATGTATTTTTTTTTAATTGTATGATAAAAACGACAACTTCTTCTACCTCTACTTGCCATTTTGAAAATGCGGGCGTGAAGATACTGAAGATACGACGTACAATAACACGTAGTTTGTAGGTTGCTTATAGCCTAGAATTAGACTTTATTTAATATGTACTTAACTATTATTCTACTGATTTTTTTTGACAATCCAATGCTAATGACAGAAAGTTCTGTACAATATTTAATTGGCTTACAATCTAGTTAAAAAGTTTAGAAGTATCTTCACGCCTAGATCCCGAAGAATAAGTCAGAGGCACCCACGACTAGACGAAGACACTAAGTGCCACAATGTGCTTGGTGGCAAGCCTATCCAACCGGGCACATGTCCAATACCGATCAACATTTTTTTATTAGAAAATTAGAAAAACCCCGTTTTATTTTTATTACCAGAGCTGCGAATTGAACCAGAGATCTTATGATGTCAAATCCAACACCTAGACCGCTAGACCACAGAGGCGATCTTAACAAATGGTTGAACAGAATCAACCTACGCGATATTCCCATTAGGCCAACGAAGCTATCAAAAAAGGCATTTCCATTTCCATAACCGCAATGAATTTCAACTTTACATCATAAAAGTGACTTCACTCACTGCAAGAATAAAGGGTGAATACAATTTTCATAAAAGTAATAAAATTTTTATATTCGCCCAGCGCCTCGATCGAACACTTTTAAATTACGCTGACGTAAAAATACGATGTATTTAGCCTGTGTAATTGTATATATTGTGACATAAACGACCCACCGGACTGTCCGTCATTTAAATTTCCATCAGCTTCCGTTGCCCAGATGTGCTATATCGGCACATTTACAAATTTACCTGTTCAGTGCACGTCAGCGCTATTATAATATGTTTTTTATAAATAAAACGGAATCCGTTTCCCCGAATTTAAATTTCAAATTTCGAATCAAATTGATTCTAAATTCAAATAATGTTGACAATAGCATGCCATACATTTTGTTACACAACCGTTTTGTGCAAAACGGTTTTTTGTTTGATATTCTTGTTACAAATTATGAGCAAATAAAATTTTAACATACACGCCTTTTGGTATAGATGTTTTTTTTTCGCTAACATGAATCTGTAGTATATTTTTATAATATTATAAATGCGAAAGTTTGTATGTATGGATGTATGGATGTTTGGACTCTTTCATTCAAAAACTACAAAGCCGATTACGATGAAATTTGGTATGTAGGTAGCTGAAGACCCAGAATATTATATAGGCTACTTTTTATCCCGGAGTTCCCGCGGGATTGGGACTTACACGGGTGAAACTGCGGGGCACAGCTAGTATAGTATATGTTGTACAGAAATATTAAAATATATTTAAATATTTATTTGTATATTTCCTTTAATCAGACTTTTGCCTAATT
Source organism: Calephelis nemesis (assembly GCA_002245505.1). Classification (NCBI taxonomy): domain Eukaryota; kingdom Metazoa; phylum Arthropoda; class Insecta; order Lepidoptera; family Riodinidae; genus Calephelis; species Calephelis nemesis. Next base: position 9,393 of record NJDD01002458.1, read on the forward strand.
TTTGATTCAATGTCATTTTTAACCCCCGACAGAAAAATAGGGGCGCTATAAGTTTGATGTGCCTTGATGTGTGCGAGCGTGTGTATTTTTGACTATGGCATTGTAACTCCTAAACAAATAGAGCGATTTTGATGCGGATTTTTCGTTTTGAAAGCTGACTTGAGATGATCTGTTTATGAGACCGAGATAGTTCATAACTTAATAACTGAAGTATGGAAATATCAAAATTGTTTAATAACTTGATTACAGTTTACTGTTTTTTTGGTGAACAACTATTGGGGTTTGGTGTTCTGTGCGCATCTCAACGTTAGAAGAGAGAGTTGGTTATAATATCAGATAAAGCACGAGAGTTGTATGGATGGAGAGTGCTATCGGCGAGCTTTACACTACAAATTTTCCTGTGAAGTAAGGCGTTCTGGCCGCTTTCTAACAATAAGATAGGAGAAAGAGTGGGATAGAAAGAAACTGCTGCTGTTAAAATAAAAAAACCTTTTTCCGCTGGTTTGGTCACGTGCAAAGAAGTTGAAAGATAGACACAGATAATATACAATGTGAATGACGATGGATGTGGGTACCCGGGGAGACTTGGTTTGACATTCCACCATCAAATCGGTCAGGAATAGTTCGAAGGTGGTGTCATGAGTCCAAAACCAACGTCTTTTCTCGAAAGCTATATATAGTATATTAAAAATGGGTTAGTAAATTATTAATGTCTTAAATTATTTTTTTAAAAAACTTTTTTATTTTTTCAATTTTCTCAAGAGAACGAGAGTAACCGACGTAGTTTAGAGAGTCAGCAAGCTGAAGTGGGCAGGCTTCATTGCTCGCAGAACCGATAACCGCTGGGGAAGAAAGGTTCTCAAGTGGTGGCCCCGCACCGGAGGACGTGGTGTTGGACGACCTCCCACCCGGTAGACTGATGATATGGTTAAAAGTCGCGGGGAGTCGCTGGTTTGTTGCTGGCTAGCTGGTTGGTTGGCTGGTTGGTGGGCTGGTGATCGTGACTTGTGGCGCTCTTTGGGGGAGACCTATGTCCAGCAGTGGACGTCTTCCGGCTGATAATAATGATGATTGTTTCAATACTGTTACCGACAACTATACATCAACGTATTTGCAACAAAACAGCGTATATGTTAAAATATTTTTATACTATCCAATCGTGTTAAAGTAACTGGCATCGACATACATGTTTTGTACCTGGCAACCCAGGTTAAAAACAAGTAACCCAAGTTCTGCACATTTTATACGTTTTATACTTTAATTCAGGATACAGTTTTCTTATTATCTTAAAAAATGACGAATAAAAAAACTGTGCAGGGTTTTTAGGCTTCCCTTTTACGATATATTTTCAAAACTAAATGTAATATAAAATATGTCTCACACTATTATCAGGCAGTAGAAGGACGACTTAGGTTCGTATCTTAGACTATTTAATACCTATAAACTGTTAATTGATTTTTGGACAAATCATAAATATATATAGTCACGTAAAGGCCAACTAAATATAGTAACATTTTGATTTATCGTGAATGAAACTATTTTTCAAACATCTAAATGGAATGTTATCGTCACATCTTAACTATTAACACTTTGTCGGTATTCTCCTTTGTCATGATCCGAGTTGGAGAATAGGGTGGCCAATAAACGTGTAAATAGGGTTCAATATTTCTGCCACAAAGGCGAAAAAATCTATCTTGTTTATAAGCGACGTTTGTATCTAACCATCAGAAAAAGAATGCCGCCATCTTTCTTTGCTAACTTATAATTTTTATTTCATAAGATGTTTTCTTGACCAACAATTAATACTTATTAATAGTAGAAAACAAAATTAGGGAAATAAAATTATAACAACTTTTTAGGTAAGCTGTAATGGCCAAAGGAAATAGACTTTATTTTTTATATTACTAATTTACCACAAGTTCAAAGTGTGACTAAACAAAATAAGCTAAAATCCACTAGAGGAAAATTTTAAAAGAAATATTTTTTTTTTATAGAAGAGGAGGCAAACGAGCAAGTGGGTCACCTGATGGAAAGTGATCACCGCCGCCCACTAACATCCGCAACACCGGGAGTATCACAGATGCGTTGCCGACCTTTAAGGAATGAGTACGCTCTTTTCTTGAAGGTCCCTAAGTCATAGATGTTTGAGAATACCGCCCTCGGTAACTGATTCCACAAAGGTGTTATACGGGGTAAGAAATGTCTTCGGAATCGCACAGTTGTAGATCGCCACGCATCGAGGTGATGGGCATGATACCTTAAACTCTGACGCGATGTCCGAAGGTGGAAATCAGCAGCTGGAATTAAACCAAACAACTCCTCAGAGCATTCCCCATGATAGATGCGGTAGAGATATTATATTTTGTACTCCCGTTTCAAATTTAAACTGTGTGACTTGAATCAATACAACTAGAATTCTCAATTTCGTTGAAACTATTTGATTTTGTGACGATTTCTTCGGGCTCATTCTTTTATTTGATCAAATACGCTCCTTGAATGTTTCATGAAGTTAATAAACGAACAAAATGGCTTTGTTTCTTATTTGGTTTATTTGTTGTTGTTAGAAAAAGCTAATACATGTTTTGATTACACGGAGAGTATTGGATTATTGTGTAAATACACTGAACAAAGAATATAATTTTTCATTCATACATTTATTTTGGGTGATTTTTACTCCGTTGGGAAAAAATAAGGTGCATGCGATAAATTTATTCTTCATTTCAGGCCCCAGACATTTACTAAATTTATTATATATACAAGTGTAATAGACAAAATAATAGTAAATTTTGCTTAATTTGGAGATAGATCTAGAGATTAAGAGATATCTGTACATAATGAAAACTCTAAAAAACTCTAAACAAATACAGGGTAAGTACACAGTATAGAGGAATTATATTCAGAGGATGAAAAAATCTCTTCATCGAAATATTTTTTCAATATATGTATGTTTTAGAAAACTTTTTGAATAACAATACTTTTTTCTTTATTTTCAACTTCATGTACATCTCAGTTTCCAAATATAAACTATTTTGTCCATTTTTCTACAATGAGGATATATTTTTGCTGTGCCCAGATGCCTTTCTTAGACTAAATCTGACCCTGGATGGATGGAAGGACACAATTATATTTGTTTATCTTAAAAGATGTATGAATACGTTTACACTGGGGTGTACATTATGTGTCAGAACATTCTACTTTTTAGTCAGTCCCAAAGCAACACCATTATGTATTTACATTAGTATCTAATTTCTAACAAGGACCTTTAAAGCTTGGATTCTGTTAGTGGACGTGACAGATGTTTTAGAAATTAGCACTTAAACTGTCCGGTATAAGGGCTATAATTAACTAACTGGCACGTGCCCTGAGTGCCATCGCTTCTCTGGATAAGAGCTATTTGCTAAGAGCCAAGAGGTGTACCAATTACGTGGAAATTTAATATGGGTGCGAAACAATTTTCCGAGCGACTCTTGTTATATTGTAGGCTTTAGAGTTGTATTGATTGTATTTAAAAATATAATATTATAATAATAATACATTACATTTAAGGCTTGATTTTCAATTAGCTTAAAAGGGTCAATTCATATTTGATGTACCTATCTTAATACTTATAATAAAACTTAAGAAAAGTGAAATGTGTACATTGAAAGTATTAAAAGAATAGGTGGTGACTAAAAAGGGGCACCAGAATGTATAATTTTAGAATTTTTACCCGTATGCCTGTACCCTGAACGAAATTTGGCTTTGCAGGTTTTTTTTTATGATATTGGAAGGCAAACAAGCAGACGGATTTTCTGATGGTAAGAAATTCACGCCGCCTAGAGACACCAAAGGTGGTAATGGTGCGTTGCCAACCTGGGGTCGGGATGTTAGGCCTCGAGCAAAAGTAAGTTTACCGGCTACCTTACCCTCCGAACCGGAACACGTCATGACGTTATGGCGGCAGGAATAGGTAAGGCGGTGGTACCAATCCGGGCGAGTTGCTGCTAAACTCTACCACCTAGTCAGAATTCACGGTGTTAGTGACGGTGAGCCTTTGCTCGCCTTTTACGAGCTGCCTGGCAAGGAAGGCAGAAGGTCTATTCTACGAAGGAACCCGGACCAACACGGGGAATATAATATAATGTTTATTTAATATTTAATAAAAACAGTCTTAAATAAGCATCGAGTGTTTTCAATTCTTTTCAACCATCACCGTACATTCATAAGATTTACTATTATATGAAAAACTTAATCCAGACTTTTTAGAAAGAACTGTAACGTATAATAGAATTTCCTAGCTATTTCATAGTAGGTACATGAGGAGTAAAGAGAGAAACAAACTTTTTTTATATCAGTCATAAAACTTACAGTAATCTAATACCACTTTCATCAACTTCGTTTGTTCAACCACAACAAAATGGCCGCGGAAATCCAACCCAACTGTCAATATAACATCTAAAACAAGTCCATTCAATCACGAGCTGAAATAAAATAGGCATCAGTTTAATCGGGCACAGCTGAAGCCCTGTTCTCACGTTATTTGGTCCGCAGCGGTCTGTCCGCCGATTTTTTTATCAACATTTGCCACAAATATTTAAAAAGCCATGTAAATATTGACTGCAGTGTGACTGTTTGTAGTTAGAAAAGTTTGAATTCTAAAACTTGTTTTTAACTGTTAGTTACCGTTAAGTAAAAAAAATACTGTAGACATTTTTTTTTAAATAAGTTTTTAAAATATTTTGTCAAAATGCGAAAAGATTTACTGTGAATGTTAGGTATACTAGAAGATTATTTTAAGTAACTATTTATCAAAAGAAATAAATTTCTATTGCTTTTAATACGTAGATTTATTTTGTATTATCTTCATGTTATTCTTATATTACCCTACAAATTTTCAGAACCTCAACTAGCAGAGCATTGGCTTACGCAAAAAAAAAATTTTCTTAAAAAATATTCTACATCCAGGCCGAAACCAGAAAAAAAAGAAAAAAATATTTTCACGCCCTTATCTCCGAAGAGAGAGGCAAATGCACAACCAGAGCACCCACGACTAGCCGAAAACGATAAGTCCCACAATGTGATAGGTGGCAAGCCTATCCCAACCGGCCACATATCCTATCTCGAGCAACATTTTACTTTATTAGAAAATTGGAAAAATTCTGTTTTCGTTTTGTTGCCCGACCCAGGATTCGAACCGTCCCTCGTGCAGTCAAGTCCAACAACTGAAACGCTAGACCATAGAGGCGAGAAGAAGCATAGAGATAGAGAGAATCCAGGAAAAGTACGTTTATCTAGATAACTGATGTGAAACTTACGTCATTACGACAGGAATAGACAAGGCTGTGAAACTCGAACAGCTATTTAGCTATACATAATATTTTTGATATTTCCATGAAACGTTGACAAATATTAAAATTATTTCATTTCGACGTTAAATATTTGAATAAGGAAATAACAGCTGTTTTTGTGGAGGCATCTTAATTTCCCCGGATGACGGTGAATAAACAGAGCCGTGTACCTACGTATATTAGAACCGTTTGTGCTCACGCTCTCCGAGGACAATTTCGCTGCGGAGCTGAGAACACTATTCTAAAATCGGAAATTCTATCTTTATTCTACAGTTACATTAAGATAAAACGTTTTAATGATTTAGGATGGCAGATTCATTTTCTTTTTTAGAAAAGATTAAAAACCTGGGCAAACGCAACTACTTTTCAAAGTTTTAGATATTTCTGATATTTATACTTTTACTCATGTCTTATGTTTCATGTTAGTTAATAACAGATTACGACATCTAAAAAACTTATACTCATATTCTACTCATTCCACACTTATCATGAAAAGAGTATTTATATGATCGAAAAATCAAGCCATATTTTTTATGTTTTTGAAAGCGGTCAATACCTAATACCTATTAAAATAACATGATACAATAATTGTGATAAATTATTCATATTGGCCATGTGCATGAGGCTTGCCATCTATCACATTGTGGGACTTTGTGTCTTTGGCTAGTCGTGGGTACCCTGGTTGTGCCTGTGCCTACTAATTCGAGGATATGGGCGTGAAGATACTTATACAATTTATAAACTTAAATATTGCTAATGTTTTGTACAATTGAACGTTTAACTGATATATTAAGAACAGCATTTAAGAACCCGGCCTTTATTCTTCGGTTACATTCACATACATTTTAATGTTTTATGAAAATTTTAATGTTCTCGCAAAATCTGAAGATTCATGCCCAGTCTCCTACGGGGTACGCAGAGATATTGGAGTGCCAAACGTCATGTTCTTTGCAAACTTGCCTAACTTTCCCCACATTAAACACTATTTTCATACACACACGCTAGTTTTGGAGACTTTGTGCACGATCCGAACATTTTTTTATAATATTGGAAGGCAAACAAACACACATTTTTTTATGGTAAGAATTTCAAGATACCTAAAGACACCGAAGGTGGTAAGGGCGCGTTGCCAACCAGGATGTTAAGTCTTGAGCAAAAGTAAGTTCATTGGCTGTCTTATCAACGATAAGCCCTGACGTTATGGCGATAGGTAAACGCAAGACCGCGGTACCAATCCTGGCGATGTCGCTGGGAAACTCTACCACTTAGTCAAATGTCACGGTGTTAGTGACGGTTTTTGACGTTAGTTAAATGGTATGGTATTAGTGATTGTGGGATTTGATCGTGGAATGTAAGTACTTACATTCACTCATATCCTACTGATTGTATTGAAGTATTTTTATGTATAATATAGAATATATTTACTATAACAAATTTTATATCAATAAAGTTTAAACTAACTTAATTCATCAAACTTGAGCAAACACATGTTATAGGGTGATGTAGGCTACGCTTTATGAATTACGCTTACTGCTTACCTGATTGTAAAAGACAACGGACAAAGTGGCAGGATGCTAAGCCTTCAGTATTCTTACTACCCTGGAACTATACACATGCTCACCTGTTCTAAGCTCTAAGTTCGGATTTCCGCAAAGTAACGTCTTTTTCTATAAATTAGACGATATATACACACCAAGACCGATAACACGGGGAATCATACATACATACATCACACCATACACAGACACTGTAATAGAAACTGCTATAGATCGCGTCAAGAAAATAACGACATTGGAGTTAAAAAATTAAAACACACTTAAAACCCAACTTATCGAAAATTTAAACCATCGTTTCAGTTCACGGTACTATTTTGAAAATAATAGGATTTTACAAGGAAGTCCAACATTTCCTATTTTTAAGGTATTAATCTCACACACATTTAACTTTAAGTAAGTACCATTACGTAAAATACGCTACACAATGAAGATTAGCATAATATGGTTTATAGATAAGCATTCTAACGCAACGCGGTTATCACAAGGTAATTATTTCAAAAATAAACAAATAATAAATACAGTAAGGTGGGTTTTACGCCAAATGTGCGGCAACGCATTTTTTTTTTATGACATTGGAAGGCAAACAAGCAGACGGATTTCCTGATGGTAAGAAATTCCCGCCGCCTAGAGACACCAAAGGTGGTAATGGTGCGTTGCTAACCACAAGTCGGGATGTTAGGCCTCGAGCAAAAGTAAGTTTACCGGCTACCTTACCCTCCGAACCGGAACACGTCATGACGTTATGGCGGCAGGAATAGGTAAGGCG
>NJDD01002458.1:40060-58061 GCA_002245505.1 Calephelis nemesis
CTTACTTTTGCTCGAGGCCTAACATGCCGGCTTGTGGTTGGCAACGCACCATTACCACCTTTGGTGTCTCTAGGCGGCGGGAATTTTTTACCATCAGGAAATCCGTCTACTTGTTTGCCTTCCAATGTCATAAAAAAACATAGCTAGCCATGCGACTATGATAATTCAGAACAAGATTTCGTGACGCCGACAAACCTAACAGCCAAAGAGAGTAAAGAGTTGGAAGAAGAAGAATATAATATGTACAGATCCTGCAGAACCCAGTCGTGCCAACTCACAATAATTTTATTCTTATTTTTAATGCCGCGAACTGAAATATAATTTTCAATACAGTGTTTCGCTGTGAAATAATAAGCTCTCCAGCCGTGAAATTTTACTGAAATCGGTTGCTTTTTATCTCGAAATTACGAGCGACGTTGCTTTATGCTGCAAAATTATAAGCTTTTCATGCGTAAAATTTTCATTGAAATTGGTTCAGTAATCTTCAAGTTTATGAGTTTATGGCTATATTTAATCCACGTATGAATTATTCAAGATAAGAGACTTCTGTTTTTTGCCATTATTTTAAAATACCTTTAACACCAAATCTCTTGCGGGGTAGGTAGTGCCAAGTGATACTAGTTATTTTATTGAATCAGGCGTTACTTTGCGGAAATCCATTGTAACAGATGTAAAATAAGCCTTTATTTTGCTAATTCCGCATAAGCAGTCTAACTGTTGTGGCAAGTAATCCTCCAAACGACACAGAATATGACAAGCCTAACTGACGTTCCCACCACCCACCTCCGCGACCAGAACACGAATATAGGAAGAGCTCGGGAAACAATATAAATTGTCACGTTCTTCACATGTGACAACCCTACCTAAAGTTCCCACCTCCCACCACCGCGACCAGATCACAAGTAGAGTCCGAATACTGGAAACAAAAACACTTGTCACGTTCTTCGCCAACTTTGTCGAAGCACTCACCACAGAGAACACCAAATCGCACTCGACGTACGTTTCGCCTCGACACCGAGGCATCCTCAAGAAATCGACTGTACCGTACAAACGACGACACAAAAGTGACTTGCCGCCGCTTTGGGTGCGCCTTATATAGACCAAACGCCCCGATATCAATTATTCGAATTCGCTTCACGAATCGATTGTGGAATTTTGTGCGACTCGATTGCTGCTAAAAATTCGTAATAATGAGGAATTCGATACATTTATTTGTTCATTCAACAATGTTCTGGACACATTATTGTGTTTTATGATTTCTAATTGTTCCAAAATATTTAATCTAATTCCTTTTTCACAAGTATGAATTATTTCGAAGAAGTGATCACCAGCCAAACTATGACCAGCCTCCAAAAGATGTTTTGCAAAATCGGATATAACTAAGTGCTTATTTCTGAACGCCGCTATGTGTTCTTTGTAACGTGTTTGAAAACTCCGACTTGTTTGACCTATGTATGTTCCGTTACACTCAGAACACTAAATTAAATTGCGCGGAATTAGCAAAATAAAGGCTTATTTTACATCTGATACTAGTTAGACATGCTCAAATACTGCTCTTTTCATGCTAAAATATTGATTTTAGAATTTTATAACAAAACTTTTACAAGTATCAGTTTATTAGTAGCTCTACTCTAAATATATCAAATAATGAAAAATAAAAAGGAAAAATAATGTTATCGTATTATTTTTTTATGTTCTTTAACGACAGTGATCAATAGTTCATGGATAAACCGGCTATTTTTTGTACAAAACCTTAAGAAGCCAGGCTTACGTTGGCAACACATCATTATTATCTTCAGTGTATGTGTCTAAAGGGAATTTCTTACCATCAACATATCAAACACATGTTTGTATTTCTAATTTATATAAAATAAAAAATATATAATATAGTAAGTAATATAGGTATAATGTTTAATTTTAGGATCATATCCTAAAATTAAACATTTTCATTGAACGCCCGACAAAACATATATGTAGTCTTGTCACAAGTCATCACGATCACGTGATTAAAAAATCCATTACTATTTTTAAATATTACGTACACTATGCTAATATATCTTCGAAAGAATTATGTATTGTTAGTGTAGTTTATATATAAATAGTTCATGTTATATGAGTTTGAAATAAATTTCTTATATATTTATCGTAATCTTTCTTTGTATATAAAATCGATTTCTGTTCGTTACTCTCGCTAAAAATAAAGAACAGCTGGACAAATTTGGCTAATTTTTGTTTTGTGTTATTTGTGGTAGTTTACCAGAGCAGGTTTAAAAGATGAGAAAAAATAAAAACTGATAGGAAAAACAACATTTTATGTTTTCTAGCGAAAGCTAGTCGTATATATAAAAATAAATCACCCTAAAACTCGAAAACAGTTGAACCGATTTGGCTAAATTTCGTTTTCAATTATTTGTTCAAGTTCAGGGAAGATTTGAAAGATTTTTTTTTATGTTATAGGAAGGCAAACAAGCAGATGGATTTCCTGTTAATAAGACATTCACGCCGCTTAGAGACACCAAAGGTGGTAATGGTGCGTTGCCAACCTGAGGTCGGGATGTTAGGCCTCGAGCATAAGTAAGTTTACCGGCTACCTTACTCTCGGAACCGGAACACGTCATGACGTGATGGCGGCAGGAATAGGTAAGGCGGTGGTACCAATCCGGGAGAGTCGCTGCCAAACTCTACCACCTAGTCGGATGTCACGGTGTTAGTGATGGTAAGCCTATGCTCGCCTTTTACGAGCTGCTTGGCAAGAAAGGTAGATGGTCTATTCTACAAAGGAGCCCGGACCAACACGGGGAAAAAGATACGGGGATAATAAGAAAAAGAGAAATACTGCGAGGGAACTAGGAAAAACAACATTTTAATTTTTTCCATGCAAACCGAACGAGAACGAAGTTCAGCGGGACAGCTAGTAATGTACATATTTATGTATAAAAAACTTTTATGTAGATATTAAAGAACATATATAATATTATAACCTCTATATTTTTACCTGATATATTAATCTAATACACGTTAGTTGTATGTAAAACATTTTCCACTTACGTTACATGTATGCCAGTTCAAATGTAATTTCAGATTATATCATACATTTCATTCTAACAATATATGAAGACACTAGTCACTAGTGTGACTTTATAAAAGAAACAAATTTACATTTCAAAGAGTAATTACTCTTTCTTCCACCTTTTAGTCATAAACATAACTCTGATTATAAAATATGCATTGCATTTTACCAAACCATTTTAACTACTCGTTGAACCCATTTAGAAATTTTATGGCAATTGAGGTATAAATTTATGCCGACGATGTCAGCGAAAACGACGATTTTGTGTGATAAAAACTTATTTAAATGTTTAAACTCTATAATGAAATAAATAATCATACGTTACCTGACATGGGTGATTTGTATAAACTCAATATTGGTTCAGACATTAGGGGGCCGCCAGCCTCTGAAAATCAAATGTTACGTTCAGGAACTATCTGTGTATTAAAATATATTGCAATACCGTGATACCTTAATAGCCACTACAAACATTCGAAAGATGAATTTATGAAAAAATAAAGTTGCGATCTGACTAGTTTTTATAAAGATTTAAATGTCAGCTTAGGCCAAATATTTGATACTTGTAATTTATTCAAACAACAATTATTATTAAAATAAAAACTTAAATACTTCTAATTTGGTTTGAGGTATACATATGATATCAAATGACTACATTTAATAATTGCTAAAACTGAACTTCCTACAGGTAAGTTCGTTTGATTTCAATTATGATTGTTAGTAGAAAATCTCAATGACCACACTATTTTATTTTTAGAGCTAGCTTTCTAACAGCTTTTAGAACACATAAAAATAAATTAATCCTTAAAGCTAAAAGTTCGTGAGAAAAAGTTATTACTCTCAAAGAGCAATTGAAGTAAGCAATAAAATTGGAGCGTGCGTTAGGCAAAATATCTTTCAACATTTTGGCTGCACTCACGACGTTTATTTCTCAGATAACTTCGCTAATAGCCCGGAAGTACATCTGCTAGAACTGCCAAGAATTTCACAAAAGAATTATATTCTACTTCCAAAGCAATTTCACATCTGAGTTTGTTAACTCAATTGCGAACCTTAGACTTTTGTATCACTTCCTTTGTCGCTTTATAACATTTGCTCGACGACTGACAACGTTGTTTATGTTCTTTCTACAATCCTAATTTTATTATTCGTCTTTACGCAGAATTGCTTAAGGATTTGCTTTTATGAAAATTAAACAATGAGTCCAAAATAGAAATACGTTTCTCTTTAGTTCAGAATATTTTTTTTATTTTCAGGATTTTGTGGGTATGTTTTTATTATGTTATATTTTGTTATTTGAAATTTTTTAGAAATTAATTATGGCTTGAAACGAGAAATCAAAACCAGCAAAATTAAACGACCTACTAGATACTAAATTAATGTGAAAAATTAAAAGGTATCAATATCAATACTTACAAAAGAGTTTAGGTTTTCAACTTAGACTTAATCTAGTATTTTTTTGAATCCGATTTGCTTAGCTCTTCAGATGAGGTAAAAATAGGCAAATGAAAAAACCAGAAGAAAACGAAGCCAAAAAATACTTTAGTTTATTATTTTATACGAATATTTTCCTAAAATAAATTTAATATTCAATAAACACAGTTCTTTTACGATATTATTTATAGGTTTGAGATTATAGTTTACAATACGTTCCTATTTTAAACATTGTGTCAGAAGAGAATTCGTACAACTGTCAAACAATAAGACGATTGCGTCGTAAATTTTACATGTAATTGAGACAGGCATTAAACTCAGATCCCATTAAATTAATACATTTGTGAGATTACTTACATCTGCTCTCGTGTTAAATGGGTCAGATATACATTTATAACACGAAACAATCTATTTTCTTTAGATAGATATGTCGTTTTTATTTTTAGGTTGGCTTAGCTAAGTCTGTGACTGATGACCTGTTATGATGCCAACAGAAAATTTTTTGCTTGTGTCTTTTATGGTCTGTGGTCAAATTCACATAATAAATCACAATCAAAATCAATCAAAGAATTTCCCGCGCGTCAATTTAAGGATTGACTTGGTACTGTTGAAGGCTCCAAGGTGTTAAAAAATACGTCTAGTATATTTGATATTTTCCATCGTCGGCGCTTGGTAAAACTTCCACATATTCATATTTTTAAATGAAGAAACACTTGTACTGTTTTACGTATCACTTATACTTTATTATTTTATAAATAGCCTACCGGTTTCGCTTATGACAGCATCATCAGGGCTAGAACTTAATCATAAGCGAAACCGGTAGGCTATTTATAAAATAATAAAGTACAAGTGATACGTAAAACAGTACAAGTGTTTCTTCATTTAAAAATATGATTTCTAGTATAAATATATAATACGTAAGTTTCTTCAACCACAGAGGCACAACCAGGGCACCCACGACTAGCCGAAGATACTAAGTCCCACAATGTGATAGGTGGCAAGCCTATCGCCAACCGGGCACATATCCTATCCCGAGCAACATTTTTTTTATTAGAAAATTGAAAAAACTTAGTTTTCTTTTGTTGCTCGACCCGAGATTTGAACCCGGAACCTCTTGCAGTCAAGTCCAACAACTGAACCGCTAGACCACAGAGGCGATGAATGAATAATACGTGTTTCCTAAAATGTAGAGTAACATTATGTTTCATTTTAAACATTACTTTCTGATAAGTTTCTTTCTTATTTCATAACAAACCCATGGAAAAATTATAAATTGCTATTGGTTTTAATGAAATTCAATTACAATATCACATCACGTCATTAAGTTGTAAACCCATTTTAGAAACCCTGGATCAAAGGTAAAAAAGCATTGTTACAATCTATTACTTTGTTGAAATATATTATGTACAATATTTGCATGAACCTAATCTGTAGTAGTTTAACCTAATTTTCAAACCCCAACGGAAATGAAAACTGTTATAGGTTTGACTTGTCAGTGTGTTAGTCTGTGGCATCATAGCTTTTGAACGGATGGACCGATTGTGATTCGGATTTTTTTGTTTGGAAACTCATGTGATTGACATGGTTCTTAGTTCTGTAGCTTTTTGATGGAGGTCTGTCCAGGCGTTAAAATTCTAGAGCTTGTTAACAATCTATTTGTAAGCATCGGAATAGATATAAACGCTTGTAGGTATTTTATTTCACTTTTAAACATATATACGACCTAACAGTTAAAGTAAACGAATATTGGTAAAACTAGGCTGGTTTGATGGTAGAGCTTGAACATAGGAGACGTTACCCTGCAATGTGGTAGTAGACACCGAGTTTGGACTAATGAGATTCATCGAAACTAGATGTTTTCATATTTGCGGGTGACGAAGACTTGATTAAAAGGACCTGACGATTAAATGGAGAGGTGACTGAACTAACATAAAGTTAGGGTATTAAGTTTCTTAATTTTGCAGTTTACTTAATGTATATGAAGAGGAGAGGATTTGTAACTTTGTCTTGTCTATATGTGTATGAGTTTCTGTGGCTTCTTTGGCCCTAAAATTGGCCGAGGCTCGGGTTCGATTCCCGACGGGGGCAGGCATTTGTGTGATGAACATTTATATGTCTGCATTTCCGGGTCTGGGTGTTTATTAAATGTATTCTGGTATCTATTTAAGTATTTCTATGTAATAGTATCGTTAACACCCATAACACAAGCATATAATTTGCATACTTTGGGGTTAGATTCAATTTGTGTGATTTATCCAAGGATATTTATTTATTTTTTTATTTGTCGATATTTCGGCCTAGTTGCATAGGCCGTAGTCACGACAGGACTGTAAATTTTATAAAAAAAAAGTTAAGAAAAAGTTAAGCTGCGTTTTTTCAACCCCGGCCCCAACGCAAAACTAGGGGTATTATTAGTTTGCTGTGTGTGATGAATTTTAGTATGTTTGATAACTGGTTTGATGTAGAGATTTCTTAGCTATCATTTAAAGAGATCTGTACTATCTGAGACAGTTAAATCAACATCCAGAGGAGTTATAGCCAGGGTTGGTATAATAATAATAATAATAAATCATCTTTATTTCACATAAACCTACAAGAGGCACTTGTGACGGGTCTATATAATAATAAATCTACCACCGGATCGGAACGCGGCCGCACACTGAGAAGATCCGGCAAGAAACTCAGCGGACTTGTCTTTTTTTTTCTTACTCTAAAATATATTTACAATAATTTATGTAATGATACAATATATTTTATAAGAGACTGGCATGAGGAGCAACTAATCCCAAGCAGTCTTATCTGTTAAATATTCAGCAATGTTATAATAACCTTTTTGATTTAATTTACATTTAACACATTTCTTAAATTTATTAATTGGAAGTTCTTTCATATGAGTGGGAAGTTTATTGTAGAACTGTATACATAGGCCCATGAAAGAATTGCTTACTCTGTGGAGACGAGACACATGCACAGCAAGATTATTTTTATTCCTAGTATTGACACAGTGTATATCACAATTTTTTTAAATGAACTTGAATTTCTGTGAACATACATTAAATTTTCAAAGATGTACTGGGATGCTACAGTTAGAATTTTGATTTCTTTGAATTTTTCTCTCAGGGAAACTCTTGGGCCTAGGTTATAAATTGCCCTTATGGCTCTCTTTTGTAAAATAAATATAGTATTGACTTCAGCAGAACTCCCCCAGAGAAGAATTCTTAGTACTCCCTTCCCTTTTTTTCCCTCCCTCAGAGAAGTATTACTTTACCCATTCCTGATGCCAGAACATATATTCTTGTCAATGTTGCATTTCGGTTTGGAACTTAGAAAAGTCGGTAACGGTAAAGTACACTTACTTAGTCAAGAGGTCACATATATCAGTATTATTGTGGCAACTCACCACATATATAGAAAAAAACACAGTTGCACTTCATGTAATGAAATAATTCAACCGCGAGAAAAGAAAGAAAGAAAAGAGGGGTGTCAAATTAATTAACAAAATGTTCAAATTTTTTTTTTATATTTTATAGGGACACAACAAGCAGCCGGATTTCCTGATGGTAAGAAATGCCGTTGCCTATAGACACCAAATACCTAATGGTGCGTTGTCAACTTGAGGCTAGGATGGTTAGCCTCCTGCGTAAGTAAGTAAACCGGCTACCCTACCCTCCAACCGAAACACGACAATAACGAGCATTGTCATTTCGCGGAAGGAATAGGTAAGGCGGTGGTGCCTGTATGTCCGGGCGAGTCGTTGCAGGACTCGACCACCTAGTAAACCAATATACAATATTTCATACATTGATGTAAAATCATAGCTATATTGGGAAAAATATTTCACCATTAGAAACGTGTGATGTCTCCATGGGTTTGGAAAGGTAAAGTAACTCGTGCAAGTTTATGTGTAACCCATTCCTAAATAAACCGACTGCGGAACTTTATGACTTTGACTTTGAAGTGCTTGGGTCATAGGGGAATGGAAATGTAATTATTTCAAAATATCAAGGTTTTGTGTGTACACCACAAATATCGTATTTTTTGTGATATAATACCGGCAAAAAGCAGGCCATTAGCCGCAATAACTCCTGAGCTTGCCATTGGTTGTGTATGCGAGACTGAAGGGTAACTTAAATATAGGCACACACCAATAACGTCTATATTATGAATAAGCGATGCTTGTATCTCATAATCAAAAGAGTTGCTGGATTATACGCTATCTGTTAAAGTAAATAAAGTACTATTTAAGATGCATCTAATGACTACCTTGTAGTACATCAGAATTTCACATGCATACTCAATTTCAGGTAAATCGGTAACCGCATAGAAATTAAATTTAAATTACAAAACTCAAAAACAAACACATATAGATGAAGATGGGCTATGTCAAACAGCGACTGAACGTTCCTGGATTAAATTTAATAACAAATTTAAAGAGTAACAGAGTTAAATATTTAATTAAGGAACATGCCTCAAGGTCCCAATCTTAATTGATCATACCGCATTTTTGTCCTTTCAAAGAGTGTTAGCCAAATGGTTTCAAGCAGCACAACAAAGAGACATAGAGTCATCTCATGACATAGCTCGTTTACGATTTTGAAAATATAATAATGAAAATAAAGCATAAAACGTAAAATTATATTTGATTAAACACACAGAATTTTCGACTTAATTAAGAGATTTATTAAAGTTAACCCTTAAAAGATCAGTATCTTTACTACTAAGGTAACAGACTTAATTTAGGTTGACTAAACCCTTCGGCTATCTACTAACCGTAAATTCAATTAGTTAATAGAAGACTATTCTTGTAAGTCGTATCTAAGATTAATCCCAGTCACTCCTTTCAAATTGTGTACAAATTACTCAAAATTTTTATTTTACTTAACAGTTGCCTTCCGTGACTTGACCCGTGTATAAAACATATTTAATCCTCTCACAGGAACCCCGTAAGATCTCGACAAAAAATGGCCTAAATCCTTTTTCATTATTCAATGTATCATTTTTGACATCAAACTAGAAAGAACCATACTAGCACCGGTTCACTGCTCATTCTTCAAATTGGCTAGTTTTAGAAGCGGTGATAGTTTACTTTTTAATATTATGTCAAATAATTTAAGGTCAATCAAACTGCAAAATCGAATTAATTTCATTGCCATATTGCAATTTCATCATCATTTTTTTCTAAAGGTATGTAATGGTTTCACGGCACTGACAAAATAAATATTAAGTGTAATTTACATCATTATATATAACTCAGACACTATTTGTCGGATTTTGAAAAAAATAATATGAACCACCTAAGAATCTAAAAAAATTTCGTTTCGTTACGGTCTGAGTAATAACTTAAAAGAAATTCAAAAAAATCAAAAAGAAGAACAGTTAAGAGATTTTTTCTAAATTCCCCTAGTATAATTTCATCAGATTCCGACCTGGTGCATTTAAGATCAACGGGAAAGAATGCTGTTTCAAATTTCAAAACATTTTCAAAACAGTTTCAGTAACAACTAACACACCTATATTACTATACAACCTACTTATAATGATTACTTTTTTAAAGCAGGTTAAAATGATTTAAGTAGTATGCCCGCAATAAAAAAAATACAGTCAGTTTTTATAATAATGCGCTTGTTAATTAACCACATTCAAAGATGTGAATGGTCCTTTAAACGCCTTTATTGTTATTGTAGTGGCGCATGTACCCGTGACACTGATATCAAAACAGTCTGGAGGGTTATTGAAAGTAACAATATATTTATATTTTTCAAGTTGAAAGGACTTGTTCTGTTTTCTTTTAAATATTACGGGTAATTGTTTCACAATCAATTTTAAATTCGAAAGCCATTTTCCTTTCAAAGCATTTTTAGGCAAGAATTGATAATGAATATAAAATAAAAACAGATATAAAAGACCTCTCGAAAATCCGCAGGTATCACCGAACCAAATTTATCTAATTCTATTTCTTTCTTTCTGCAGAAAAATCTAAGATATTTATTTTAAACAAATTACACGTGTAATATATACGCATGCGTGGTTTGGTTCTTCTAACTTTCTGAAGAAGAAATAATGTAATTACGAGTAGTTAAATGAATCGTCGAAATTTTGCAGATTTCTGAGAGGACTTTAATAGATGCAGTTATCTTAGTACAAGTTACAGGAATCGTGAATGATGTATATAACTGAGAGTATTTTAATGAAACGCCAAGTTTACACTTAACATTGGGCAGCCTGCGGCTTCTCCCGTTTAACAAAGTTATCTAGAACTCCTAAGGGAACCCATTTAGATATGGATATAAAGTCACTTGTCAGTCACTTACAAATAGAAAAAAATCTTTAACATCACTTCACTGGGACCTTAAATAAGATTAAATAAACCAATGTTCTAATTGTAATAAAAATAAGATATCCTTATTAAAAATAAAATGACAAAACGCGTTTTGCAATGAAAATAATCCAAAAAAAGTGTAATTTAATTGGAGAGATGTCCCTAAATATTTTACTTTATTCTCGTTATAGTGTTTATGCATACTACGTACTGTTTTAAATCTTTGCCATTTAGACCTAAAAGTTTGACACTATTTAACAAAAAGTTTAAAAAATAAAAAAAATAGTATCACGCACAACCAGGACACCCACGACTAGCCGAAGACACCAAGTAAAATGCCTATAGCCAATCGGTCACATATCCAATCCGGAGCAATTTTTTTTTTTTATTAGAAAATTGGAAGTAAAACATTTTATTTTTGTTGCCCAATCCGGAATTCAAACCCGGGGCCTCTTGAAGTCAAGTCCAACACTTGGACCGCTAGATCACAAAGACTACTAAAACAGTAAAAATATTAAAATCTCAATATCAAATCGTATGCATATACGCTGAGGAGATTGTAAAATAGCTAGTATTTATCCTATTAATATTATAAATGCGAAAGTTTATATGTATGGATGTATGGATGTTTGTTACTCTTTCACGCAAAAACTACAAAGCCGATTACGATGAAATTTGGTATGTAGGTAGCTGAAGATCCAGAATAACAAATAGGCTACTTTTTATCCTGGAGTTCCCGCAAAATTGGGACTTACGCGGGTGAAACCGCGAGGCGCAGCTAGTTAAAGATAGTTTCATTGTTTTCTATCACCAAGTCACGACTACGAATTTAGGCTCGTTTGAAGTTGTATAAAACAAACTGCACGTTCAAATGTCTGTCACGATGTTAAATAGCTAAACAAATACTCTGTTAAGCTTTAGTCGTTTGTTCAGCCTTGCTTTTTAGCATTGACATGATTCTGTATAAAAATACATTCATAAATAACTTTCATCTATGAGTTATTACCAAGTTTTCAAACATGCTAGTTTTGATCTGAACTTTTTATTTTTTTTAAATTCAGGAAGACAAGATAAAACACTAGTTTTAGATGATATTTTTATCGTTGGTCAACCACCATTGCTAAGAGTGAACAGCAAATGCAGCATCGTTTGCTTGTGCAAAGGCTGCGTCTGGGGATACCAATCCTCTTAAGTAAGTAAGATGTTTGACTGCTAACTACCACGAAATGGTAAAATGACAGCGGTTAAAACTGTTTGTCTTATTTCCACAAGGTCAGTTCTCTCAATCGTCGTGTTCTGATTTGTACTGAATATATTTATACCAAGTTTCTAACCTCATTTAACAAGGTTATAGAACATTCTAAATCTATGCTAGAGACTAAGATATTTACTAAGTTTCCAACCTCATTTAGCAAGACGTACTATATTGCGGAGAAATGCGTACGTTACCATTGCGCATGCTGGTGCGCATTTTACCACCAGGAAATCTGTCTCCAAAAAAAATGAGAATCTGATGTGTGAGTGCCAAACCTAGAAGTGCCAGGATAGCTATATTATATAAAAGGCCCAAAATGTCTTGGCTTTGTGTGAAAGAGAATATGAGGGCTTACTTTAAAACGTTTTGCAGGTTTTAACGTCAGAATTTTAACAAAAGTTGTTAATGTTTTAGTAATATTGAATTTGCTTAGAGTAATATTTAAGAATCCATGCGATGGATGAAAGATCCATGGGATACAACATGACCC
Organism: Calephelis nemesis; assembly: GCA_002245505.1. Classification (NCBI taxonomy): domain Eukaryota; kingdom Metazoa; phylum Arthropoda; class Insecta; order Lepidoptera; family Riodinidae; genus Calephelis; species Calephelis nemesis. Next base: position 52,626 of record NJDD01002458.1, read on the forward strand.
TGTATCGTTTATTTGGAACCTTGCAATCAACTTCCCTTTAGTCCCTTTTTTAACGTTTATTAAAATATGGCAACTCATATTAAATGCTATTCACTGGGCGCCCTTTGTGCACTTTTTGATAAAGTAATTGACATCAAAATATTTTAAAAGCATTTTGCACGCAGTCATATTTCCTGCAGCAAAAATTAATAGTTAATTCATTTGCTCCGTGTCTGTTGTTTCTATAACAATGTTCATAAAATTATAAATACTACTAGCTGCGCCCCGCAGTTTCACCCGCGTAAGTCCCAATTCCGCGGGAACTCCGGGATAAAAAGTAGCCTATATGTTATTCTGGGTGTTCGGCTACCTACATACCAAATTTCATCGTAATCGGCTTTGTAGTTTTTGCGTGAAAGAGTAACAAACATCCATACATCCATACATACAAACTTTCGCATTTATAATATTAATAGGATTTATTTTCTAAAATATTTGGTTTAATGCAAAATGCAAAACACATACAAATGCATGTTTTATTTAACTTTTACAACAATAGTTATTATTAAACTTAGCGTTAGATCTTTGTACATTTATAAATTTATCAATATTTACTGTGTTTAGTTTAAAAAGTGGAACAGGTCCTGAATATTTTCCTAAATAAGAAGCAATGAATTATAAAAATATAAAATACGATACTTTAATCGTTTTTAGGGTTCCGTAGCCAAATCGTAAAAACAGAACCCTTATAGATTCATCATGACTGTCTGTCACGTGTCTGTCTGTATGATATGCCCGTCCGTATGACACAGCTACTTTTCTGAATCTATAAGAACTATACTGTTGAAACTTGGTAAGCAGATGTATTCCGTAAATCGCATAAAGATTTTAATTAAAAATAAAAACAATACATTTTTACTGTTGAGACTTGGTAAGCAGATGTATTCCGTAAATCGCATAAAGATTTAATTATAAATAAAGATAAAGATTAAAAATAAAAACAATACATTTTTGTGGTTTCCCAGACCAAGAACTGAAACAATTTTTATTCATCAATCCTATACGTGTGGGATAAAAATGTACTATGATGTACGTTACCATGTTAATTTCTACTGAAAATAGTTTTGAGCGAGATCAAGTACGCTGTTTTTTTAATACATTATAAATCTTTAACGCTAATTTGCCTCTTAAAACAAGCGTGTGTCAGCAGGTTCCAGACCCGGGCGGGCAGATTGCTGGTACGGAACCCTTCATTTATATGTCCAACTCGCACTTGGTTGTTTGGTTGGTTGTTTTGTATTGTTGAAGAAAGCGCACAATATTTTATTTGAAAAAATTTTTTAAGGAAAATGATATTGTTTAATAAGTTACGAAAACAAATATTTGACTGAAAAAATTTTAAAGACTATATTTTTATTATTAAAGACTATATAAAAACTCTAGAAAAGCAATTCTGTACATTGAAGTTTTTAAAAAATAGGTGCAGATGACTAAAGATTTAAAAATATTTACCAATCTGTCTGTCTGTGTGTATCATGACTACAATTTACACCAAATTTACTTATCCGATCGTAACGAAATTTTGATGGTACTTTAATTCCGCCCGCTAAATGGGGTTCCCGTATAAGAGAGGTAAAAGACACAATGAAAATTGGGCTATAATTCATTAACGCGTAATTTAATTTAATTTATTTGTATAGCGATTAGTAATAGGTGCTTTACAAATCAATCCGTATTTGTCCAAGTCAATAGTTCGAGTTTAGAAATAGACATAACAACACTCACTATAAAGTGGCCAAATTATTTGAAGTGTAAAAATTCATTCAAACTTACAGGTCATCCTACACGTACATAATATTATATTTACGCCAAGCCTGCAGGGTAGTCAGAGTATGGAGTGCCAAGTACGCCGGGTCGACTACTTTATGTATTAAGTTTTTGTATAGGGTATAAGTTTTGGATTTGAAATTTCAATGTGAACGGATTTCCTGACGGCAGGATATATACACATCGAATAAAGATAACAAATGTAGATTAAATTGTGATATTATATATCCTAATGTCACGAGGTAATTTTCATTAAAAGTTACAAGGAATAGAATTTGAAAGTGAAGTGAATTCAATAAAAACTTTGCAAAGAAAGTAAAAAACGCAACGTTAATGCAGTATTAAAACATTTCATTAGGACTAAACGTCTGTGTCTAGCAGTTGGACAGAGTTAACTGCCTTTTTACATCATTAAGATTTCAAACAAAGCTAAAAAGAACCAAGTCTTATGAGCGTGTTTTCTTTTAAAGTCTACCTAGATAAAGATTATAATTAGATGACTTTAAGGAACCTCTTAAATATGAGAACATAGCTTTAGAAAATCAACAATCTTTCGATGATAGTAGATAGGGTGAAAATCTATTAGCATTTTAGATGTAAAGACAATATAAATACAAAACAGCTAATTGTCTTTTGTCATACATTAGTGACATGTAAGATAATTTAAGTAGATATGTTGTACAAAATCAACGTAAGTTTCTGTATATACGATACAGTATTTTTACTTGAAAATAAGTCAATAACTTTAGATAATATTAAATAGATGAATTACTTTTAAGGTTAAAAGGAGAAATAGTTTAACGAAGACAATGTTCACAATCAAAAAGACGGAACCGACTGACGATGGGCTTGATTATTAACAAGCGGCCTTATAAATTATTATTAATATTTACATAGTTAGACTACAAAAAGTATACGAATTTTAATATTTGGTTTGTATGTGTAATTTCTTGGTATTTATTGCAAAGCGTTGATCTATTAAGTGTATTAATATTGGTTGCTTGTTGTAGTATTATGAGTGTAAACAATATCGATAATTCAGGCGAAGTAAATCTGAAGAAAGTCGATTTTGATTCTTATAATTATGTCGTGTTTTGGCATTCTAATATCTAATGCAGATTTGTGATGTATAATTTTTATCTTATCTTAAAAGCATGCTCTTTCAAATAAGACAAGTTCCTTTTTAAATCGGTTCAAAAATGACATATAATCGATTAATATACAAAAAATATTGGAATCGAACGTACTACCTACACTTTTATTGTAAACTGGGTTAAAAATGTAATTTTATGATTTTGATTACAGTATGTTTATGTTTTGAATAATTTTTTGTGTGTAACATAAGTAGAATTTTTTAAATAAGTGAAGTTTAATCTACTTTTTAAAACACAAAACTCCTTAAGTCATCTTAAGTTTTCTCCAAAAATCTATTTTTTTCTCTAAAATAATTAGCAACATAACTATAAATATTTGTGGTTATCTCCAAAAACAACTTAACCTTTTATTGTTTTAAAATTATATTTTGTATTTACCAAAATAGTTCTAGAATAAACAACCTGTGTTTAAATTTAAAAGAAAAAGTAGCCCCTAGACACTGAGTTACTTAAATATTCCCTAGTTTTATATTATTTAAGCCCACGTTTAATATAAGCATCGTTTATTTTTATTCCGTACAGCGAAAACGACTCCGTTGTGGGAATTATTTATGAATCTCTATTCCCCTATAAATAACAATCATGGTCTTTATATACACTGATTGGTACAAGTGAAACCTTTTAGCTTTATAAAGTTTATTTAAATTGACCTTTAATCAACTGTGTTAAGTTCCTAGCAGGTCAAAGGTCAGTGTGTAACTGCTTAAGAATGTCAACACGTAAAATGTCAATTTACATTTTTTAATTTTTGTTATTGTTAAAAAAATAGTTTTCGTTTTTACATTTGAAAATAACAAACACTCGTATATTCGATACTGGCTTATAACCAATGCCGGCTTAGCACAAGTGAAGTTTATACATCTTTTACACAGACTTTATTATATTTATTTCGGTGAATTAAAAATGAAAAACATGCCGCTGGCATCTAAATCCGTTTCGTGGTTTTGGCAAATTTAGAAACCTAACAGACGCAATGAGTGACAGTTGAGGACACCTTATTTCATATGTAATTCTAAGTGTTTATTTTTGGACATAAAAAGCTTCCACTATTTTTAAAATAGTAGCTTGAATGTTTAAAATTAGTCAATTAGAAAGATAACGTTTCAAAATTAAAAACTTTTGTAAATTCAAATACAATCCGTAACAATAATCATTATTACGTAGGATGATAATTGAAGGGTTGAGTTCGAAAATGGTTTAACTAACAAATACGTGATTTGACGCAAATGACATTTTAAACATTGGGAGCATTATTTTTAATTCTTCTAAAAAAATCATCCGAAATATGGCGCTTGTTAAAAGTTAAAAGAGTTTTTGGCGATACAATCCATATTAGAACTGAGATAATTATGGTATTTTATGTAGGTTTAATTAATATTCAATATTTTTGGTACTAGCGATCTCGACATCTGTGTCAGTTAAACCGTTTTAAGACTGAATATCTCGCGATATAATGCGATTCTTGTTATTTTGAAAACGGCATTAAATAGATTATTTCTTTCTGAATCCAACGATACCAATAACTATTTTTTTAAAAAATCATTTAAACCATTCTTGAACTCAACCCTTCAATTATAAATGTTAATTTTAAAGATATGTAATTATTTTATTGTGATTACTACCTAAACTATGATATGTTGTTACTAACTTCTCAGAATGTCATCAATGTTTATTATTTAATAACAAAATAAAGGTTAACCTATCTCTGTAGGTTTTGGTTTCATATTCATATTTTTAGAATGTTTTCAGGGGATTTTGAAATGAGTGACACGACCTGAAGCTGTAACGGCTATCATTTTACCGCCGCTGAATCGCAGCCGATTTTTACTTTGGAATTCGTGATATTTTTTGATTATATTATATTTATAATATGAAAATTAATTAATAAAATATACATTTATTGAATATTTGTACATTTGTTGATAATGGAAGTTGTTTTCCTTTATTTTTATTGAATATTTATTTTGATTTTGTACATATAGTTTTAATATTTTGGTTTTAATTACCAGTGGTTTTTTTAATTCTCGGGTTAAAATAAAAATAATTAAGTGCAAAGTAGTGGCTATTACATTATCACGGCAGGGTGACTGGTAGATACTCACCTCCAATCATTAAAGACATTGATAATAGTTTATATAAAACTATTTGTAACTATAGTCTTATAAATCTAACTAGCGCACCTAAATCTGTACACTTTGAAGCTTCTAAATAATTCTACTTAGAGGCAGAAGGCAATAGAATATTAAACTTTGTACTGCAAGATATCGTATTTATCAACTATGTTAGAAAAAATGGCACAGAAAAGACACGTTTTTTTACGATGTGTCACAAAACACTATCCACACTCGAAAATTAATACATCAAAATGCGAAATAAATACACCAAAATGTTATTTCGTAGCCGTGCTATCATAAGTGGCGGGGGTACATCGTGTTTTTATTATTGTTTACGCGAGGTGGCGAACGCGCGACAGTGG
>NJDD01002458.1:62240-85759 GCA_002245505.1 Calephelis nemesis
AAGGTTACATTTATGTTTTACAAAATCAAAAAAAAATCACGCCCATATCCCCGAACGAGAAGACAGAGACACAGAAAATCAAGGCACCCAGGACTAGCCGAAGATACTAAGTCCCACAGTGTGATAGGTGGCAAGCGTATCGCCAACTGGGCACATACTTAATCCCGGGAAACGTTATTTTAATTAGAAAATTGACAACACACATTTTATAATGTTTTTCTTGCCAAACCCGGAGATCGGAACTGGGTAATCAAGTAATCAAGTTTGACGCTGTACCGCTAGACCACCGACCAATCAATACAGAGGCAGAGAGTGTATTATTATTTCCCAATATTATAAGAAGACGTTATTTACTTCCATTTAAATGGCTTTTAATGTTTACATTAATCAACAGTATTGATCCCACGACTCGTATTATGTGGCTCGGTCATCCGCCATCTCAGACCACTCCAGATCCGTCTTCTTAATTAAAGCCCTTGCCTTTCATTGGAACACCAATAAATTCAAACCACTCGAACCCTCAATTAAATTTATATGTATGACTCGTTCCTTTTGCTGAAGAAAATATTGGATTTTAGGACTCCCATCTTAAGTCTAATGATTTGTTTTTCTGATTAGTCTGGGAGTTTTTATATGCAATAATTAAATTACGAGTATTGCAATTTTTTTTCATCACTATTTTATTTTATTTAATTTCAGAGGTTGTTTTTTTATTGTGATTTAGCGTTTCTCTTCTTGGAGATGTTCAATATAAAAGAGGTGTTGCATGAGAGCATCTAAATCAATACCAATAATATAAATATGAAAATGTGTTTGCTTATTTGTTTTTTTGACCATTTTTCATGAAACGATGATATTGTATAATTTATGTATGTCTGGAAGTATTTAGGAGCCTGGAGAAGTAACAAATGCTAGTTTTTATCTGGAACCTGACTGGCAATGTCCAGTTGTAAATGTACGTTCGATAAGTAGAATATAACCATATTTTGCCTCTTTGTCAGGCAGCTCGTAAAAGGCGAGCAAAGGTTAAAATATAGAAACCAACACGATCACTGGTGGTAGAGTGCCCAGCACCAACATAACCGTATAAAGACCCACTGCCTTAGCCTACCACTACTTAATATTCTGAAATATTCCGGTTTGGGTGGTAGGGACTCTCGCAAAAGACCTAAAATCCCGGTCATAGTACACTGACGCACATCTATCTTCATCTATGGAGTATAGAGGCTACGTGTGTATCTTACAACCAGAAGAGCCACGTTCATGTTCGCTAACCTCTCACATAAAAAATAAATATTACGTTGTGTTTGTTGGTTCCAATGCAAACTATGTATGGAAAGGTTCATATATTTTTAATAGAGGTTCAGAAGTCTACCATCACGATGCTTTTGCACCATTATCGTTCTTGGTATTATTTGAATATTTTTTTGCTATGAAAATCTGTCTAATGGAAGCTATCATCTTTCATATACCTATAAATTTTAACGAAAAAAAAAACCACATATATCGACGTTAAAGAAATCATTAAATATTATTAAAAAAATACAATAAAAAATACCAATGACAAAACAGTTCACTAGTGGTGTCTTCAGTATGTTTAAGAACAAAACGTTTGTTTCGGGTTCCACAGAAAAATTGATTGCCCTTATGGCTGAGGATCCATAATTACGTTATACGGCCAGACTTTCGTCACTTTACAAAAAGTAAACGCTTCCATCTTTGGCAGATCTATAGAGTTTCTGAAAAAAATGGGATCATAGAGGGTTTGGCTAAGAGGCAAAAATTAATACCAAATGTTCTTGTTTTTTTTTATTGAAAGTTCCCAGTTATACAAATAACATCTTCTAGTAATAACCTAATTAACATGTGCACGTAATTGTAATTACGACTATGTAACAAAACTCCAGTTACAATTTTTAAAACCAAACCGTTAAAGACGTCCATTGATGGTTTTCCTTTTACGATAACCGTAAATATATAAATAATGTAATATAAATATCCCTTGGACAAGTCACACAAATTGAATCTAACCCCAAAGTAAGCAAGTTATATGCTTGTGTTATGGGTGTTAGTCAACGATACTAATACACAGACATACTTAAATAGATACCAGAATAAATTTGATAAACACCCAGACCCAGAAATGCAGACATCTAAATGTTCATCACACAAACGCCTGCCCCCGTCGGGAATCGAACCCTAGCCTCGCGGTTGATTGATGTAGTTAGTCGTGTACGCTAGCCACTCGACCAACGAGGCGGTCAGTGAAGTGATTCTGTAAAATATAGTTCTTCGTATTAGCCTCATACTCTTGAAAGCTTGGTAAAAAATAATTACAGTTTTTTTTAATTCTAACTGTCTGGGAAGACATGGATCCTGGTAGATGTATTGGATCATAATAATTTGTGGTTAACTGTCTTAGTTATGCGAATAAAATTGTCCCACTTGGTCGGTATATGTCCGTTAATGGACATTTATCGTACATATTATAATATATTATGGAGTAGTGTTAAGTGATGTACAATAAACAAATTGGTCGAGCATTTTTCGAGGCTTTTATACAGAGATTTATGAGTTTTTTTTTTATGACGTTGGAAGGCAAACAAGCAGACGGGTTTCCTGATGGTAAGAAATTCACTTCGCCTAGAGACACCAAAGGTGGTAATGGTGCGTTGCCAACCTGAGGCCGGGATGTTAGGCCTCGAGGAAAAGTAAGTTTACCGGCTACCTTACCCTCCGAACCGGAACACGTCATGACGTTATGGCGGCAGGAATAGGTAAGGCGGTGGTACCAATCCGGGTGAGTCGTTGCGAAACTCTACCACCTGCCAGGCTTTAGGCTTTTACGAGCTAGAAGGCGAGTTGGTACCACCGTCTTAACTATTCCTACCACCATAACGTCCAATGCTTGCCGTTGATGTGTTCCAGTTCTGAGAGTATGGTAGCCGGTAAACTTACTTGTGCTCGAGGTCTTACATCCCGGCCTAAGGTTGGCAACGCACTATTACCACCTTTGATGTCTCTAGGCGGCGTGAATTTCTTACCATCTGGAAATCCGTCTGCTTGTCTGCCTTCCATTATCATAAAAAAGACATTTTTCATTATTTCAAATAACACCAACACAAGATTTCAATTATTATTACACGGAAAAGTAATCACATTTTGAGCTCCACCCTCCACCTTTTACAATGACGTGGTATCATAAGCATTACTTTCATTTCGTCGAGCAGAAGGTTTTTTAAAGCTTTTCGCTAAACCAGCGTAAACGTCCTTGTAGTCTTTGAACCGCTCAATTCAACCGAAAACACAGAGCGCCATAGTTTGAGAGCCGAAACACATTACTTCCATGGAAAAAAATTGTTTGTGCCATTAAGGTGAGACTCAGATAAATATTCTTCACTAGCTGCGCCCCGCGGTTTCACCCGCGTAAGTTCCAATCCCGCGGGAACTCCGAGATAAAAAGTAGCCTATATGTTATTCTGGGTCTTCAGCTACCTACATACCAAATTTCATCGTAATCGGCTTTGTAGTTTTTGCGTGAAAGAGTAACAAACATCCATACATCCATACATACAAACTTTCGAATTTATAATATTAATAGGATAGGATATGATTGGGTACTTCGATAACTCACCCGAATCAGTGTAACTGCTATTCCTTTCCCTTTAAGCCCGTGCCTTGAAGTTAGTGTATAAAAGTTCATGTTGAGTCTTGGCGCCATCGAGAGAAAAGATGGTCGAAGTTTTTTCATAATTATTGAATTTCGTGTTTCGTTTAAGTTTCCCCGTGTTGGTCCGGGCTTCTTTGTAGAATAGACCATCTGCCTTCCTTACCAGGCAGCTCGTAAAAGGCGAGCAAAGGCTCACCGTCACTAACACCGTGAATTCTGACTATGTGGTAGAGTTTAGCAGCGACTCGCACGGATTGGTACCACCGCCTTACCTATTCCTGCCGCCATAACGTCATGACGTGTTCCGGTTCGGAGGGTAAGGTAGCCGGTAAACTTACTTTTGCTCGAGGCCTAACATCCCGGCCCCAGGTTGGCAATGCACCATTACCACCTTTGGTGTCTCTAGGCAGCGTGAATTTCTTACCATCAGGAAATCCGTCTGATTGTTTGCCTTCCAATATCATAAAAAAAAAAGTCAATTACGGTGGCATTTTGTACAATTTTGTTCAGTAAAAAGTATACAAATGAAATAATCATGAAGAAATTAGCATATCGTGTATTTCCTTGTTGCCGCCAAATTTCACTACATGAGCTCAAGGAATGAGGCCACCGCTTTGTCCAAGACCCTGACATGACTTATTGACGACTTATGACTAATTATAATTGCATACCGATTTCGGTAAATTTGATGTAAATTTCTACTTGACTAATGGTAAAATACTAATGTGAATGCCAAAACCTAATGAAAAAAAGAAGTTCATGTTCAAGGTAAGGTAGTCACTTAATAATTATGCAAGAGGATATTTTAATACATGGAGGCTATATATTTGGAGGATATTATATTTTGGCTATATATTTAATTATGGAGGATTTGATATATAGATATTTGACCGCCTCGTTGGTCGAGTGGCTAGCGTACTCACCTAACTGCATCGACGAATCGCGAGGCTTGGGTTCGATTCCCGACGGGGGCAGGCATTTGTTTGATGAACATTTAGATGTCTGCATTTTCAGGTCTGGGTGTTTATTAAATTTATTCTGGTATCTATCTTAGTATTTCTATGTAATAGTATCGTTGACTAACACCCATAACACAAGCATATAATTTGCTTACTTTGGGCTTAGATTCAATTTGTGTGACTAGTCCAGGGATATTTATTTATTTATTTATTTATCAACAGTTTGGTTTAGTAGAACTTTTAAATCTCGTGTTTTTTCGTCACTTCGAATGCCTTATGTTTAAAAAACATAATTTATGTATTGAATTAAAAAAAAGTAAAATTAAAATAAGTAAGTGAATTGACTATAACTGAAAAACGACATTCGAATTGTAATTTACAAATGTTTGTCGACACCACACAGCTGTTTATATTCATGCAAACGTTGTCGAGTGAAAAACTCGTCACCGAAGCTGCTTCAAATTATTTTGGAATGTTGTGCGCGCGTTTTAGAACTTTCAGGAGGATTACTTGCAGAATAATAATATTGCTATTTTAATGGTTGTGTTTCTTAAAATTTAATTTTAGACTTTTTAAAGAAATTGAAAATCAAACAAGACCTGTAGGGCTACTCTGAAACTCGATTCATCCAATATCGGGAATTGGAATCGAGTATATTATTTTAGGTTCTCTTAAATATAAAACAGGCGAATTATTAATATTAATTTAATAGCAAACAATAAATTATTTTATCGGACTCGTTGAATTTTTATGTAACTGAATATTAATAAGCCGCTTTTAGTGTGTTGAAGAGTACCTAAAGAGAGTTCAGAGTAAGAGTACAGTATAAAGAGCAGGGTAAGAGTCTAATTTCCAATTCACATAAAATTGAGATTCAAAAGTACCTAACCGTACTGAGGTACCTAATATATCTCCCACTGTTTCACTTGATATACTTCAGGAATGATTAAATAATAAAATTAGCCAAGCGGTTTCACTTTTCAGGGTCATGGTATTTTAATGTAAACTAATCTAACAAAAAAACCAAAAACAAAAAGTTTAGTTATTAATATCGGTACATTGGAGTCTTACATCGGTAGTTATTAAAAAATATAACGGTGTTAACATTGCTAAGGGTAATCTTGTCAGTATTCAGAAGCAAAAAAATCTACTTATCTAAGATAATTCTCTACATTAACAACTAATATCATTATTTCAATTACTAAATATAAATCGCGTCTGTGGTCTAGCAATCCGGCGTCGGGCTTGACTTTTTGAGGTTCTGGGTTCCATCCACGGGTCGGGCAACAAAAAAATACAAAATTTCTATAAAAAAAAAATTGTTGCGTTAATGTATACGTGCACGGTTGGCGATAGGCTTGTCACCTTTTACATAGTGGGACTTAGTGTCTTCGGCTAGTCGTGGGTTGTGCCTCTGCCTACATCTTCGGGGATATTTTAAAATAAATAATATTTAAAATGGTAGAAAAATCTAAAGATATACATGTAAACTACTAAGTTATTTTATAAAATAATATTAAAAATGTCCAGACGTATCCAATAATTTAAACAATTACAATATTACCATTCTCTGTACTAAAAATAGGTGTTTAAGTAAATGTCGACATATATTTAAAATTGAAGCAATTAATTATAAAATTTCCCCGTATAAAAGGAGCCCTGACCAACAGGGCTCCTTTGCAGAACAGACCATCTATCTTCCTGCCAGGCAGCTCGTAAAAGGCGAGCATACGCTTACCGTCACTATCACCGTGACATCCTACTAGGTGGTAGACTTTCACAGTGACACGCCTGGATTGATACCGTTTTACCTATTCCTGATGCCATTACGTCAGTGCTTGCCGTTGACGTATACAATATCAGTAAAATTCCCAGCCTCAGGTTGGCAACGCATCATTACCACCTTTGGTGTCACTAAGCGACGTGAATTTCCAACCGTAAATTAACCAAGAATTAAATCAATCTGACTTTACATATAATAGGGTTTTTTTAACCACCGTCAAAGAGGCGTTTATAGTCCATATACGTTGTTAAAATATGATGTTGTGGAGACCAAGCGTGTCTACCGATATTGATATTTTTTTAATGTTATAGGAAGGCAAACAAGCAGACGGATTTCCTGATGGTAAGAAATTCACGACGCCTAGAGACACCAAAGGCGGTAATGGTGCGTTGCCATTGTGAGGTCGGGATATTAGGCCTCGAGCAAAAGTAAGGTTACCGGCTACGTTAAGGAACGCGTCAAGCCACCATAACGTCCAATGCTTACCGCATTGGACGTTATGGTGGCAGGAATAGGTAAGGCGGTGGTACCAACCCTGAGGAGTCACTGTAAATTTCTACCACCTAATAGTATGTCATGGTGGTAGTTACGGTAAGCCTGTGCTCGGTTTTAAAGAGCTGCCGGGCAGGAAGACAGATGGTCTATTCTGCAAAGGAGCCCGAACCAACACTGGGAAAACGGATTTCACCTGTTCCTGTTAATATTGTATTCAGGACCTTACTTTAACTTTAAAAAATTTCCAGATTTTAGTCGTTATGGCATAGCGGTTTTGAATTATTTTTGTCAAAAAAAGGTTACATTTAGGATTTTTAAAATCTTAATTACGTTTTTTTTTCAAAAAAGGTCACAATGAGGATTTGTATAATCTTAATTACTTTTTTATGTTCGTAAAAATACAAAATGCTTTCGGAAATCTTATTCGCTAAAGGAATTTATTTGAAGAGAATAAATTCCAAAGGCGACCCCACTGGTATCTTACACAAGACATTGTCATGTAATTTCCAGAAGGCCACGACCTCCAACCGATATTGCGCTATATCGTCTTGTTTTCACGGAAAGCATGCCAAATAACCATATTTACATATTTTGGTTTGTTATTAGAATCAATTACGAGGCATTAGATGATGTGACTCAGCGTAAAAATATTTTTACGGCGCCATAAATTTTAATAGAAAAATGTGTTCACGTATTTATTATTTATTTTTATGACAAAAGACAGAAAGCCTGGATATTTTCCCTTCATCTTAGAGACAATCGTCGTATATACTAACTAAAATCAAAATTGACTCAGTACTTTGACCGATAATACAAAAAAGTAATACAAAAAAATATGTTTTTACTACAAAGACATTCCTGAAAACTATATACACTCAAATGTAGTCATCAAAAAGAAAATTTTAAGCTACGATAGCTTGTATAAACTAGTTCCCAATACGCATGATGTAATCGCACTCCCATAAAAACTACTTTTGTTAATATTACAAAATGACATTTAACTTCGTGTAAGGTAAACTGTGTTACCAGATCTATTTAACTTGACCGCCTCGTTGTACCTAACCGCGACGCTCGGGTTCGATTCCCGACGAGGACAGGCATTTAGATGTCTGCGTTTCCGGGTCTGGTTGTTTATCAAATTTATTCTGGTATTTCTTTAAGTATTTCTATGTATTTAAACCGTTGACTAACACCCATAACACAAGCATATAATTTACTTACTTTGGGGTGAATTTATGTAACTTTTCCAGTGATATTAATTATTATTATTATTTAAGTTGACACAGGCGTTTTTAACATTAACTCAAACTAACAACTAAGCAGACATATTGACAATGTTTCTTTATTGTATTATATATTTGTATTAAGAAATTAACATTACACAAGTTTAAAATCTATAAGAATAATATCAAAAAGTTTTATACGTAGAATCTTAATTGTCAGAGGATCTTCAGCATTAACAAAAGTCGCAAGTATAAATCCCATCAACGGTTTTCTTTTTGAAAGTTGTTGTAGAAGACATATGAAACATGTTATAATTGTTAATATAAGTAATAAATAAATAAATAAAATAAAAATAAAAATAAAAAGCCTTTTATTTCTCGCTTTTCATGATCAGTTGCATGCACTACAATTATAATCTTAACAGTTAATATGCATACAGTTGTAACTTTTTTATGATTTAATTTTTACTTTAGTTTAATTTAGGAACATTATTGCTAGTTCAATTGGATAACTTAGTATTATAGATAAGAAAGAATAACAATTTAATAAATAATAAAATAAATTTTAAAATATAATTAACAAATCCATAATATTGTTATAATTGATTAAGATTTTGATTCCTTTAACTAAGCACATGCAAATATTAAATTGTAGATTTATTCCGTGGTATATATTTATTAGTTAGCAAGGACCCTCTCCATGAAAGGTAAAGGCCTCCTCCAGAGATGACCAGAACTCTCTATTCTCTGCTACTCGTGACCATTGTGTGCATGCTACTCTTATGATATCGTCCACCCAGCGTGCATTTGGTCTTCCTCTTCTTCTCAGACCTAGTGGACCTGTCCATAGTGTTGTTTCTTTAGTCCATCGCTTATCGTTCAGCCTCGCTACATGTCCTGCCCACCGTATTAATATAAGTAAACCCCTTTAAACCTCATAAGTTAACTATACTAATCAACTTCATTATGGAGTATAAAATATTATTGAAATTCAACAGTATGCTGTTAGAAGCAGTTTAACAACAAACTCTGAGCGTGTTAGCAAGGAACATAACTTTTAAGTAAATTACCGTAATCAACTGCTATAATACTTCCAATCTCTCGGATTCCGTTGCTATTTAAAAATACTTTTGAGTTTTGTTGCGATAACGTGGTCATATATTACAGGCGAGGATTCAATTTTTACTTTAAGTTTTTAAACTCTTTGTACATTACTTTGTAACATAGTGAGTAACAATCACATTTTTGGTTATCATCGAGCCGTCGTATTTCACGTACGTTTGTAGAATGACCTTCCACAAGCTTTTCCTAAAACGTATGAAATGCTAAATTCAATAGGTGGATAAATTAATATGGCATTGGCAGCCAATCAAAATACAGCCAAAAAAGCCTCCTCTTAACAACAGGTGGCTCTAGTAAATTGCGAGATACCACCTAATTAAAAAATATATAATAATGAACTTGGAACATAAATAGGTAAAACTAGGTATCAGGCAGCTAAAAAAGTCTTTTAATAAATTTATGTAGAATTTATTTGGAATTGCATCGAATTTTAAATCTGTTACTAGTCGCCTACAATATTTTAAAGAATATAAATATAAATAATAAAATATAACAAATATTTGTTATGGCAATTACATTTTCGTGTTATAAGAAAGCGAATCGTTACTCCAAACACATGAATGTAAATCACCAAAAACATGAATGTAAGTCAAGTTCAATACAAAAATTACGTTTAGCAGTGGGCTTCGCTGCAAAAAGAATGTAGATCTAAGCGAGTGCCAAGTTCTATGCAAAATTCAAATATGTATTTATCGGAACAAAAATAACATTATGGACAAGGAATAAACTCTAATAGTGGTCGACCATTGATCGAACTTCGATCATAATAAATTTTAATATCTGGTTGATAAGAACGCTATCTTCATTTTTCAAGACTAACTACTTTGTTTCCAAACTGTTTAGTGCGCCATCTGTGATCTTTTATCGTTATCATCAATATATTTGTTTGTTTGTGTCAAATGCATGGTAGTGTGTGTAATGTTTTATTTATTGATTTAATGTACTTTATAAGCATTATTATTGAAAAATATTACCGTTCTCCTACACATAAACTATGTGTGTGCCAAATTTTATGCTCCTGCGTCCCCGCAATTTTCGTAAAGAGGGGTCCAAAGTTTTATCATCACGTATTAATATATAGATTTCTTTGCTTTATTGGCTACCTTTAACAGCTGCTATTTAAAGACGCGAGTTCTTTTTTTGAATTGGCCAATATTTATGTTTTTGGTGGTATATTTTTGTAAAGAAAATATAGATAATATAATAAAACATTTATTGGCCAAGTTTATTGGCTATTTCTCTTTTTTTTGTTTTTAGATGTTTTCCAAGCTAGTTTCTAAATATCACTTCTAAGTCATCTGAAAGTAAGTTAAGATCGTTTAGAAAAAAGTGGTACCAAGTAGTTCGTGTAATATTACACTTAACGCTGGCTAGCCAGTTCCTTTGCTTGTACTTGGCTTGACACTCTGCCGCGTGTCTAGATTTCTAAATACGAGTAGTAATAGACAGTCTATAGAGACCGTATATAGTACTTTTCATTAATAGCAATATGGAAATGTTTTGACAAATCAAAGAGCGTTAAAAACAGTGAAACATAAGACGAAAAACAAACCGTGATATCAGATATATAATTGTATGTAAAAACGTATTTCACCAACCAATCGTCGGCTGCAGGTTACATGTGACGACAGTTCACGCCACAAAATGAATTGCATTTTTAATGCCGTTGCCGCGTATATATAATCTGTGTCACGATACACTCCTTGTTCACTGTTAGTAATGAAAGCAATAGAGCAACATTTTAAAAACGAACTGTTTTGTAAGTTTTGTACGTGTTGGAAATTTCCTTATTTTCAAACAAAATATTTACGAAACTTACTGGGTTGGAAATTTGGATGAATGCGGTCCAAGTCAGAGCGCTAAAGAAAATCTGTGATGTTATGCTCGCTCACCACTTCCGCAAACTGTGAGATCCGAAAAGAATGGGGTTGAAAGAAAAAAAAAATCTTCACGCCCATATCCCCGAAGAGGTAGGCAGAGGCGCAACCAAGGCACCCACGACTAGCCGAAGACACTAAGTCCCACAATGTGATAGGTGGCAAGCCTATCGCCAACCGGGCACATTTCCAATCCCGACCAACTTTTTTTTTCATGCAGTCAAGTCCAACACCCGGACCGCTAGACCACAGAGGCGTTGAAAGAAATGGTATAAAATTAAAAAATGACTTATCCCATTGGTTTGGTTAAAAGTAAAGAATGACCGATGAAAAACAGATATACAGTACAAGTGAGGATGGATGTAAGTACTCTTGGAGGCCTATGTAGACATTCCATGATAAAACCGCAAGGGTTTTATACTAGGGTTATGTTAAAAGTCCCCGAAACCGTCGTATTCATTTGAAAAGCGTAATGAGTGTTTAGAAAGTCTAGACAGGTTAGCAAAGATCGCGACACTTGGAAGGTAATCGATACTCTCTGCCTTCGACGTAAGGGACTTGGCGTGAAGATGTACCATTGGATTTTTTTTACAACTGTGTTGAGTAAGAGATTTAGAAAGAAATATGTAGCATTCAAGGCGGTTTTTTCATCAGCTTATTGAAAATTAAACTAATTCTTAACAAACGAGGACATTCCCTCAATAAACAACTTAAGGCATTTTCATGACGTAACCTTATAATATTTAATAATACGAGTAAGTATAAGAAGATAACCGCTTGGTATTTCAACGCTTAAATATTCGGTCAGGACGCCGCCAGATCAAGTCATAAAATATTATAGGTGCTCCTTTTGTATCTGTATACAGAAATAATTTTCTCCTTCGCATCTGCCTGTTTATTCGATACTGGCAAACCATGTCATTAGATCAAAAACAGTTTTTATAATTATCTACATATTTTTGATTAAAACAAAATTTTTACATAGACTTTACAAAAGACACTTGTGAAGCGAGAACGTTGAGTACAAAGATTACGATGTATTATATTAAATACTAGCTATTTCCCGCAGCGTTGCCCGTGAAGTCCCACTGGAACAGTGTTTTGGAATAAAAACTATCCTGTGTTAATCCTCTAAAAGTTACATTCCATTTTTGTGCTAAATTTGATGACAATCGGTTCAGCAGATTTTGCGTGAAGGAGTAATAAACAAACAAACAGACAAACCTTCGCATACAATATTAACAGGATAATACGTTTTTTTGTGTCATCAGGTAGCGAACCAGCAACTCTCGTAATGGTTAAAAAAATATCGATTAATGTCCGGTTCCTATAATCAACGAGTCGTAATCCGTCAGCTAAACCATTCGTAGTTTGTTCAAAAGTAACGGAGCGCTACCAATATTTTCAAAAAATGTTTAGAATCAATAGTTGGAAACGAGCAACTTTTGTTAATAATCTTGCTAAGCGTACAAAATACTACCATTCGTAATCAAAACGACTCGTTTTTTGAATATAGGAACCGGGCATAAGACACTGCAACTACAATGTTTTTTCAAAATAAAAATCGTCATTATTTAATAATAAGATAGCGTAAAAATCTCAACATTACAAACTAGACGACGAAAATGGAGCTCATGATAAGCGATATAATTATACATATTTATAAATAAAAGGTTTTCATAAAAAATGCAGCAAGGATACACACCGAAATTAATATTATAAACGTATACCGTACAAAATCAAGACAACCTTGCGGAGAAGTCGGATTAAATAAACTCTCTGTTACTAAGTTGGTAAACATTATTCCTACCAATTACAGAAGACAAGTTTTAAATCCTGAAAATAAGCACTGGTATTTCTGTGGTGAAAAATATTACACGCTTATTACCATAACTTACAAATATTCATTGACTACTTACCCTTATGCATTCCCGTATGTTTATCCTTTAGCACTGTCAGTTCGTAAATCTTCCCGAATTCCTCAAACATCGGACGCAGATCCTTTTCTTCGAGATGCCGAGGTATCTGTCCAATGAACAGCTTAACAGCATCCTTTCCAGCACCAGGTGGCGCCCCCGTCCGCTCAGCTGGAGTTAAAGGTGAAGACCGTTTTGTATCCGAAGTGTGCGTCGGAGTGGAAGGCATAGACATAGTCATCTCCTGTCTACTATTAATGTCCTTCACCTGGTTTTGAACAAAACCAGGAAAAAAGATAGGGTTACACAAGTTCGCACCAACCAACATGACTATTAAACACTAGGTACTTAAAATTACAATCACAGCGGTTTTGTACTATATTCCCTTTCTATAAATTCGGTTTTGTTTAAAGCTTTCGCGGCTTATTTTCGGAGGGCGAAGGGTGCGTACGTTGGTGTGCGTGTTTTGAGTGTGTTTGTGTCTCAACACTCTTGTAATGCGTAATGCTATCGATCGTTATAGTAGAGGCTCAGGGACCTCGGGTATTTCACTCAATGTAACACACGTGTTTATATATTTGTAAATATGTCACTTTTTTATTTACACCTATTTTTTACTTAATATTACTTATAAATTACTTTGGCACGAAATTAGGTACTGGATTTTGAGCGGGAAATTTAAATCGCGAAGTGCATTTAATTCAATTTGAAATAGTGTATTGCACTATCACTGTCACGTAGTTAGCGTTTACGGAATATGGCCGCGCACATTGGTTTGTTTACAAACAAACCGCGGTGAAACAATGTTTTTTTATCCCCCGCTTTTTGTAAACAATCGTTTGGCGAACACTATACAAAACACAAACACATATAATATATACAATCGATTATATTCACGAGACAACGACTAACTATGACCTGACACACAAAAAACACAAGACGACAGCTAAATTAGGCAACAAATTTGCCGTGTTCCCGTCTATATGTCTACATGTCCACTAACCTAAAATTTCCCTCCCGGTCCTTTCATAGCGTACGCCATGGGGGAGCCTCAAATCTTGATACAGGCCTCCCTTTCGCTCACCCTCGCAGATATTTAGAGGCAAGTGAACTCAGTTTATGCGAGCTTGATTATTACAAATCTTTTGTCTCCTGATGTAACGCGCGAAATGCGTAACATCTTCCGTGCCCGCATGTACCCACGTGCTACGCCTTGCCGTGGCTACGGAATTCGTAGCTCATATATAATTCAGGCGCGCTAATCTGCACACGGGCTACAGACCGTTTCAGTTCACCATTTAAATCTTCTGCATTTAAATCTGTTGCTAAATCTTACTATCGCTTTGAGAGTACTTTCGAGTAATTTCTGTTGTAAATTGAATTAGGATTGCTTTATTATTCCCGCCCATACTTTTTATATATCTTTTATTATTTTTGTATATTATTTTAGAAAATATTAAATAACAATATTAGCCAACCGCTTTCATCAACCAACCAAAATCGGGATTTATAACGTACCGACAATATTCGCCAAACTTTTGTTTTTTGCTTGTTAACTGATAAACTATTTAACAAAAAGTTAACATAGTCCTCAAGATGCTGCAAAAGCGAAAGCGGTACTATACTAAGTGAAACGGTGCAAGTTTATTCATATAGATATTATATAAAATAAAAAATGATGGAGTTTCACCAAGTGCAAAGAATGGAAACAATTCAATGCATAAAATAGGGTTATTTTTACAAATGAATCTTTGTAAAATTCATTCATTATAAATACATTTTATTTAAACGTATTTTTCACAAAATGCTGTAATTTTTACCAAGGAATTTTACAGATTCGTTTTTCTGATTACCTAAAATATTTAAAACATCATTTTGAAATTTGGTCCAGTATCCAATATAAGGTTTCTGTGAGAATGAACGAGTTACAAGGTAAGTCAATACCTAGGTATGTTAATATTATTAAATTAAACAAAAAATAGTATACAAGTTGTGGTCAATAACTTTCTATATTTCTATAGTAAACAGAAACCTTTCATCCTTTTTTTTAATAAACACAAAACCTATATTTAATGTCATAAAATCATATTAGATGAGAATATAAAAATACGTTTTTAAACAAATTTAACAAAGTAAGTAATTAATATGCAGAAAATTATCTTTGGAATAAGTCATTTTATAGCGTTTGTAATGTGTTTACTCCTGGACCTTTCTAGAATGATCGACAAGGGTGATTTTATGACTTTATAAAGTCATTTAGTAATGCAAGGGTTCCGTTTACATAACAACTATGATTCTATTCAGTATTTCAAGACATACAGTTTTAATGTTTTACTTGACGTTTCGCCCGTTCCTGTGATTTTTCTTATTACGAATAAAAATCTAGGCAATTTTTTCTGTGACACAAACACACTATAATTTAACAAATAACATTTGGAAAGTATAGATAAATTATAGATTCTGTTGTTATTTTTTGATTATTGATATGTTTTTAATTGAAAAGAAAATAGAAAATAAATTGTTTTACAGCGAAAATATAAAACAGTATTAATATAAATAGATAACAAGAGGATATCTTATTCATTGTATATAACGCTGAGAATTTTTAACATCTTAATTCTAACTCACATAAGGCAAGCCTGTATCATGAGGACCAAATTCAATTACAATATTGCTACAAATATTTTTAGATTGGCATCAACTTATCTAAATAAAATATTTTTTAAAAAATAATTTAATAATAAATTGCATGACAGTAGTACGCAACAGTAACAATTAATATGGTATTATGGTTTAAATAATCTCCCAAATATGATGAAGATTAATCTGTAACATGCTCTATTTTGAAGATAAAAAGACGTTGTCTAAGGATAAAAACTTGAAGTTCGTAAATAGACCTCTGTACTCTGAAGTAGCAAAATGCGTTTCAGACTTCATAAGTTAATAGAATAATACTGCAAACTCAATGTTTGTGATGAGATGATATTTAAAACGCCTTCGAGACATTTACGAAATTCTCCGAACTAAAATGTAACAAAACATAGCATAGAAAAAACTTAGAATAATTTATTCCACTGGTCCTTAGGAGGCAGTCGTAAAACCAAACGTGAATTTCGGTAAAAAGGTCTTCAATGTTTGGTCGAGCTATAACTCAAGCCCCGAAAATAGAAGGGGATGCCACCCTTCAGTTTCCCTCACCCCTGCGAACCTGCCAGACTCAGTTTGGACGTTTCTCGCGAACACGGCTGCTTAGAAAAATATATCTCGAATAATAGGCCTAGCACGCTGGTGGGATATTTAAATTTTACACGAACTTTATTTATTGCCTGCTATTGAACGAAATTCGCGAGATGGTAACGTTGAACGAAAAATAAATATCAATAAGTAAAAATAGGGTTTTAAAATAAATTTTAGCATTGATATGTGCCGTATATTTGCTTGATCACAACTGAGAATACGTTTGTTTGGGTTTATTCACTCATTCGTTTTGGAAGTGAAAACATCTTTAGCGGCAATGTGCACTGTTTGTGATAGAAGAAAAATATTAAACCCGCCTCCGAAATCGCCTCGAAAATTTGTAAGACGGAGGGCGAGTAAAACCACTGTATGTTGTCGCTCCAATTCGTAGTGTGATTTTCGTTTTGTCTTCGGGTGTATCTTCAAGCTAGTTCACAAAGAGGCCCCAAGTTGATATGAAAGGTAGCCTGTCGATCGATATAAAATATTGTATTTTACCATGTAAAAGATATTCCTTATATACTAATAATTAAAAATATTCATACAAAACTATTTCCCAATTATTCTAAAATTTCAAAAAATATACAACGTAAATATTGAAGTTTTCACTTTTGCCAGCACCCTCGGAGTGCAATCCGGTGTTTTTTTATTTATATACTATCTTTACCAGCGGTTTCATCAACAATGACTAAAAAGCAACTGCATATTATCTGTTTTAATTGTAAATATTTGTTAAGGTGGGTATAAATGACGACCCCATTAACCACTAGTTACTTAAGTTATTGGACTATTTCAGTAGTACAATCAGTCATAGCTAAACAGTTTAATGTTGACTCGATGCAATTTATTCCAAAACACTTGTACTTTCCACAATATGTTTTATTATTTTTTATTATTATGATTTAGCCAACCGGTTTCGCTATACAAGCATCATCAGGGCTATATAACAACTGAAGTTTTGTTGAAAATAATAATGTCTAATTGTCATTCTCAAAAACGACGGTATTTAAATAAAAAAAATACTGAGTGATGACACTATTAAACAAATTTGAATTGACAGGGTTGACACGTTAGATTTGTACCCCAATAATGGGGAAAAATTTTTCCTTAACTAAGTAGTACTAATGTTATCCATTAAACTAAATTCTAGTATTAATAAATGTTTGAAAAAATGTAAATCAAATTAAAATTAATTATTCTAATAATGGAAAAATATAATAAATCGAACTACTCTGGTAAAAATGTCAAAATACCACATTGTACATCAAAAACATCTCGAAATGCCGAAAATTACAAATGATGTAATGTTGACTGTTGTGTCATACCTCGGCCGGATTTGTACCGACGCCTTCCCTATTTTTGTTCTCATAGGATTCTTACTCTCATACATACGTTATCATGTTCAGTACAGTAATCGGTAGATATATAGCATAATTGCTAGCTTAAAGATAATAACGCACTAACTAAAGATACTACTAATCTTTAGAAGACACTTGTGTTTTACCATCAGAAGAGCCGCTTGGCAAACTATTGTTAACTATATCATAACACAAAATACTCAAAAAACTAAACACTCAATCGTGTATATAAACTATCCACTATCTCTTTACTTAATTAATTTAAGTAAAAAAAAACATAAAATTCAGTTGTTGATTTGAGTTTCAGACGTGGCAGCTTTTAAGCAATTTCAAAATCTTGTCAAAATGAAATGTGTTTCAAAAACCCCAAAGGACACTTTCTTTTTATACACGCAATTGTAATAGCTGCTCCTTAGGTCTTCTATCTATCTATCTTTACGCCCATATCCCTGAAGAGGTAGGCAGAGGCACAACCACGACTAGCCGAAGAAACCAAGTCCCATAATGTGATAGGTGGCAAGCCTATCGCCAACCGGGCACGTTTCCGATCCCGACCAACATTTTTTTTTAATTAGAAAATTGGAAAAATCCAATTTTCTTTTTATTGGCCGACCCGGGATTCGAACCCGAGACCTCATGCAGTCAAGTCCAATACCCGGACCGCTCGACCACAGAGGCTCCTTTTTCAAACGATATCAGCTGCTCTGAAACGTATGGTTTAAAAGAAAATGAGCAATATGAATAACGAATAGTCACTATTATTAAGAGAAGTCTTGCACCTCCCTACGGAAGTTACTTAAGAGATTGTAATGATTAATAAGTTATTTATACCGCAAGCCTGCCTCCGTCTGCTGGGAATATTTTAAAGTATTAACTTCAGGCGTAATAGAATATGTATTATGTATCCGACATTGTCACTTAAGCTTAGGCTTTAATTAACTAGTTGCTCAAGACTTTGTCCTTACTAGGGACCTACGTTGTACAAATTGACGCATTAGCTAGAAATTACGTATCGGTATAATATCTAGGGTTATATTCGTATACATACCCGTACTTAATCTAACCACCTGTTGGCTGTTGTAATTTGTGAAATTCCGTTTTACTTCGAGTTAGTCCCAGGCCCAAGCAGTATGCTAAAAACGAAAATTCCTTTTTAGGGTCCCGTAGCCAAGGACTAAAAACGGAACCCTTATAGATTCGTTATGTATGTCTGTCTATCAGTCCGTACGTGAACCGCATTAACATATACACGAAAATAGAAAAATTACAGTAAATTTTTGGTATTTCTTGTACTTCGAACTAAAACTCTTTTTTTTCACAAATCCATAAGTGTACCTCACACATCTATAGAAAGCTCTTCAATAATTATATTATTAAGGTTTCTGACGTAATTTTGTTCTAAGCCGAGTTTGCGCGATAGATGCTTTTAAAGTGGTAAAATGTATCCCCTCTCTCCGTAATTTTCTTAAATAAGAGAACGATAAAACTAAAAAAATACTGTACTTGTATGTAATGCTGTACATTAACATGTAAACTTCCAACGGAAATCGGATTAAACGAGATCTAATGTTAGTTGTTTTTAATATGTACTATAAGACTAACACTTAAAATAGTTGTATTTCACTGTCAAGAGTTTAGAGTCACCCGAAAGGTGAATGGCATAAGTCTTTAAATTTAATAAATCTTTGATATTTCTTTAAATTTTAAAGAAAGAAAAATTTCGCCCCAGATGTTATTTGAACCTGTAACTTTTTCCCTAATCCCGTCTGAAGCCGACAAATGCTCTAACCATTTGAGCTACTGAGGATTCAAGTTCCGTGGCGAAATTTTTCATTCCTTTCTTTCAATAGATACATAGTTTTGGCTACCTACTAAATGAGTTCATCGTTACAAATGAAATTTACATTAATATTCTTATAACCATAAGGCCATAATTTTCGTTTCTCCAAGGTATATTTTTATTTAGCACTTGTCCAGTGGTTGGGTTAAATTTCTACAAATTTTAAACAAAGGAATTTTTTTTTAAAAAAAGGAAAAGGATTTGAAAATTAATCTGTCTCTTCTTCACAAGCCGACGAACGCTCTAACCATTTGAACTACTGAGGATTTGATATTTCACTGATATTTCGTATGTGCTTACTTAATGCTATGGGTGTAGATTGCGAACTCAATTACGTAGACCGAAATGGATCGTATATGTCGGCGCAACCACATTAGTTCCTCTGAAAAACAAGAATAACTAAGTTAAATAATTTGATGATGTCCAGAAAATTAGTTTATAAACCATCAGTTGATTACTTTGAGATGATTACGATGTGAAATTAACGTTATCATTGTTATTTCGATACTTAGCCTAACGACTTGTAAACACCTGTGCCTGCACGTGCGCCGAGCCTTATAAAAACGGCTGCACTGTAAGCGATAAGGCATTCACGATTCACAAGCCAATGGCAGCACGTCGTTATGCTGCCCGTTAAATAAACGGAGTGTAAAAGTGCTTGTGAAGTTTTTTTTGAGAACACCCAAAATGAGTCATCATCATAGAAACTACAACAGTGGCGTCAGCAATGATGACGTCACACTTTTTAAAAAACACCACGAACGTTCCTAATTCGTCATATATGATTGGAATGTATTGCAATTTCCATTCATTCCAGTTTTCAAGGATTTTTATAATATGATATTAGCTGCTACGGAATCCTCCATGGGCGAGTCCGACTCGCACTTGGCCGCTTCTATTTATCACTAGCGTATCTCTGGAGTGGGGTGGCTGGTAAAATTATTGACACAAAAGGCATTTAACATTACAGCGTCATATTAACAACATGCCCTCTCATACATATTTATTTAAGTGTTTCTATATATTCTTTGGCCAAACCATAATAATACAGTTTGCTTAATTTGGGGCTTATTCGATTTAATTAATTTATATATTGCCAGTGTGTATTTGCCATCAGCATTCCGTCCTTCTGTTTGTTATCCAAATAAAATATATAGAAAAACTTATTTTTAATTATTTTTCTTTTGTAAAACTTTTCTTAGTTATGTCGCCTCTGTGGTCTAGCCGTCCGGCGTCGGACTTGACTTTTTGAGATCCCCGGGTCGGGTAATAAAAAAATAGAAAATTTGTATTTTTAATTTTCTAATAAAAATAAAGTTGCTCGGGACTGGATGTGTATCGTCCTGCCACCTATCACATTGTGGAATGTAATGCATTCGGCTTGACGTGGGTGCCCTGGTTATGTCTTTGCCTACTCCTTCGAGGATATATGCGTCAAGATATTTACGTACCTAATTACTTTTTTCTAGTAAATTCATCAAAAATGCAGTTTAAAACTATATACAAAGTTTTGTCAAACTTGAATTTTTTAGCAATGCAATTCGGCTATATCAACTTACAAAGTGCTGTGAGTTAAATTACGAAATGTTAGTTGTAAATGTACAATCAATTCTCTGAGTATAAATTTATCATCAGGCGGTTTGGTTCCTTGGCGTTGCGTAGAGATATTAGGTCACTCAGCGTTCTCTACCGCATCTTGCATGGGGAATGCTCTGAGGAGTTGTTTGGTTTAATTCCAGCCACTGATTTCCACCTTCGAACATCGAGTCAGAGCTTAAGGTATCACGCCCATCGTCTTGATGTGTGGCGATCTACAACTGTGCGATTCCGAAGATATTTTTTACTCCGTATTACACCTTTGTGGAATCAGTTACCGAGGGCCGTATTCCCAAACAATTATGACTTAGGAACTTTCAGGAAAAGAGCGTCCTCATTCCCTAAAGGCCGGCAACGCATTTGTGATACTCCTGGTGTTGCGGATATCCGTGGGTGGAGGTGATCACTTTCAATCAGGTGACTCACTTGCTCGTTTGCCTCCTCTTCTATAAAAAAAGTGTTGGTGTTAAAATGCGAAAGGACATGCTTCGGTGGTTTGATCATGTGGAAAGAATGACAGGTGAAATATTGACAAAGGAGATATACAATGCGAATGTAGATGGATGCCGGTGGAGGGAAGACCAAGGTTGACATTCCATGATCAGATCACCCGGATATTATCACAGAGTGGTGTCAAGAGTCTCCGAAACCAGCGTGTTTGTATGACAAAGTTAATGATTATGAAGGAAACTGGACAGGTTTGTCAGGATCGTGAGGCCTAGCAATCGATACTCTCTGCCTATACCGTAAGGGACTTGGCGTGAAAATATGTTTTTTTTTTTTATGGTATTGGAAGGCAAACAAGCAGACGGATTTCCTGATGGTAAGAAATTCACGCCGCCTAGAGACACCAAAGGTGGTAATGGTGCGTTGCCAACCTGGGGCCGGGAAGTTAGGCCTCGAGCAAAAGTAAGTTTACCGGCTACCTTACCCTCCGAACCGGAACACATCATGACGTTATGGCGGCAGGAATAGGTAAGGCGGTGGTACCAATCCGGGCGAGTCGCTGCTAAACTCTACCACCTAGTCAGAATTCACGGTGCTAGTGACGGTGAGCCTTTGCTCGCCTTTTACGAGCTGCTTGGCAAGGAAGGCAGATGGTCTATTCTACAAAGGAGCCCGGACCAACATGGGTGTTGTTTATTATATTGAAGTATCTAGTATTTTTAAATTCTTAACAACCCATGTTTCTATATGTTCTTTCTAAATACATTTAAAAAATATGACGCTTATAGTTTGAAGCATATTTTTCTGATGAAATATAGATTTCAACTAAAAAAGTGATCCTATAACAAATACTGTAACGTTTTGCGCTGTTGAGTTCTTTGTTTTTAATATCCGAATATATCATTTTAAAATGAGGATGTTAGGAATAAAAAATACCTGCTATTATTGTAAATACCCACACCATACATGGGCACAGTTGAAAAGATATGGAATAATTTGAAATGTTACATCTACCAACATTGTTATTAATGTTAAGGCCTCTCGCCCGGGGGAGTTATAATTTAAGAGAGGGTACTTAGTGGAAAGCCCCCAAGACGCATATAGGCGGAGAGATATGCGAGGAAACTTAGTTTATAGCGGCCAATGAAACTATGTTACTTGCAGCTTAGTAATCTATAGATTTATCGGGTTTGAGACGTATTTCCTCATTGTGAGAAATACATGTCGTGAGTTATATCCAAGATATAGCCACAACAGATATAAATAGCGCTTTACCGATTCGAGGTTATGTGCCTGTGTCTCTAGTTTTCAAATTGGAATACGACATTGGCGAGCTATAACGTTACAATAGACGACATAGGTTGTGACTTAACTTAAAGTGAAAAAACAGGTATATAACGATTAAAGTTAATACCGGACTCATTCAATTGATAATCAAGTGGCCAAGTGCAAGACGGCCTAGTCCTTCAAGGGTTAGGTATATAATGAAAGAATACAGGAGCAAGTAACATTTTGGTTTAAAAATAAAGTTTCAAAAAAGTTAAGTTTAAATTTAATTTTAAGAAAGGGTGCATTTACTAATTTAGAAGAGTCTTTCAAGCGATTAAATTTAAAAATAAATAATTTTATCTATATACTAATACGTGATGTCAAAATCTTGGACCCTCTTTTTACGAAAATTGCGCGGACGCAGAAGCATAAAATTTGGCACACTTATAAATTATGTGTAGGAAAAGTGCAGAACGCTAATGTTTTTTCAATAGTAATGCTTATTAAGTATATTAAATCAAGAAATAAAACATTACCCACACTACCACGCATTTGACACACACAAAGAAATATATTGATGACAACAATAAAAGATCACAGATGGCGCACCAAAAAGTTTGGAAACAAAGTAGTTGGTTTTGAGAAATGAAGATGGCGTTCTCGTCAACAAGATATTAAAATTTATTATGGTTGAATTTAGACCAACGGCCGACCACTAGTAATTATA
>NJDD01002459.1:13854-32360 GCA_002245505.1 Calephelis nemesis
AAATTTTTTCAAACGAATTAGCAACTGAATGGGTTTGAGATTTAATAAAATTAACCTTTATTAAACCTCTACGATCTAGAGGTCGAGGTGTAGGACTTGACTTCATAAGTCCCGGGTTCGATCCTCGGGTCAGGCAACACAGAGAAAATGTGTTTTTTTTTTCAATTTTTAAGTCCCGGGTTCGATCCCCAGGTTGGGGTTACACAGAGAAAATGTGTTTTTTTTCAATTTTTAAGTCCCGAGTTCGATCCCCGGGTTGGGGTTACACAGAGAAAATGTGTTTTTTTTTCAATTTTTAAGTCTCGGGTTCGATCCCCGGGTGGGGGTCACACAGAGAAAATGCGTTTTTTCAATTTTGTCATAAAAATCTTTGTTGCCTCTTATCACATTATAGGACTCTTCCGGGGGTCTTCGTAATCTTTTTTTGTTAAGAAACAAGCAGTTTCCTAATGTTATGAGATAACGCTATAATATATTTAAAAAGTATAAGTATCAATACAATATAATATTTGGTGTTTATATAACACCACTGACATTACTGGTGCATTTCTGTCTTATGGTTGAGATATTAAGTCACTCGTGTAAGTCTACCGGTTACGGCAGTTTAGCACGGAACATAACAATGGCGAACACTGACGTTATGACTTCAAGAATAGGGCAGTACCAAACCGGGCGACTTCCTGCGCTGTCCTCTACCACTTAGTTACAACTGACTGCCTCATTGAATAATCCAGCAACCTAAAGTGCTAGATACACACCAGCGTGCGATGGTGTCGTCATATCCCGATATCTCAAAAATGTGTTAAACAAAAGCTTACGATAAAACTGGTTATCATACTATATATATAAAAATCAATGCCAGTTTTCGTTGTAATTTTATAAATCAAAAACGGGCTCACCTATTCAAACCCATTTTTTAGGCTTTGTTCGGACTATTTAGTAGATGGTTTATGTAAAGTTTGCATAAAATCGGTCGAGCGGTTCATTTATTACATTTTTTGTAAAGAATCGCCTCTGTGGTCGAGCGGTCCGGGTGTTGGACTTGACTGCATGAGGTCTCGGGTTCGAATCCTGGGTCGGCCAACAAAAAGAAAATTGAATTTTTCAAAATTTCTAATAAAAGAAATGTTGGTCGGGATTAGAAACGTGCCCGGTTGGCGATAGCCTTGCCACCTATCACATTATGGGACTTAGTAGGTATCTTCGTCTAGTCGTGGGTGCCCTGGTTGTGCCTCTGCCTACCTCTTCGGGGATATGGGCGTGAAGATGCTTTTTTTTTGTAACAAAAGAATTCAACGAATGATCCGCATTTTGTTAATGAGCATTTTTCAGTCAAATTTAAACTTTTTTTAGTTGTTATTATTTTATTTTATTGTGTTATGAATTTGATGTTCCAATATATTTTTTTTAATATATCAGTTTATACGTAGCGAAGCATGTACCGGGCCGCTAGTGCTTTATATTAATTGGTTATTAAAGTAAGTTTTAATATAACTTTTTTATTAGTTACAGGGGCCGATACTGGGCGACGACGAAGATAACTCTATAAATAACAACTGGCTAGAGGTTGACAATGAAACTATTATAGAGTTACAAAAACGAGAAAAGAAAGTGAAAAAAGTTTGTAAATCTAGATCTTTGAATACCCAAACAATTAACAATAAGGAGTTCTTCGTGGATCACGCAAACAACTTTGTTTGGTGCAACATCTTCAAAGCTGCTAGTTCGTCTTGGTTGTACAATCTCAACATATTAGGTGAGTTTAGAATTATTGAATGTATTGAAAGTTATTTATATTTTAGCACTTTTTGCGTGATAGAAAAAAGGGAAAATATTAGATTTCTGCTATCGATAATCATTTAAAAAAAAAGCGTATTCGCGCCCATATCCCCGAAGAGGTGGGCAGAACGAGAGCGCAAGTTTTACTGCACAACAAGGGCAATCACGACTAGCTAAAGATATAAAGCCTATGATACTATAAAGAAACTAATGTGATAGGTGGCAAACCTATCACCAACCGGGCAAACAAAATACATTTTTCTAAATATTTTTTATTGCCCGAACCGGGGATCGAATATCAAATATTTTCAATTTATGAATTTATACAGGTATTTTTTTTATGTTAGCTATCTAGAGAAAGTTTGTATTTATGAAAAAAAAACAATATTCATAATTACGACAAGACAGATGGACAGACGTTGTCTCAGCTATAATCTTAAAACACAGAGCAGTTAAGTATCACTACATAGTATAAAACAAAGTCGCTTCCTCTGTCCTATGTCCCTTTGTATGCTTATTTTTTTTAAAACTACGCAACGGATTTTGATGCGGTTTATTTAATGGATAAAGTTATCGAAGAGGAAGGTTTATGTGAATATTTTATAATCATGCGAAGCCGGGCGGGCCGCTAGTAATGGATAAATTTCTGATTAGATTTTACTAGGTACATATATTTTTTTTGATTTTTAAAGAATCGCTTGATTAAGATCGAACATACCTTGGATTGATCAAATGTTGCTGAATGTGCCTATTTGCGAATAGTAATATACAATTATTAATACTACATTAATACAAAACTATCAAGTATTCCTGCCTCTCTAGTACATTTGAAAGTGTTTTATTCCCGAGCTATATCCATATTAAACTTAAGTTATTATTTTTCAGGAGGCTACAATAAGAAATTTCTAGCAAGAACCAGGGACAGCCCATTGACTTTGGCCCGCCGGAAATTTCCACGACCAAGTATCGATGAATTAAAGGATTCTCTAGAAACACCCGGAGTGATATCACTTCTAGTAGTAAGAGAACCATTCGTAAGACTTCTCTCCGCATACAGAGACAAATTAGAAAACGTATCTCCGCCATATTACAGAAAGTTAGCTAGAGCGATCGTAGCAAAACATAGAGAGGCAGCAAAACATGAACTCGGGCCTATCAAGAGCTCTGGACCGACGTTTTACGAATTCGTTGCGTATTTGATCGAGGTCTTCAAATCAGGATCTGATACTTTTGACGAACACTGGGCGCCGTATTATAGATTTTGTTCACCTTGTGCTATTAACTTCAATGTTATCGCTAAAGTAGAAACTTTCGCTAAAGATACAGCATATGTCGTCCAACAACTAGGCCTAGCACATGTACTCGATAGAAGACTCAACAGTCGTCGAACGCGTCTTCGAACCGTCATGAATAAATCCCGTGATGGAAGAAACACATCGGCCCTTCTAAAATACTATTATGGTCAACTTAATAAGCAAATGCTTTATGATTTATTGCAAATATATGGAATAGATTTTGAAATGTTCGGTTATGAATCAAATGTTTATCGTCGTTATGTAAGAGAATAAAATTTATCATTATTATCGAAATTTATTTAAAAATATACCTCAGCCTGCTTCTCTGAAAGGACCGCATGAACATGCATCGCTATCAGTTTTAACCGAGTTTTCAAAAGGTTCTTATAACTTGTCCCGAATCCTACCTTTTTTATACATGCTATTCGATTTCTCCAACATATGTAAACTGATTTTAAAATTCCTTTTTTATTTGAAAGAGTTTAGTTTGGAGGTAGCAATGGGACCACCATTGCTACCGAGTCTAATGTGGAAATGTAATGTGGAAATGTGTAATGTGGAATATCAGGGAAAACAAGGTAAATTCTCCATCACTTTGTGAACTTAGAGGACCTAGCTTTGAAATTGAAGACGGTTTTTGGCAGCTTAATTTATATCTTTTACCGGTCTACAGATCGTCCAATAAAACTATGAATCAGTGAATTCTGTATATTGAAGACATATAAAAAAACAATAAGTGCGGGCGACTAAAAATAAATAAATAAATAAATAAATATCCCTGGACAAGTAAATCAAATTGAATCTATCCAAAGTAAGGAATTTGTATGCTCCTGTTATGGGTGTTAGTCAACGACTCTAATACATAGAAATACTTAAAAAAAATGTTCAACACACGAATGGCTGCCCCGGTCGGGAATCGAACCTGCCTCGCCTCGCGGTTGGTCATCTTTGTGGTCTAAAGGTGGCACGTGTGCCTGATTAGAAAATCCCTAAGTCCATTATCATCTTTGTGGTCTAAAAGTGGCATGTGTGCCTGATTAGAAAATCCCTAAGTCCATTATCATCTATCATCTTTGTGGTCTAAAGGTGGCGCGTGTGCCTGATTAGAAAATCCCTAAGTACATTATCATCTTTGTGGTCTAAAAGTGGCATGTGTGCCTGATTAGAAAATCCCTAAGTACATTATCATCTATCATCTTTGTGGTCTAAAGGTGGCATGTGTGCCTGATTAGAAAATCCCTAAATCCATTATCATCTATCATCTTTGTGGTCTAAAGATGGCATGTGTGCCTGATTAGAAAATTCCTCAAGTACATTATCATCTATCATCTTTGTGGTCTAAAGGTGGCATGTGTGCCTGATTAGAAAATTCCCCAAGTACATTATCATCTATTATCTTTGTGGTCTAAAGGTGGCATGTGTGCCTGATTAGAAAATTCCCCAAGTACATTATCTTTGAGATCTAAAGGTGGCATGTGTGCCTGATTAGAAAATTCCCCAAGTACATTATCATCTATCATCTTTGTGGTCTAAAGGTGGCATATGTGCCTGATTAGAAAATCCCTAAGTCCATTATCATCTATCATCTTTGTGGTCTAAAGGTGGCATGTGTGCCTGATTACAAAACCCGACTGTCTATTTGCCCTATAACAATCTACAAACATCATACACTTACTTGATAATACGGTGAGAAGAAATATGTAATCGCTGAACGTTATAAGACCGGATGATCCTAGTTTGTAGAAAATTGAATCTTCATCCAAGTCCAGGTTGAGACGTTGACTGATAGTCTGTTCAAACATTACTACAAATTAATATTTTTACAAAGACTATGATTTTTATTGACTCTAGATAGGTGAGAAGCTGGAGAAATTTTCACTTTAATACTTTTGCTAGCGTCATTAACAATTATATATAGAAATTACAAAATAAAAAAAAAACTAAAGAAAGAAAAGTAAAAGTTTCAAAAGATACTTAAAAGAAATCCAGACAATTAACTAGCCCATCAATAACTAATCATCATAGGATTATT
This sequence comes from Calephelis nemesis, assembly GCA_002245505.1. Classification (NCBI taxonomy): domain Eukaryota; kingdom Metazoa; phylum Arthropoda; class Insecta; order Lepidoptera; family Riodinidae; genus Calephelis; species Calephelis nemesis. The sequence goes on from NJDD01002459.1 coordinate 18,961, forward strand.
TCAGATGCCAAGCAAGAAAAACATAATACTAAGAAATTAATCTATAATTACTTATTAATAAGACGTATAACAAAAATCATATGACTAAAGACTCTACAAAAGCCGAAAGCTTACTTTTTTAGACAGCTTCTACCAATATTATCTATTGTTTAACTATATGTTTCCATTTTGAAATTTAAACAGGATTTTCAACTTCTTTCCCTCTTCCCTAATTAAAGAAGTGTGGTTTACGATGAAGTTCGGGAAAATGCCTTATTTTATTAAAACAAGCTATAGGTGTCACTGTAAGAGGTATAGAGCAAAAAAAGTTGAAAGTCCCTGCTCCTGTTTTACTTCTAAAAAGTACTAAAATAATAAATATTGTATTTTAGGTCTGAACTATATAAACAAAAATGTTTTTAACATTATTTATATTTCGTTCAAGCTGCTACTTATGCCTTATTATTACTTAAATCTAAAGAATGCAACTTCAAAGTAAAACGCAAGGAAAATAAAACATGCAAATAAGGTTAATTCACACACAAATACATAATAATATGTAAATCAATAAGGCTCTTTACTACATCTTATGTAAACTACTGAGTGTAGAAACTAAAAATCTAATAAAAACATAAGGTGTTATCTATTATTTTGTCTGCAAGAAATTAGCACATTGGGGGTAAAAAAACCTGTGCATTAAAAATACAAAATATTACAGAATAGTGTAATAGCAGAAGGTTTTGTGAAGAGGTGAAAGAACAGTACCTCATCGACATTCTGAAAAGATAAGAAAGTGTTGTGAATTGCTTAGCGGGTGGTGAAGGGGCAACAGATGATTCAGTGTTTCAGATTTTGTTATAGCTTTTATTAATACATATTTCAACAATGTTTGTAAAGCAGACAGTGCTAGGTAATTTGTAACAAGATGAAAACTTTATAGAAGATAGTAAAAGCATAAGTAAATATGTTGGTTTACATTTCAAGTACTTGCATTTTAATAATTTTAAAAGGTATAAAGAAATAAAGAGTTATTGAAATTTAGAAATATTCCACACAAGCCACATAATAAATATTCATATAAGTACATCATTTAATTTGATAATTGAAACTTTTTAAATTTGTTACAAAGCTGATTGATGGTTGAGGCAAACAGATAGTTTATCATTTTTACATTTTATCTTTAACATGTTAACTGCTTTTGTTATATATTTATATTTTTAAATAATTATTATTAAGCAAATTAAAATAAAAAGTCTCTATTTACCTTTGGGTCGTATCTTTTGTACTGGTCTAATCCCAAACCTGTAAAAAAATGCTAAGTTAGTCAATTGAAATAAATAGGTATATAGTATAATAATATATGTATGTATGAAACGTCATCCATCACTTATACCCATTACTTAGAAAGAAGTATTATTGGATCGATCCACTGTTAAGAAACAAGTAATCAGCAGAAACATTTTACATTTCTCATGAATTTCTAAAAAAATATATATTTTAATGCTCATATCTCCGAAGCGGTAAGCAGAGGCACAACCAGAGTACCCTCGACTAGCCGAAGACTCTAAGTCCTACAATATTATAGGCGGTGTTATTTTTCTATTATGCAATTGAAAATACACAAACGCCGACGTCCAACGCCGGCCGGAAAGATAAAAGAAAATTTCATGTTTATTACAGAGTGCCACCTGCTACAATCAATTATAATATAATTATATTATAATAGTCAAATGTCCAACAAGATGCCAAGTGTGTATTTTTTGTGCATCAATCACTTCGGGCCGATAAAATAGGAACTAGTCTAATTTAGAAAATTATCCGATAGTTAAAACTCGAATGCCATAATAGAGGAAAATTTCTTAACACGTTAGCTACAATAATAATAATCTAGATAAATTAGAGGGGATGACTGAACCTACAAGTATGCAATTTATATGTTTGTGACATTGGTGTTCGTCAATGTTACTCACAAATACATTTCTATGTATTATAAATTTACAAAAATATTTTTTTTATTATAAATGCACATATAATTTAATCAACACCTAAACAGAGAAGTTCAGACAAATGTTCATTGCCGAGAATCGAAGCCGAGCCTCATGAATGTTTAGTGGCATTAGGCGTGTACTCTTACCTCGTAGTTGTTTCATATCAATGTTCATTTTATAAGTATACCAATTTCCTACAAAATATTACTGTTTGTGGTGTCATAGTAATCTAATACCTTAAGTAATTTATGAGCAGCCAATCAGTGTATGAATAATTATGCAATATTATCTAACAATTAATTATTCAAACAAAACTAACTGTACTAACAACATAACCGTTAATGTAAACAAAGGGACTGGTAATATACTTACATAATTATGTTGTCATAAAGAATCACGGATATTATAAAAGAACAGTATAATATGTAGTACCTACTACTTTTTAAATAGTGCGCTTCGGCTTTACACTTTTTACTCCTTTTACTTTTATTTTTAAATTACCTGACCTAATCTAAATTTAATCGAAATTATTAATTTATGTAATAACAACTCTATATCGATATCTTAAAATTTCGGATTACTCTCACAGATATTTTTTTTTGTAATATTTAAGGTAAAGACTAAAGATATAATTAAATACAATTACCATCAGGTTGTTTGACTCCAGGAGTCATAGAGCGTAGAAAGTCATCCGGAGTCATAAACACTTCATGTTGATCATGATGCTGAGCTTGAAGTGTTGCAAAGTAACGAAATACTTTGTCTGGTGTTGAATATTGTCTCATGCGATTTTCATATTCAATTATCTATCCAAGCAGCGTCCAAGGCAACAATTGGTTAAAAGTAATTCTTTGATATTATGGTAAAAGGATGTGACCATCCCATCACTCACTAGTGGAAAATCTATTAATGTAGATTGTCCGACTGTGACTTGTGGAGTCTGTTGACTATGAGATAGCATGTAGCAATTAAACCAAGTTGGAACCAGCACCTAAGCTTTTGCTGCAGCTATACAATCAATCTTAGCCATTGTCATATACCATTTTGGAGAGTAAGACAGTCGGTAAACTCGTGCAAGTGGCTTTTAATCCAGATCATGTGTTAGCATTACACTGTTATCAGATGATAAAAGGTGACCAGTTTTTTTACCACCATGAAATTTCTTGATTCTTCCAAATCAATGTCTTTGGTGCTGACCTCATAGATAAGAGTATAAACAATACTTTCTTAATTTAAAGGTAATAAAAAAGAAAATTCAAGACAAACTAAAAAAACTTAAAATAAAAAAAATAGCGGTATACCATCAGGTTGTTTCATGCCAGGAGTTATAGCTCTTAAAAAGTCATCAGGTGTCATGAAGACTTCTGTAGCTTCTCCAAAGGTTAATTTGATGGTTGCAAAATATCTAAATATCTTATCCGGAGTTGAATATGCTCGCATTCGGTTTTCATATTCTATAATCTGTTTTAAATAAATTAAAAAAAAAATTAAAGTAAAGAAATGCAACTTAAATATAATTAGTAAACGTAAAAACTTCAAAAGTAATATAACAAAAAAGGCTAAAAAAAAAACAAAGTCATTTATCAACAAACCATTCATCATTATTATACTTAAATACCATATCTATTCATTTTTAATTAATAAGTAAATTTTATCCAATATATAAAATTCTCGAGTCACGGTGTGCGTAATTGAACTCCTCTGAAACCACACGACCGATTCTCATGTAATTTTGTGAGCATATTGAACAGTTTTGAGGATCGGCCAACATCTATTTTTCATACCCCTAAGTGATAAGGGTGACCCACTCCAATTTTTTTGCTAAAATCACAATAAACGTATAGCAGAACAACGTCTGTTGGGTCAGCTAGTAATCTATATATTTTTTAAATATTTATATCTCTTATCCCATTTTGAAATTCGATCAAATGTGGCATTTTAAGTTGATTGATTTAAGAAGAATCCCAGTTATCTATCCCAATTATTTTGTATGCAATACTGCAATATGTTCATAGCTCTGCTATTTACATACATACATACATACTATCTTCACTCCAAATCACCTGCAGGATAGACAGAGTGTATCAAGTGCCAAATGATGCACAATCCTTACAGACTTCTTTCACTTGTAATGACGAAATTTAATATTTTCCATTGTCTTTTCCTCATAAAAAAATCCGAATATGTAAATTTTAAACGAAGTAACACTTGTACTGTTTAAGTTTGAGTTTTAGCCCTAATAATGGAGTTAAAAGTGAAACAAGAAGGCTATGAACATAAATTATACAGGATAAGAAAAAAAATGCAAATGTTTCTTCATTTAAAAATGTGAAATTATTTAAAACTACATAAATATATACCATTGCATAACTTTAAATTACCTTTCTATCCCTGAACCCAACTTTTTCTTTTTTGTACCTTTTCTTTCTATTATCAACTTCACTATCAGATTCATTTTCAACTAGTTCTTCCGCTGCTGTTATTGATGGAATAATCCTGTATTTTTCCCTAAAAAACAATTTACAATGCGTATATGCCAACAGAACTTTTGCAACATTGACGACAGTATTATCAACTCAAGTTGAATAATAGACAAGCATTTTACTGCCATTGAAATAGATTTTTGATGCATTACTTACAAAAACTAAAACATAATAAGTGTAAAGGCAACTGCATATTGGTTGCAGGGAGATTGTTTTGGCATTTCTTCTCCTGACTGGCTAGAGTTGGAAATGGTGATATTGTACAGTAGATAGGATTAAAATTAATCTACCTTTAAAATTATTTGTAATAAATTATGAAGCTTATTAAACATATAAATAAAATATTTAATAAAAATATGAATAAGTGCTGTGATGTTAATGTTAAAATGAAACAAATCTTTAATTTCAATTAAATTAATTAAATATTTGAACACCACAATGAGGTTGGTTTGCTTAATGTCTTTGTTATAACTTTTTAACACACATTCTGTAAAAAAAACATTTCATTTCAAAAAATTATAAGAAGTACTTGCCCTATCACTGGTTGCATTATTTTTAAGATCAGGTATCTTCAGAAAGAAGACGAGAAATATAATAGAAATTTATATCACAGCATAAGACTGAAAAACACTTTAATAATTGAATTTTATAAAAAAGTGTTATGATTAAAATTGATGTAATTAAAGATGTAAAAACCCACAAGGTCAGCAACACATTAGCGATTCAAAAAAAAGATGCTATTAATGCTATCTAAAAAAATAAAATACAATAAGATTGATAGAAGAAGGTGTTACTTTGCGGAAATCCATACTTAAATCTAAATAAAATTATTTTATTTGCAATTTTCCGCCAAAAATTGGGCGAAAAAAATTTTTTTGGCGGAAAATTGCAAATTAAATAATTTTATTTAGATTTAAATACAATAAGTGTTTGATTAGACTAAACTAATTCGAACCAATTATCCTAAAAGCAGAAGCTTGATTTCAATACAAGTACTTGTACAAAATAATGAGAAAATATAAACCAATTATAGTGAACATAGAAAATGGCATTCTAACATATTCCTGGAAATTCAATAGTTAGAGCTCTTCCAACAAATTCCGTTTCACTGCTTGCTAGGCAAAAGAACAACTACATTAGCAAGTGTATTGAGAGGGAACTTGAAGAAAATAGTTATTACTTGATATAAAATCCTCTGCTATAAAAATTGTATCTCTTCTTTAAGTAAGAACGGAAAGCAAAACAAAGCAGAATAATGAAAATGTCTTAGCAACCTATCTCTAGTATGTAGTAGTACTACTACTGGTTGTAGTATGCCTTTTACTGTAGATAACAAAATCAATTTGGCAGATAATTGGAAAAGTCCTAGGACTGTTGGTCAGGTGGTGGGATGTTGAGTTGAGTTGTCATCAAAAACAAGTGACATGACATTAATGAAACAATTGCCGCCATCCATATATCATACATGAGAAGATTTTTCATATATTTGTTAATATTTAAGACAGAAAAAAAGTAATTAAAAATACATACAACACACAACAAAAATAACACATTTACAAAACATTTACTAATAACTTAGATGGCTTTCGACAGGTAAACAACGTTCACGACTCGAAGCTTATTGTTATTTTTATAATTCTGAACCGTAATTGCTTAATAAGAATATCTTATTATTATTTATTACAGATTACTTACCAGATTTTGTAAGATACATATGTAAGTGACCCCAATAGAAGAGAATACGCTAAATATTTGGTAGACTCTTTGGGTATTTCACTGTTATGGGTGGAAACTTTATAATATCTCCGAGGATTTGAAAATTTTTCTAAATGTATCGGGACGATAATAGTTTTCCCAAAATGTATATCCCGTGATCTAATTAAGAATCGTGAGACTGTAGGTAACATATTGTTAACAGGTCACAGAAATCTATTTTTAAAATTTTTAAGTATTGTTTAAAAATAAAACTCGCACATTTTATAATAAATTAAATTATTCGCACAAATCACATACAGAAAGAGAGAACATGAAAATTGAAATAAATAAATCTGACAATTAACAAATGACATAAGTATGAGAAATGACAATTGACACTTGACAGTGGTTGTCACTTGACATCACGGAAGATAGCATAGGCATAAATAGGTTTGAGGTAGGTAGGTACTATTGACCTCCCAGGTATGACCTATTTCTATGTTATTTTTCGATCGTAGCAGTACCTACCTGCCTATATAACACGTCATTTGATAGTTTTTTCTTTATTACATCACCCAGTGATCGTCATTAATATAGAAAGATGTTAATAATCCGCAAGTACTGTGTTTAAGAGTATCCTGAAATGACATATCCGATTCCAATTAACATGAAAATTGAAATCGAGATATAAGAATAACTCTACAAATGTCATTTCCATATAGATCATATTTTCCAAATATTGCTGATTCTCTCTCTCTCTCTCTCTCTTGAACCGCCCTCCCTTGCACTGAGTCTTTTAATGCAAATTAACAAAGCCAAAGTGAAAGAGAGGCCGGTAGAGATAGTCTCCACAGGTAGACTCATAGTGATGTTAAAATCATTAAGCTTAAAACCAACATATTTTATCAAATTATAGTGTTCAAAAATAAATGTTTACAAAAATTATCTATCTATATTTACTTAGTAAATTCGTTTTTTAATTAAAAAAATGCGCGTTAACTCAAGGCATAGAAATATGAATATATAAAGAAGTGCAACAATGTTCTATAGCTTTAGTTGTATAAATACCGTTGGAATTGACATATAACTGAATAACATCTCTTTGTATCATTTAACAAATGTTGATGTCATTATGTACGCCGAAAGAGATAACGACATTTTTGTCTATGCTATTTTGGCGTCGATTTAAAGTGACGTTATGACAGTTCTCATGTTTGCCAAGAATCCATATTTTGTGTTCAATTTTATAGTGATGTACCTACTATTACAATTGTCGATATTTTATTTTACGTTCCCAGAAAAGAATATTTGGACAAGATTAGAATGTATACCATTGCCAATTAAAATATTATTCACAGTCTAGCTTAATAAGAATTCTTTCAATTGCTCAATTAAAAGTAAAGAAAGTGGTTTGAACGTAATCTGATATTTTTTTTGTAATTATAATGAATCTAATATAAAGTACGCATTTGAATACTTATACTTGATCATGTCATTATTAAAAAATCTGTAACGGAAAAAATATAAAATATATCGCACTTGCATGAAACTAAAACACGTGTGTGAATGTAGAAACATGTTGCTAAAAAAGGTAACTTCATAATGTTACTTTTGTGTTTTAGATGCACGCGTGTCGAAATCGAAATTGCTATCTCGAACAAAAATCGTTGTTTAGTTCAAAAAATATATATATATATATATAATGACACTAGCATGAACATGACACTATTTAAATGTCCAATTATGTGCCCTACCTGCAGGGACAAATTAGAATTTGTAAGTTATATTATTGCGATAAAATTATTTGTCTAGTAATCAGCATAGCTAGTGTAGCACAGTTTTGAGCATAGTTAGGTTTTACTATACCGAGTAGCTAGAATTAGAAAGTAATTAAACGTTTATCAACTTACCTTTAAACGTTTTCAGGCTTAGGATTGCCAGTTAACTAGGTTAATTGAAAAATATATTTGTACGTAATATTATAAGAAGTAGTAATTATCCAATTTGTAGTTTGTAATTTTCAAAATATGTACCTTAGTGGTCTCATATTGTATATGTAATATGTATTAAATATTATTCGCCTCGTTGGTTGAGTGGCTAGCGTACACGCCTAACTACATCGACTTACCGCGAGGCTCGGGTTCGATTCCCGACGGGGGCAGACATTTGTGTGATGATATGTGTTTCCCCCGAGTTGGTCCGGGCTCCTTTGTAGAATATACCATCTGCCCTCCTTGCCAGGCAGCTCGTAAAAGGCGAGCATAGGCTCACTATCACTAATTCCGTAACATCTGATAAGGTGGTAGATTTTAGCAGCGACTCGCCCGGATCGGTACCAGCGCCTTACCTATTCCTGCCGACACAACGTCATGACGTGTTCCGGTACGGAGGGTAAGGTAGCCGATAAACTTCCTTTTGCTCTAGGCCTGACATCCAGGCCTCAGGTTGGCAACGCACCATTACCACCTTTGGTGTCTCTAGGCGGCGTGAATTCTTACCACCAGGAAGTCCGTCTGTTTGTTTGCCTTCCAATATCATAAAAAAATGAATATTTAGATGTCTGCATTTCCGGGTCTGGGTGTTTATTAAATTTATTCTGGTATCTATTTAAGTATTAATTATATGTATTAGAATCGTTGATTAGCACCCATAACACAAACATAATAATTTCCTCACTTTGGGGTTAGATTAAATTTGTGTGAGTTGTCCAGGGATATTTATTTATTTATTGAAAACAAAATTATCGTAACTAACTGACGTATTAATAAATAATATAGGTATTCTATGTGCATTAACTACTTTTTAATGTGACATGAAACAACGAACAAGAACACAGCACTTTAGGTAAGATAAAACCGCAACCTGTAGACATCATAGATGTTATAGGTAAATACTTTGTTGTATCTTAAATTTTTTTTTAATTTTTTAGCACTTGCCCTGTGCGTGGGATAAATAACTATAAATTTTAAAGAAAGAAAAAATTTCGCCCCAGACAGGATTTGAACCTGTAACCTTTCGTCTCAAGCCGACGAATGCTCTAACCAATTGAGCTACCTACTGAGGATTCAAGTCCCGTGGCGAAATTTTTAATTCCTTTCTAACCCGTTAACGCGGGTAGTTATGTCCTATAGATACACAATTCTGAGTACCCACCAAATGAGTTCATCACCGATGAAATTCACATTTTAGAATGGACATAACTTTCGTTTCTTTCATCGTATCTTAAATTTTTTTTAATTTTTTAGCACTTGCCCTATGCGTGGGATAAATAACTATAAATTTTAAAGAAAGAAAAAATTTCTCCCCAGACGGGATTTGAACCTGTAACCTTTCGTCTCAAGCCGACGAATGCTCTAACCAATTGAGCTACCTACTGAGGATTCAAGTCCCGTGGCGAAATTTTTAATTCCTTTCTAAAATGTTTATCTATAGGACATAACCACCCGCGTTAACGGGTTAGAAAGGAATTAAAAATTTTGCCACGGGACTTGAATCCTCAGTAGGTAGCTCAATTGGTTAGAGCATTCGTCGGCTTGAGACGAAAGGTTACAGGTTCAAATCCTGTCTGGGGCGAAATTTTTTCTTTCTTTAAAATTTATAGTTATTTATCCCACGCACAGGGCAAGTGCTAAAAATTTAAAAAAAAATTAAGATACGATGAAAGAAACGAAAGTTATGTCCATTCTAAAATGTGAATTTCATCGGTGATGAACTCATTTGGTGGGTACTCAGAATTGTGTATCTATAGGACATAACTACCCGCGTTAACGGGTTAGAAAGGAATTAAAAATTTCGCCACGGGACTTGAATCCTCAGTAGGTAGCTCAATTGGTTAGAGCATTCGTCGGCTTGAGACGAAAGGTTACAGGTTCAAATCCTGTCTGGGGCGAAATTTTTTCTTTCTTTAAAATTTATAGTTAAATACTTTGTTCCCTGCGGCTGGGTTGTTACGCCTGTTGTATATACCCTCCGAACGGAAACATAAGTTTTAGTTAATTTTAACGCATCAATGGAGCAGTGATCGGGTTTTTGTGTTGATTAATCGCTGACGATCGATCGAGTTGATTGGAACATATGAGGTATTACGTATAACAAACGACGTGGTTAATCAGTAATTATATTATGCAGAAAAGAAAGCTGTAACAGAGTCGAAGTCAAAAAAGAGTATAACATGATGGATCCAATTCCCACCCATTTTAAGTCTGCAAAACATTATGATGAGTAAGACAAATAAAGGAACAAGAAATGATACGCTTTAATTTGGCTCTTTAAAGTTTAAAATAATATGAAAAAGTTAAATTAAAATAACTTGGGATGGATTATTAAATAATAAGAAAAACAGAATGACTTGATGCATTGACAAAATATTATTCGGCTTAAATGATACCAGGTTACTTAATGCTACATTCGACTTGTAGAAGTGTGTTTATAATCGATTCTAAATGTTGTCCCCATAAAGTATATTAATAAATAGGAATAGAGTAAGCAGTCTATGCAGCTGTCAAATCAAATGTCAACGGAAATGAAACAGTAGCGCCATGCCATATCGCGTTCGAGAACAAAATATTTAATATCTAGATGTATAAATATATATGTCATGGTATAACCTCTATATAGGCCCTTTAAGAGAACTTCAGATTTAATTTTTGTGACAATAAAATATGACTGTAATTTGTTTATTAACAAAATTAGTGATTATCAAATTACAATCATTTTTATTGTCACTGGGAGAGCTGCATGGGAATGAAAATAAAATAGGTTTCTCTGTAATTTATTTAATCTTTTGTTTATTTCCCTAATATCTTCATTATTTACATCTTGTACCAACACAGTTTCATTTTTTAAAGTTGAATTTTATTTACTCCAGCTCTATTTTGTCCTTTGACCCCATCTTTGTCTAAATCAAATCAAGCGAAGAACCCAGCCATGGTTGTTTGACATCTTTTTTTGTAAAAACTCCCATTCACCGAGTCATACAAGGTGTGAAATAGGTGTAAAACATCAAAATCTGAAATATTAAGAAATTCATTTAATTTCAATGATCATACAATTTAATATTGTAAATGATAAAACACAGAAGAGAGAGTTTGACAACATTTTTTTACATTGATTCAACAAAATATTTACTAAATAATTCTGTTTAAATTTTCAGCCTGGTGTTCTCGCTTCTCATGTTTGGGTCATATGACATTAACATGACCAAATTGTTAAGTACATAAGAATGTATTCATCCTAGTTTTAATATGTATATTACATAAAATTAATGTAAATTTTAAAAGTTTTTGTAAAACTGACTGTTTAGTATGATGAAAGGTTTAAAAAATAAAGCTTTCATATTTAAAAGACACAAAAATGAAAATGTTCTAGTTATTATAGTATATACACAAAGCAAAACTGAACAAAATCAATGTCAATAATGTTATGTAATATAAATTTACAGTTTTATTAAACTGCCTCTTTGGTCAGTTGGACTTCTACATATCTATTATTATAGTTAAATAACCTCCTTGGTTATATTCAAGTTTGTTTTTCTGTACACCAATTAGTTTTAATAATCTATCAAAATGTGCATTAAGTAGAAAATGAAACAATCATTACATAAAACTTAAGATAGCAAAACTACCATAAAAATTTTCGATTGGTATTTTAGGTTAGAATTTATCATTTTCATTTAAAATTTTATTTCTAGTTGTAAATGTAGTTACCTTTTTCAGAAACGGTTCCGAAAACCTACGAAGCTTTTAATTCAAGTTATTGAATTAAAATATCCAGCTCAAAATACAGAACAGTTCTATCTAACCATATTACCTAATTGTATTATAAGTTTTAACAATGTTTAATACTTACGAGTTTTATTGAAGACATCATATTACTCGTAGTTATCATAATCTCGTTGCAGGAACAAAAAACAATTTCTGTAAAAACAAGTTCATGTCTAAATCCTTAATTCAAATACTGGTGTACGTCAAATAGGGCAGATCAGACAGAAAAATCAATCTAGTGTGTTGAGCGATGCTAGTTTTCTCAATCTGCAAATCCAAGATCGGGTTCACAACAAAAAATTAACATTTATGTTTAATATGATGAGTTAAACATGGAGACACGTTTTAATGTTTACAAAGTTGTTCTTAAAACATGGCGGCTGGGTTGCCAATGTTATGGCTACGGAATCGTACTATTCGTACAGTTTGCCATGTACTTAAGGTAAAAAAAATATGTTCAGTCATTTCTATCGATATTGTTTGTCATAAAATTAGAAGGAGTCGCTGTTTGTTTAGAAAAAAAATAACAACAATTAGTTATGAAGTAGTAAAAAAAATTCAGTTTATTTTTGAAGTGAAACTTCTTTATCGGGGTTGGAAAAAAATTTAGTCATCTTCTAACATCTTTTCGTTACGCGCCTTCTTTATTCTTATCCGTAATACGCGTGATTCGAAGTACACTTTTTCCAGCGGAGTAGGGATTGGCAATAAACTTTATTTAACCAATTTCTGTAAAGTTGCATATTGTAAATTATTTTTTGAAAAATAACGTCATAAAATAGTTTCACTTCTTCACTTCTTACGAGCGTACGCTAGTACACGCACACATTTTTTTATTTAGAACCAAATCTAATGACTGAACTCTTGGGTGACCACGAGCCCGGACTCTATTTTACGTTATCGTTTATCAACTAGTTTGTTTGTCATTTGTGTGTCGATGTATCATAATTTTTGAATGGCGGGACAATGAAGGTTTATTGAAAATTTTAACTTTTTGGTTGTATTGTTAGATTATTTTTTTGGTGTTTGTGGAAATTCTGCTGAGCACCAACTAAACTTGTTCTAATTGCATGCTATATTATTCCAATGAAACGAGAATAAAAGGGATTTTATATTGCTATATTTTTTTAAGCTAAGCTCGGGCCTATCGTGACGTTTATAATTAACGTTTTTCGAGGGATAGATTAAATTATGTAGAAATATATCTGTATAAACTAAAACTGTATTTAATAAAAATTTTAGAATAATCGGCTGAATGCTTTCAGTAATTTGAAATAGTTTCCATATGTTTGATCTCCTACAAAAATTGGTTTTTTGTAGATAGACTTATTCACTTTGTGCCTATCGATTTATTAAAGGCAGGTAAGTATGTTTAAATATACTAAATAAATTAAATGGGTCAATAGATAAGGCATTACATAAGTTACCTATTTATAATAAGTATAATTTTCATAAATTAATTTTGTTAGATATTGAGAAAATGCCGTAGCGTT
>NJDD01002461.1:6281-21847 GCA_002245505.1 Calephelis nemesis
AAAAGAAACATTTACCTAAATTGACAGGTACCTAAGTTTTCACAAAAGTTTCATTGAAAGGTATTAAAATATTCGAGGGATATTAATACGCAAAGCAACTTTGGACCCCTTTTCACGAAAATTGCGCAGACTGAGGAGTATAAAATTTGGCACACTTATAGTGTTAGTGTAGGAAAACAATAATTGTGTGCATTAAATCAATAAATAATACATTATGTTACTAGGTCATACATTTGACACACACAAACAAAAATGTTAATAACGATAAAATATCACAGATAACGCACAAACTATATTCATAATGTTTGAAAACAAAGTAGTTGATCTTGATAAATGAAGATAGCGTTTTTTATTAAAAAGAAAGTTGACAATGGAAACTTAATAATATTTGTACATTAATTTTTAATAATTTACAATTAAATGTATTATGGTCGAATTTGGACTTCTAGGCGACCACCGGTCATATGAAAAGAGCCGCACGCAAGTGCTTGCTGGTGTACTGAAATATTTAAGTATACTCGCAAGCGAAGTAGCAGGCATATGTTTGTGTTTAATAAATAGTCTCATTCTTTATATTCTAGCTTACATTTCTAATCCTAATTACATCCTTCATCACCTTTGTTTCATATTTATGATATAGCATGCTTAGATATAATTACCACCATATAAAAAATGTGCAACGTGCAATTAACACGGCTGGACACATTTTATGACAGTAATTAAAAAACCTATTGTATCTTGAGACGTAGTATTTCTAAACATCAGGATATCTTTATAAGATATCGTAATTGATATCAGTCAACCTTACATTAGATTGACATATTCTAGCTTTATTTTTTCTTAGGTTGGCAATATTACCTACACTATTTTTTTAAATTTATTTAGTCAGGTATTTGTTAGCCACGGAAAAAGAGGAGTGCTACAAATGTGATATGTCTCTCTATAGTGTGTTTGTGCGTGTATGTCGGTCTTTGGCATTATGACTTTTGAACGGATGGACCGATTTCGATGCAGTTTTTTTGTTTCACACACGTGATCGAGATGGTTCTTAGTTTATTACATACAGGTTTTGTCGGGGGTTTTTAAGTTTTTAATCGATTTCGAAATAAAGAGGTTATATGTTCGACACTTCAATTTTTTTATGTATGTTAATGGTTTTCTCTGTAATTTCTGGACCGACTTCAAGAATGATTGCCACCAAGTCTGAATATGATGATGGAATTCCAAGGACATCGAGAAAAACCCTTAACTTTTATGTACAAAGATGATTTAATTACAGTTTTACTGCGCTTAAATAATTTAATTTTAGAGTTAATAACTTGATGGTTAAAAGTAAACGCCATTTATACATAAATATAGTAGATATATTATTGGATATTGCCAATCTAACGTTGGCACCCAGAGACGTCATTTATCTTTCAATCAATCATCAAGTCGACATTTTCCATACAAAATTGCGCCTTAATGATAGATTAAATATCTGAATACGGCTTTAAGACTATGTTAGAATTTGTCAAACTAGTGTTCTCTCTGTTGAAAAACACGACAAGGACGAGTACTGACGCCATGCTGACCTAAAGGNNNTAAAGGTATTAAGAAGGTACCAACTAAATCCGAATCTACCAGTATAACACAACGTTACTAATCATTACGCCTCTGTGAACTAGCGGTCCGGCGTCGGACTTGACTTCTTGAGGTCCCAGGCTCGACTCCCGGGCAAATAAAAACTAGAAAATTAGTAATTTTAATTTTTTAATAAAGATAACGTTGCCAGGGATATGTGCTCGGTAAGCGATAGGCTTGCCACCTGTCACATTTTGGGAATTAGTGTCTACGACTAGTCGTGGATACCCTGGTTATGCCTCTGCTAACGTCTTCGGGGATATGGACGTGAGTATACTTTTTTCACTGTTCATCTTATAATATAAAAATGAATCGCTAAATGTGTTGGTAAGCGCATGTCTTCCGAACGACTTTACCGATTTGGCTAATTCTTTTTTTATTGTGTTAATTATTATCAGGAGAAGGTTCTTATGAAGAGAAAAACTGGGAAAGTTGCAAGGAAACTGGGAAAAACAATACTTAATTATTTCCGATACTGAACGGGTGAAACGAAGTTCGCCGGAACAGCTAGTAAACTCATAAAAAAGTTCAATGTCAAGCGTTACTATTTCAAAAATGTTTAATGTTATAATGTTTGAGGAAAACTAACGAAAACTTGTCAGGAACTAAATTGAACTTGATAAATTGTAATATAATCCACAAAACTTAATAAATTATGCCGGATTTTATCTCCAACCAGTGCATGTTCAAATAATAAACTGCACAAAACGTGACGAGGCATTACGAGCAATAAAAATAATTTTACATTTGCTTTCATTTACATTACCGTAACTAACCAACCCGGCAAACTTTGTTTTGCTTGACATCAACGGCTATTAGATAACTCGCGCTAACAGTTTGTATAGATTAAAACTTTTTTTCCTGTTTTTGCTCCAATTTTCGAGGTCATTAAAGAGAAAACCTCTTTTTTCACACCTTCTGACGATAAGTAGCACAAAAAAGAATGCGAAACTTTTATTTAACCGTTTTCGCAGCATACGAAGCGGAAGCTCTCATTAGGAAAAAATCTCTCGATTTTAAAACGTTATTTAATGGTGCTCCATTCCTATTCGTCTTATGTTAAAAAATTGGTACCTGTCCTACACAACCATGATATTGGAACGATTTTTTAGTATTTTTTTTTTATTGTGGTAGTTATTAAACAAGCAGGTAAATGGGCTGGAAAATCGCTCGGGTTTTATCCTCGGGTGATGTCAAAAGTCTCCGAAACCGGCTTGTTTGTATGAAAAGAATAACGAATGTAGAAAAAGCTAGTCAGGTCTTAGAGGACAGTGACGTTTGGCACTCTATACTCTCTGCCTAAGATCTATGGGGCTTGGCGTGAAGATATGCATGTATATGCTTAACTCTAACCATTGATGTTACTAGCGTATGTCTATATTATATCCTGATCTTAGGTAAGATGTGGAAGTCTACCGACTACACTACTTCTCATCACAGACCTCAGAGAATTGTTCTAATTTTGTAGGACAGACTCACCTTGCTTACAGAAATAAGATACCTAAGACTTGTCTATACTAATATTATAGAGAGGAAAGATTTGATTTTTTGTTTGTTAGTTTGCAACGTATTGGCTTTGAAACTACTGTACCGATTTCAAAAATTAGTTCACCTCCAGAATGTGACATTATCCCTGAGTGACATAGGCTTTATTTCATCAAAATCGGTGCAGTAGAAGCCAAGTTACGCAGACGAAGCTGCGTGAAACTGCTAGTGCAAAATAAACCGAATCAAAAAAATATAGTTTAACCTTCAACGCTTTTGCGAGAATTAATAAAAAAAAATGGAACAAGTTGTGTTGCATTCTAAACATAATTTATAGTTTTCGTATTCTAAAATAAATTTAAAATAAATTTTAAAAACCCGATTTTAAAAACATTTGTCAACCGGTTTCTTGATTATCCATAAATATTTTTTTTTGGATATTAAAACAATACACACTGATCTGTCTAGACTAGACTATAATTCGCATTCCTGTTTAATAGTTTCTGGTTCTGATTCTTGCTAGCAAGCATAAATAACTAAAATATTTTTGGTTATTAAAAAACTTAATTTCATTAAAGAAATTATTCATATTTTTTTCTTTTATCCGGGGAGTTTGTTTCGCCGTTTCTTCTCTTGACTGGCTAGGTTTGGAAACCGTGTTATTAAAAGGCATACAGGTACCTAATAGGCCTGGTTACCAGGGAACTTGCTTAGTCGTTTCTTCTGACAGGCTAGGAAAGGAAAAAGTGGTAGTGTATGGTTAAAAGGGTTAAAATTAATCTATCTTTATAAATAATTATTATTTGTAATAAATTATGAAGCTTAATAAAAATATGTATAAAATATTAAAAATTAAATTAAGTGCCGTGATTTAAATATCAAAAGATGTATACATATTTATTTTTTATCAATATTTATCAAATGCTTGCACACCAAAATATGGTAGAATATGTTAATATGCTTAAGTATCTTTGCAACAACTTTTCAAGACACATATTCCGTTTAAAAATAAACATACAATCGAATTGCAAACCCACATCTTTTTGGACTTTGGAGTTAGTCAACAAGGTGGAGTTTAGTGACGTCTCCGCAATTAAATCGACAATTAAACTATTGCCAATTATTAGGTTTCACTGTCATCGTGTTCTGGTTTGTCGTTTTTTTAGCATTGTGAGAAGTAATCACGACAAATCATATCTACTGGTAGAAAATATGCGCCGCCACCTGTCAAAAAAATGAACTGCAAGTACTAATAAGTTCTTTAGGCTAGAGCAAGATTATGACAATGTATAGCAATGGTAACATGAAAAAGTCCTTACAGAATTAGAGAAAACCGATCTGCATTAACATACTCGTGTGTCGGCAATCTGAGTCTAGCAGTTTGTATTGCCTGTTATTTATTAAGGGGCCATATACGCTAAAATACGTCAGCAGGTTACTGTTTTTTTCATACAAAGCAATCATGGATCTTGTTGACAAAAATACATTAGATTAACATAATTATGCTTTACTAGACTAGTGTTTCCAAAACAGGATTCATTTCACTTTGCTCGATAGAAAAAAATCAAAAAGTTAACCCTTTTTTGAAAGCTAAACTTTCCAAAAAAATAACAGTTAACTGCTGACGTATTTTAGCGTATATGGCCCCTTAATACTGCTCCTCATGCCCTTGTCTTAGCTAATACGCAATCCTCGTCATCGTTATTATTATTAAATTTCGATATTACACAATTAATTATTGTATAAAATGGCCAACTTAACTACACATTAACCCCAGTTTTTCTCTCAGAATTATGTGGAAAAACACAAGGACCGTAAATTGAAACTAACGAGCAATAACATAATAATTTAAGCTCACTAAAACTGTCAAAAATCGAATATTATTTAGTATATGAAAATGTATGCTTATTAATCCTATCAACCAAATTTAAATTGATATGAAACAACTAAACACAGGCACAAAAAATATAGACAAATTGCTAACCTCTTCCTTTTTGGAGTCAGTTATAATCAACTACGCACAAATAACCAAAAACTGTTGATTATTACATTTCGTTTTTATGGGATTATTACTTCGTATATAGATACCATTGTGCATTGTCAATTTGAGACCGGAATTTTGAGCCTTTTGTGCAATTTCTCAGTCTATCGTCCAAAACCAAAACGTGACAGTTGAGCACCGATGACAGCAAGAGTTGGTAGCAGGAGGAGAAGTAAGTAGGAAGATGGTTTCGATAAACTATTCGATATGAAAGAACTTCCAATTAATAAATTTAAGAAATGTGTTAAATGTAAATTAAATCAAAAGGTTACTATAACATTGCTGAATATTTAACAGATAAGACTGCTTGGGATTCGTTGCTCCTCATGCCAATCTCTTATAAAATATATTATATCATTACATAAATTATTGTAAATATATTTTAAAGTAAGAAAAAAAAGACAAGCCCGCTGAGTTTCTTGCCGGATCTTCTCAGTGTGCGGCCGCGTTCCGATCCGGTGGTAGATTTATTATTATATAGACCCGTCACAAGTGCCTCTCGTAGGTTTATGTGAATTAAAAAAAAAAAAAAAAACATGACTATGTTAATGTTGTTAGTGACACTTGCTTCTTACGAGCTGGTTGGCAAAACAGCAGTTAGCCTATAAAGCTCAAAGAAGCTTGGGACCTAAACAAACTTTAACAATACCGGATAAATTGTACAGAATTTAGGATTTAACGCTCTATGCATTTAACGCTTTATTTAACAGCAATATATTAGTTTTAGAATAAGTAAATTAAAAGCTAGTTTGGTTTAAAAAAATATATAAAACCAACTTTTTAGTTTCGGTCACTCAACTCAAAAGTTTTTAAAAATACTAAGTTTTAGGTATTACGGGATATTATACAGTTTTTAATAAACCCTGTATCAATAATCTTGTAATAACGATTTATGCTTACAACAATCTGCACTAGACATACTAAAAGTACAACATTTTGTTTTTTATATGTAATGTATTTACTATATACTATATGTAAATTAAACATTTAATTTAGTACAACGCATAAAATTTTTACAAATATGATTAACATGTTTTATATGTATATATTATATATGTAGGATAGATACCGTCGAAATGAGAGCTCTACGGAAAATCTGTGTTGTAATGGTCCCTGATCGCATTCGTAACAGTGAGATCCGAGAAAGAGTGGGATTAAAAGAAAGTGTTGTTGTTAAAATGCAAAAGAGCATGCTCCGCTGGTTCGGTCATGTGAAAGGAATGACAGATGATAGATTGACAAAGCAGATATATAATCCGAATGTGGATGAATGTAGGGTACCCGGGGAGACTAAGGTTGACATTCCATGATCAGATAGCTCAGGTATTATCCGACGGTGGTGTCCAGAGTCAACAAAACCGGCTTGTTTGTATGAAAAAATGTTGAATGTGAAGAAAGCTAGACAAGTTTTTCAGGATCGTAAGGTTCGGCACTCGATACTCTCTGCCTACCCCGTAAGGGACTTGGCATGAAGATATGTATATCTATAAAATATCAATACTTACAAGTGTTTTTCATAAAAGTATAGAAATCATAAAGCGCCCTTTGAACGTCTATAAAATAGATTGCTAATGGCGCCATAAAGCTAAAGAGCCGGTAATTTAAAATTTAAACAAACATTAATCAGATCTAATAATATTCTAGTCTCCGACACCTGCATGTTTATATAATAAGGATAATGAATGTGGACGATGTCAGGCAGGTCTGCCAGGGTCATAAAGTTTGGCACTCGATACTTTTTGCCCACCCCGTAAGCCGTAAGGGACATGGCGCGAAGATACGTATGTAAAATTAGTTATATCCTTAGGATTGAAGTGCGCATGAGTGGTAAGTTTTTAATCAAAAGAATCTATACTTGTTATCGTCGGCACTTGGTCGAATTCCATTGCAAGCACACGTTTTAAAGGTAAGCACATGTACTTTTCCACTATACACTGTGTTTAACAACCAGTTTAACTTTTTACTGCATATGATTCTAAGACTACATCTGTTCGGTTAGCTAGATAATAATTATTACATCCTATTAATATTATAAATGCGAAAGTTTGTATGTATGGATGTATGTTTGTTACTCTTTCACGCAAAAACTACAAAGCCGATTACGATGAAATTTGGTATATAGGTAGCTGAAGACCCAGAATAACATATAGGCTACTTTTTATCCCGGAGTTCCCGCGGGATTGGTACTTACGCGGGTGAAATCGCGGGGCGCAGCTAGTTACTAATAAAAGTTCCTATTCAAAAAAAGAGGTGATCATCTCGTCTAGATGTTACGCGATCACTCTGATAAGTAAATATTATGATGATTCTAATTAAAAATTAATTCTGTGAGTATTCATCTTCTCGCACACACACAAACACACATACACACAAACACACCCCACCACATACACACACACAAGCACACACGTACACACACACATCGATGTTGAATATACATGATATCAGCAAGGATGTGTGTCACCTAATTTAATATCTATATTCAGTTATGACAGAGCAGCGCTTCCTAACACAAATGCTTTGTTGCATTTAAAAGGAAACGCTACCCTCTTTTAAAAATATCAATACATTTTTATTTAGTATTAAGTAAAGATTTTTCGATTTTTTAATTTGATTTTTAAAAGATAAGACAAGTCGTTTTTGAGTCGTAGTAAATCCTATTATTAATATTGTAAATGCAAAAGTTTGTATGTTTGTTTGTTATTCCTTCACGCAAAAACTGCTCAGCCGATTATCATGCAATTTGGCACACACATAAAGAGTAACTTGGATTAACTCAAAGGATAGTTTTTATCCCTAAAAATGTTCCTGTGGGACTACGCGGACAACGCTGCGGGCAACAGCTAGTAGTACATTATTGTTGGTTACCCAAATGTGGCAATGAAATTGAAATTTTTTGCAGATTTACTGCGCTTAAATTATGATCTACTGTCATTAGTTAATTTACATAATAAATAACAAGCTTCTACTTGACCTAGAATCTAGCTCATGGCCTCACAAAGAAGAGCATAATGAACACCTTGAACTTAATAACACATGAGAGTTCTAGCATTTTCTTTTAGTTTTTTCTAATAGTTGCACTTCTAATTTTTTATAGTAAACTTATGCAAATAGATTTTCTGGAATATTTATATTGGACGGCCTCTTTGGTCGAGCGGCTTGCGAAAGTACAAGCCTCGCGGTGTTAGTCCGGGCTCCTTTGCAGAATAGATCATCTGCCTTCCTGCCAGGCAGCTCGTAAAAGGCGAGCATAGGCTTGCCGTCACTAACACCGTGACATCATACTAGGTGGTAGAGTTTCGCAGCGACTCACTCGGATTGGTACCACCGCCTTACCTATTCCTGCCGCCATAACGTCATGAAGTGTTCCAGTTTGGAGATAAGGTAGACGGTAAACTTACTTTTGCTCAAGGCCTAACATCCCGGCCTCAGGTTGGCAACGCACCATTACCACCTTTGGTGTCTCTAAGCGGCGGGAATTTCTTACCATCAGAAAATCTGTCTGCTTTTTTGCCTTCCAATATCATAAAAAAACAATAGTGTTTGGGTGCGTTTCCCGACAAGGACAGGCATTTATATGATGAATATTTAGATGTCTGCATTTCCGAGCCTATGTGTTTATTTTTTTTCACATAAACCTACAAACATCCAATAATACCTAAAACTTAGTATTTTTAAAAACTTTTGAGTGAAGTGACCGAAACTAAAAAGTTGGTTTTATATATTTTTTTAAATCAAACTATCTTTTAATTTACTTATTTTAAAAACTAATATATTGCAGTTAAATAAGCGTTAAATGCATAGAGTATTTTTCTAAATTCTGTACAATTTATCCGATATTATTTTAATTCGTTTAGGTCCCAGGCTTCTTTGAGCTTTATAGGCTAACTGCTGTTTTGCCAACCAGCTCGTAAGAAGCCAGTGTCACTAACAACATTAACATAGTCATGTTTGTTTTTTTTTTAATTCACATAAACCTACGAGAGGCACTTGTGACGGGTCTATATAATAATAAATCTACCACCGGATCGGAACGCGGCCGCACACTGAGAAGATCCGGCAAGAAACTCAGCGGGCTTGTCTTATTATATATATACAATAATTTATGTAATGATACAATATATTTTATAAGAGATTGGCATGAGGAGCAACTAATCCCAAGCAGTCTTATCTGTTAAATATTCAGTAATGTTATAATAACCCTTTTGATTTAATTTACATTTAACACATTTCTTAAATTTATTAATTGGAAGTTCTTTCATATTATTAAATTATTTCACAATATTAAATGTATTCTGACATCTATTTAAGTATCACTATGTATTAGTATTATCAACTAACACCCATTAAACAAACGTATAATTTGCTTACTTTCCAGATTTCATTTTATGTGACTTGCGACTTCATAAATATCCCTGTATTTATTATTATTGGTGCGTTGTCAACTTGTGACTATATTGACATTATCACTGTATATACTAAGGTATGTGAAACTTTTTGTGTAGATAATTTAGCAATTTCTAAATCAAACACTGACGTTATAAGAAGGTAGTATAAAGTAGTAGAAGTTTTATTCTATAGAAAAACAAATAAGTAAAAGAATTTCTTGATTATTGGAAGACTTAGAAACACTCATTCCATATGAACACCAATTTCAATAATGTGTTGCCAACTTGTAGCTCCCAGCTTTAATGTGCAACGCACTACCTTTGGTGTCTAAAGAATCAATCTATTTCTTACCAACAGAAGATCCGTCTACTTATTTGCCTGCCTATCAAAAATCAAATGAAAATTGACCTAATTAAAACTGTTTTCAAATTAAGTTATTTTTATCGCTTCTGCGGTGTAGCGGTTCAGTAGTTGGACTTGGCTGCATGAGGTCCCAGGTTCGAATCCCGGGTCGGGCAACAAAAAGGAAATTGGGTTTTTTCAATTTTCTAATAAAAAAATGTTGCTCGGGATAGAATATGTGCCTGGTTGGCGATAGGCTTGCCACCTATCACATTGTGGGACTTAGTATCTTCGGCTAGACGTGAGTGCCCTAGTTGTGCCTCGGCCTACCTCATCGAGGATATGGGCGTGAAGATACTTTAAGTTGTTTAGACCCGTACCCCTGAAAAGGTAATCGGAGTTTAACCAGTGCTTTCACGATTAGCCGAAGATCCTTTGTCCTCAAATTGGGTTAAATATCAAAGATCATAAAATAATCGAACACGGGACCTCATGTAGTCTACGCCAACACGGGACCATTAGACCACAAAAGCGATTTAAATATGCTTATAACTGCGTATATTGATTTATATATACAAAAACAAGTTTTACCACTTTACAGTTATTTGAATAACGAAACCATTCGTATCGTCATCTTTTCTTTGTATAGTGAGCAACGCAAATGTCTGACACCTTACAAACAAGTACAGTAGTACTATTTAAATTATGCGCTTCGGCTATTATCGTCAAGCTTCGGAAATTCGAATGTATTTAAAAGATATCTATATAAAGTTTTTATTACACGCAATCAATCATTTCGCTCAAATTAAATTTAGGTCATCCAATTTAAAAATAAAATTATAAAGTGTAAAAAGAGTAAATAGTGTAAAGCCGAAGCGCATAATTTAAATAGTAGCTCTATGCCAGGGGTGGGCAAATTCTTTTGACCGCGGGCCGGTAAATTAAAAAAAATCTAGTGGCGGGCCAGTAAATTATAATTAATCTTGAGGCGGGCCGTTTTATTAAAACACCTAAAAACAGCAGTAAATATTACGATTATAAAACGTTGTATAAAGATAATATAAGGCATTTTTCTATTATTTTACAATACTTTATTAAAATAAAACCTATTTATGAAGTCTTAACATATGAAATACGCAATATATATGTTTGAAGTATCGATTCAGTATCTTAATTGTTCAAATTTCAATAGTCTTTTAACATTTCGACCATTAATTTTTTTAAGGAGGTTCGTATTTTTTCTAAAAAAACCCTCGGCGAGCCGGATTAAAACCTCTGAAGGGCCAGATCCGGCCCGCGGGCCGTAATTTGCCCACCCCTGCTCTATACTATATGTGAGTAATTTGGGTTGCTTACTGTACATCCACTTGTCAATCTCATATCTGTCAGTTAATTACTTGTGCTGTTTACTTCCAAGTATTTCCTGTCAACTGAAGGTCAACTGCTTCTGGAGAAAACGCATCGTAAATGTGATGCTATAACATCTGAATTGTGATTATCTGTAAGAATGTCACTTCATGGAGTGACTTTATAAACCTATTGACTTTGGGAACTGAAAAATCTCATTAATAAAAAAAAGGTATCTTCACGCCCATGTCCCCGAAGAGGTAGGCAGAGGCACAACCAGGGTACCCACGACTAACCGAATACACTAAGTCTCACAATGTGATAGGTGGCAAGCCTATCCCCAACCGGGCACATATCCAATCCCGAGCAACTTTTTTTTATTAGAAAATCGAAAAAACTCAATTTTCTTTTTGTTGCCCGACCCGAGATTCGAACCCAGGACTTCATGCAGCCACCTACAACAACTGAACCGCTAGACCACAGAGGCATCATCTTTATTAACACTATTAAAGTTAACCAATTGCTATTTTTTCCAATTATTGTGGCACTTCTGTTATTTTATATGTTTATGTTAGAGAGTTGGGTGTGCTCTAAAAACCGTGATAATATGATAAATGTCAAAATGAGAACGCTACGAAAAATCTGTGGCGGTACGCTTACCGACTGATTCCGCAACAGCGAGATCAAAGAGAGAGAGTAGGATTAAAAAAGTGATAATGTAAAAATAAGGAAGGAGATGCTTTGTTGGTTCACTCATGTACAAAGGATGGAAGAAGAAATATTAATTAGACAGATAATAAATGCAGATGGATGTTGGTACTAGAAGAGGCCGCTTATTCGAGGGTAATGGCGGAAGAGTCTGTGAAATATGAAAGGTGTATGGTGTATGGCGTGTTTGTATGAAAGGTGTATGGAGGAAACGAGTCAGTTTGATCGGAATCGTAACGCTTTGCACTCAATACTCTCTGCTTACTAAAATAACTAAGGGATTTGAAGTGAAGATGTGTAGGTACGTGTGTGCGTGTGTGTGTTACAATTTTTAAATTAAAGAAATCTCAATTAATTGTATGACCTAGAAATCGAGTATCGTTATCATTTTAGTAAATTACAAAAAACTTGATTGCACAGCAAGAGATTAACAGCAAGTTTCCGAAACTTCAATCAATTTAAACAGCTGTTAGAGATAATTCGTAAATTTAAGTTGATTGGCGTTTCAGAAACTGGAGACTTTAACTCCCAGGTAAAGTCATGGTGATGTGACATCATGGTGTAGATAAATGTCAACTCGCTGTTCTAAAAATCTAGTCATTAGGTATTGGGATTTTTCCAATAGTAGGTACCAAAAGGCAGATTAGGAACTAAAAAATTGTTTATTTATATCTTCTGTCGCTGTTACGTTAATGCTCGTTATTGAAGTGTGAAGTAGTCTTCTTTAAACAAGAACTTTATGATCCTAGCCACTGTTTCGCAACGTATAAAAAAGGTAAAATTTGCGACGCGCAACTCATAATGGAAATTTTTAATACGATGTCGCACATTTACATTTACATATTAGGCACTAATTTACAATTCTTATGTAGGTACGTGTTTAATACCAAACTCATCATAAACGACTGATCGAATTTATTGTTTTAGAAAAACTGTAGACAACGCAAGTTAAAAAACATGTTAAATAAGACAGTTTTGTCGCCATTGTGGAAGAAGGTGGTGAGTTTCGTAATTAATTAAATTCGTGTAAATGTTGAGTAAAATTATTTAATTTAGGTGGCATTTAATTATTCATATTTCATAAATAAAGAAACACTGTACTGTTTTATGTTTCACTTATAATTTATTATTTTGTAAATAGGTTAGGTTTTGTAATTCTTAATTAATTAGGTGGTGTTTAATTAAAGTTTACAAGTGAAATATTTATGAAGAAATTAGTGTATCGTGTATGCCGCGAAACCTCGCTAAATGTGCTTGAGTAACGAGACCACCGCTTTACTTATACCCTGACTTTGACTTATGACCATCTTATAAATTTTGACCTGAAATGGCTTGTGTCTGTTAAAAAGAATTAACATATTATAATGCGGAAGACATGGCAGCATGGCCTAAGAGTCTTAGCCAGCCCCAAAAAGGGGCATTTTACTATAAAAAAAAACAGGTTGAATAAAGTAAGCATCAAAAATCTGACTTCAAACGTATAGTTCTCTTACTAGTTTGTGTCAATAATTAACAATCGCAATGCAGTAATACTCCAATTTAGATAAATATTAATTTTTGTACACACAAATTAAGATTTTTTCTCAATTTTCCTTGGAATTTTAGATCTGGGCTTGGTGGCAACGTGACCATCTCGGAAGGCTCTTTCAAAAAAAAAAAAAACAATAAGAAATTGAACTTATAACGGTTTTTTTTTAAATTGTATAAAAATAAGTACTTGTGTATTCTAACATATTAACAATGATACAGTTTTTGCAATGTGACACGCGACGTAGGGTTGTGACACCGTCCCAATTTTGGTGTTCGCTTTAAAGTTTTAGAAAGAATTACATTACAAGAACTAATGTATAATATTATAACTGTGTAATATTATGAAGAAATTAAATCATTACACACATTTTTTAATCAATAAAGTCCAAAACTTGCAAAGTACCTTGCGTAGTGCCTTAGTTGCAAAACCTATTGCAACTATTTCTTTTAACAAATGGTCTAGCTCTGGACAAATTTAATAAGACTCCTGAAACTCGCAAATAGACAAAAGAAGATTAAGGCATTAAAAGTGAATATTAACAGGGCCAGATTTAAACTCAATGCCGCTCCTGAGCACCGGAAAAAATCCGCCCTTTTAAAGGGGCAAATACGTGTAGAGAGACGTTTTCGTGCTGATTATTTATTATTATTATTTTTTTATGTTATAGGAAGGCAAACAAGCAGACGGATTTCCTGATGGTAAGAAATTCACGTCGCCTAGAGACACCAAAGATGTTAATGGTGCGTTGCCAACCTGAGGTCAGGATGTTAGGCCTCGAGCAAAGGTAAGTTTACCGGCTACCTTACCCTCCGAACCGGAACACGTCATGACGTTATGGCGGCAGGAATAGGTAAGGCGGTGGTACCAATCCGGGTGAGTCGCTGCGAAACTCTACCACCTAGTAGGATGTCACGGTGTTATTGACGGTAAGCCTATGCTCGCCTTTTACGAGCTGCCTGGCAAGAAATGCAGATGGTCTATTCTGCAAAGGAGCCCGGACCAACACGGGGAGTTTATTTTTTAAGGTATAAATACGAATGCTATATGTTGAAACTTTCAGGTTATTCCATACATATATTTATATTTTTTCATATTTCACATTACATCGTAGGTTGTCTTCCGACTTAACAGCTGGTGTGCACAATAGAAGCTATAATTTTTAACTGAAGTCAATGTCAGAGAATCATTAATTTTCTTTATACAATTACGCTGAATGTAGACCTCCATCATAAGCGACAATTTCGATGACGTCGATTGCCACCAATCCGGTCAAAATCGGTTTCATTCGTTCGAGAGTTTTCGAAAAAAATGTTTTTTTCAATTTAACTTCAATATTTCTTTTTGGATCGCTTTTGACAAAAAAAATAATTATAAGAGTTCAAAAAAAATAAAAAATCACGTCGATCGCCACCAAGAACGTGGAAATCGATTGATTGGTTCATGAGTTATGGTTGTCGAAAAAATTCGGAAGAAGTGAATTTTTCAAATTTCCCTAAGATTTTCGGTTCGATCAGATTGTGTTCAAAAGTTTATCATAGATTCTGAAAAAGTGCGTGGAATACTGCCAACCGCGTGAAAATCGATTTATTCATTTAGAAATTATTGCAGTTTGCAAAATTCAAAAAACACTGTTTTATTAAACTTCTATCAGCCTTTCTAAATGCAATATGCAAAAGCTATTAAGCTCGGAAAGCTCAAAATAACATAAAAATTGTATATTTAAGCTCGAAGAGTTCAGAAACGTCGGGGAAGTGGCAGGGATGGCTTTTAGGGTCTACCGTTTTTCAGTTTTTTTTTTTTAATTGATTGATTGTTTAAATTGATGTTTTAAGAAATGCAAAAAATGATTACGAAATTTTTTAAATTTTTACATACATGATGATTTTTCAGGAGGTGTTTTCAGGTGTTTTCAGGAGGTGTTAATTATAATTAATTATTTTGCCTTGAAATATTCGAGGAAGGCCGGGAGTGTTTAAAAAGAAAAGCAAACAGAATGGCAAAAATTGCGAGGGTAAGAAGATAATATTCTCATTACCTCCCGGAGGAATGTGCGTGTGCCTGTGGCATCATAACTTCTAAACGGATTAGCCGATTTCGGTG
>NJDD01002461.1:28073-39026 GCA_002245505.1 Calephelis nemesis
CACCACAATGTGGTAGAATATGTTGTGTTCTTAAATATATTTCTAACAACTTTTTAACACACATATTCCGCAAATAAATAATTTTCATTTCATTTCAGCAGTGGCTTGAAATTTAATATAAGTATACCTATATAGTATCTTCACGCCCATATCCCCGAAAGGGTAGGCAGAGGCACAACCAGGGCACCCACGACTAGCCGAAGATACTAAGTCCCACAAAGTGACAGGTGGCAAGCCTATCGCCAACCGGTCCCATTTCCAATCCCGAGCAACATTTTCTTTCCATTAGAATATTGGAAAAATCCAATTTTCTTTTTGTTGCCCGACCCGGCATTCGAACCCGGGACCTCATGCAGTCAAGTCCAACAACTGAACCGCTAGACCACAGAGGCGATCCTATATAGTATTTTTTTAAGATTATTGTAGGTATAGTCGCAGATCATTTAGGATTTTATTTTGCATGATAGATATAATTAAAGAATTCTATATTGCATTATAAAATGGGCACACGGTCATCTAGTGTATGTTTACTGGGTCGCAGATATATTATGTGATAGTTTTGCTCTTGATCGTGACCCTGATATTTGCTATTAATTTTTTTATTCGCTTGTAATACCGAATGTTGTTTCATAATACTTGTTATGCTCGTAAAAATAATCTACTTGCCAAATTGACCATAGAATTAGTTTTTGTGAGGTCTATATAATTTTGATTTTGTTATCATGATTTGATAAAATTTTTTGGGGTTTTTTCCAGCGTTTTAGGGTTCCGTAGTCGACAAAAAAACGGAACCCTAAAAGATCTGTTATGTCTGTCTGTCCATCCATATCCATATGTCACAGCCTTTATTATCTGAAACTGAAAAACTGTACTTGTTAGGTATTTTTTTATTTATTTTGGGTTAATATTTTTACACATAAATAGCAAAAAGCAATAAATTTTAGGGGTTCTCCATACTTTGAACTGATTTTTTTTTTTATTTAAGCCATAGTACGTGCGGCCTACGGATATATTACGGATATATAAATTTAATATTGGGGTTTTCAAGATCACTTTTTTCTAAACCGAATAGTTTGCACGACAGACACTACAAACGTGGTAAAATGTGTCCCTTCATAAATCGTCAACCGCAACTACTATTTATAAATTACAAGAAATTTCGTTTTATATAACTTGCTGCTACGGAACCCCGCATTAGCGACTCCGACTCGCACTTGACCGCTTTTTTTAAAAAAGGCTGTGACGCGTATTAGCACTAACGCAAACACAAAAAAAACTTTTTAGTTGTTAAGTACTAAGTAGGTAGGTCTTTTATTTTCAACTTTTAAATGTAACGTATTTGACCTTTACCTGGTACATTTATTAGGCCTCATATTAATAAAGCTAAAACCGGAGAAATTCCAAGGCTAACGTGTCATTTAATTAAGATAATTTTATTTAAAATATTTTAATTATTTAAAAAAACTGTAGAATTCGAGTTGATTGGTCAGATTGTGATATAATATAATAGTGCGAATGAAATATTTTAGAGTTCTGTAGCCATAGGCTCAAAACTGGAACTTTTATAGATTTGTATCGATATCTGTCTGTCGTTTGCGAAAGACACACTTCCAAAGTGATAAAATGTGTTACTAAAATAAGAGAACGATGAAACTCAAAATTATAAATGATATACATTACCATGTAAACTTCAACCGAAAATTGGTTTAAACTAGATCTAGTAAGTATTCTTTTTAAATGGGTACAGCACCTTTAAAAAAAACTACTTACTAGATCTCATACACTAGCTTTTAAGACTGTTGTACTCAGTTATGAGATATGGCTCTGGGTAGTTTAGAATCGAGAATTTGCATAAGTGAAATAAACTGCAACCACTGTATAGTATATATGAAATGAATTAACTGAGAGATCATATTTTATATTATGATGATTGCTTCTACGGAACCCTATATGGGCGAGTCCGACCCGCTCTTGACCGCTTTTTATTACACGAGTGAGGCAAGATGCGATTACGGCTACAATAAATAAATTATCATAACTTTGATATTTCTTTGACTACCTTTTTTTTAAAAAAGTAGTTTCCGTAAAATTGGAGGCTTTTAAGTGAAAGAAATCCTAGACTTATGTTTGCGTGCGTACCTACGTCAGAAACTGCGTGCGATATTGCATGCATCATGTGTGTGTAGTATGCCTGTTCCGTTTTTTGTTTGCTATAGTTTTTAGGAGATAATAATAATAATAAATATCCCTGGACAAATTACACAAATTGAATCTAAGTAAGCATATTATATGCTTGTGTTATGGGTGTTAGTCAACGATACTATTACATAGAAATACTTAAATAGATACCAGAATAAATTTAATTTAATAAACACCCAGACCCGGAAATGCAGACATCTAAATGTTCATCACACAAATGCCTGCCCCCGTTGGGAATCGAACCCAAGCCTCGCGGTTCGTCGATGCAGTTAGGCGAGTACGCTAGCCACTCGACCAACGAGGCGGTCATAGATATAAGTTTACTGACAGTTTTGCGGATATTTAAGACGACTTAGCTTTTTGCACTATAGTTATATAGTTAGTAAATATAGCTACAGGTACCTAGGTTTAGAATTTTAGGTTTTTTATTGGTTATCGATACTTACGGAATAAATCGGAAATCGTTGTATGTGCTAATCTCAAGGATACTACTAGGTCGAATTGAATAATATTTTTGTATTGATTTTAGACTGCGGACTGACGATCTGGTCAAAGTCGCAGCGAGTCGCTGGATACAAGCGGCTGGTGACCGTGACTTGTGGCGCTCTTTGGAGGAAGCCTATGTCCTGCAGTGGACGTCCTCCGGCTGATGATGATGATTGATTTTAGAAAAGCTATACTGAGACACCGATCTTCAGCTACGAGTGAAGATGAAATTGCGGGAAAGTGTACTATGTATGTAAATAGACAAAAATATATAACAAAACAAACACCTATCACATTGTGGGACTAATGCCCGATTTCACCAAGAGCCCCTATACTTTAGGGGACCTTTTAACGTTACTTATGGGACTGTTTTCATATAAAACAGTCCCCTAAAATACGTTAAAATTCCCCTAAAATATAGGGGCTCTTGGTGAAATCGGGCATTAGTATCTTCGGCTAGTCGTGGGTGCTCTGGTAATGCCTCTGCCTACCCCTTCGGGGATATGGGCGTGAAGATACTTTTTTTATAACAAAAATGTACAAATGGAGGTGTTATTTCTCTTAGTAATTATTTTTACGACCAAAGTCCTAATGATATTCATATCAGGATTTTTTCCGCTAGTGACACACTAATTTATTTTATTTTGTGCCCAATATAAAGTTACAAAACTTGAAATAGTATCGAGGCTTCTTAAATGGAGGCACATAATTTTACATTTTTATATTTAACAAGTCAAACAAATAAATAAAAAACTTAACTATTTTTAGCTCCTTTTTGTATTTTAATGAAATTTAATGATTGACTTAATTAACTAACTTGGCAACTTAGTTACTTTAAGGATAATTCGCTAGGAAATGATAGAAAATTAAAGGCAGTCAAGTTATTGTTACCAACTTCTAAAACTGAAAGAGCTATATGTTCGAGTCCTATATTATTTAACCCCCGGCGCAAAAAGAGGGGTTTTATAAATTTGACGTATCTGTTTGTCTGTGACATGATAACTCCTAAACTGATGCAGGGATTTGAATTGAGTTTTTTTTGTATTAAATGTTCGATGAAAATCGGTTGAGTCGTTTTAAATTTGCGGCGACTGAAAGTGGGGAGATTAACCGAATATTTGCAAATATAATTGGATTTTTTACTTTTTAAAAGGAAATTAATTTCTTTTGGCGGGGATTCTTTCAATTGTTTATTTATTTTTTCATTATCAACTAAGTATGTTGCTTGATTTCTGCGTCATGTCTGAACATGACAGACAGACGAAAATTCTAAAAATGCTAAAAATGTGTTCGGCTTTTTAGTTGTCTACACCTATTTTTCTAAAATTTCTTCGACAGAATTCACTAGTTTGTTGTAATACTAAGTTTGATTGTACAAAATCAAGATTTCATTCATTCATTCACTCAATCCTTTGGTTTTTTAATTGAAGTTCTGCGAATCTCACAACTTATTTTATAAGAGCCTTATCCTGGCAATAATTTAAATAAAAAAATAATTATAATTAAATATATGTAGGTATAATATTTCTTTTATAGTCTATTGTTCTATTCGTTCACGTGATACGATGATCTAGGAAAATAGAGATTAATTATTATTTATATATTTAAGATATGGATATTGATGAATGACATAACCGCATCTTCGTGGCTGCATTGTAAAAACTAGCTGTTACCTGCGGCTTCGCCCTAGTTACCACAGGAACCCGTTGTGTGATTGGGATCAAAATAGCCTATATGTTAATCCAGGTCACAATGTGTCTGTGTTCCAAATTTCAGACAAACCCGTTTAGCCATTTGAGCGTGAAAAAGTAACAAACATCCATACATACTCACAAACTTTCGTATTTATAATATTAATTAATAAAAATTACCTTAATAAAATCAGAAATTTAAACGAAATCGATTGTTGTGTCTAATAACATCGACCTTTTGAAATCGAAGATAAAAAAAGGGTTTTTGCAGTTTTACTGAGTTTAAATTTACAATTACAATTGCACATACACACGCACGCATATGCAATATCTTCACGCCAATTCTTTAATTTTGAAGGCAGATAGTATCGAGTGTCCAACTTCACTGTCCTTGCAGACCTGCCTAGCTTTTTCCACATTCGTTATTCTTTTCATACAAACAGTTTCTGAGACTCTTGACACCACCTGCAGATAAAACACGAGTGACTTAAATTACCGGTTATTAAAATATTGTGCGTTTTCTTGAGATCGCTCAGCAAAGCCAATTTACCTACACAAAAACCCTGCGAAACACCTTGTAGAATAGACTCGATTTTGTACATAATTATAGTCCTTAACGAATTAAGACAAGATTCTAGGACCGGTTTTACGAAATCAAAGTCAAAGTACAAAAAAATATTTCACTAAGCTTCACCAAGTTTTGTGATAACGGTATCTTTGCCCACATCAATATTTCCTTATTAAGTACACATTTGACAAACGCTTCGATTTTGCTTCGGCCAACGGCCTTTTATTACTCACTAGCTATTCCGGTGAACTTCGTTCTGTGTTACAGAAAATTTCGACTCAAAACATAAACAAAAAATGGTGTGACTACTTT
This sequence comes from Calephelis nemesis, assembly GCA_002245505.1. Lineage (NCBI taxonomy): Eukaryota > Metazoa > Arthropoda > Insecta > Lepidoptera > Riodinidae > Calephelis > Calephelis nemesis. The sequence continues at coordinate 33,330 of NJDD01002461.1, forward strand.
AAAATTTGTTGTACATGAAGATTACCACTCGTGTTACCAAGTTTTTTGAAATATCCAATATATTTTTTAATGATGACAAGCGTTTCCAACTTCGCGGTTTTTACAACTTCACCGGGCTTTGTGGGCCGAGCAGAGTGCTCAGCCCGAGAGTGCAACACTTGGAGGGAATCTCGTAATAGGTAGAGTGGATGTAGCTCCTTTAAAATTTGTTCCAGGGTCGTCGAGTGGACTGTAAACTGATAATACACAGACTTCAATTTAATTATTATTTATAAAGACTTGATTTTGATCAGGAAATCAAAAACAGGATTTTTTCAAACGACTCTAAAAATAAGTGCTCTATCTGGCTGTATGATTTTAATTGGTTTTGTATATTTGTAAGGCAACTACTCGCCCAATAGCAAACCGATTTTTATGATTACTAGCTGTCCCGGCGAACTTCGTTCCACCCGTTCAGTTAGTATGGGAACAATTGAAATCTCGTTTCCTGGCATTTTTTTTTCTTTTTCTTATTTATTAAACCTTCCCTGGACTTGAACAAATAATTCAAAACTAAAATTAGCCAAATCGGTTTAGCCGTTCTAAAGTTTTAGCGAGACTGACTAACAGCAATTGATTTTCATATATATAAGTGTCTAGACTTATTGTCTTCGGCTTGTCGTGGGTGCCCTGGTTGTGCATCTGCCTACCTCTTCGGGGATATGAGCGTGAAGATAATTTTTTTTACCTTTTTTTTCTATCCATAGATTTTTATAAGGTCATGGTTCGAGCTGGTCTCACATTAATTTTCACTACATAGTATAAAACAAAGTCGCGTTCTCTGTCCCTATGTCCCTTTGTTTGCTTAAATCCTTCAAACTACGCAACGAATTTTGATGCGTTTTTTTTTAACAGATAAAGTCATTGAAGATGAATGTTTATATGTATTTTTTATACCCGTACAAAGCAGGGGAGGGCCGCTAGTACTTAATAATACATACATTGTCGTCTATGTACAGTCACGTGCAATGAAAAGTATACACAGGCAGATTTTCAAATAATTGTTCTCTCTTAAAACTTCAAAAAGATATAAATAACCACATAACAATTCATACCAGGTATATAACTATTCGAGTTTTTCACAATAATGTATACATTTATGGAAAAAATATGTACACAGATTGTTTTTAGATATTTATAAAACTATACTAACTAATCTATACTAACGAAATAAATCCCGTGTTGACATAACGAAACGTGTAACGAAATTTTCCCCGTGTTGGTCCGGGCTCCTTTGTAGAATAGACCATCTGCCTTCCTTGCCAGGTAGCTCGTAAAAGGCGAGCATAGGCTCACTGTCACTAACACCGTGACATTTGACTAGGTGGTAGAGTTTAGCAGCAACTCGCCCGGATTGGTACCACCGCCTTACCTATTCCTGCCGCCATAACGTCATGACGTGTTCCGGTTCGGAGGGTAAGGTAGCCGGTAAACTTACTTTTGCTCGAGGTCTAACATCCCGGCCTCAGGTTGGCAACGCACCATTACCACCTTTGGTGTCTCTAGGCGGCGTAAATTTCTTAACATCAGGAAATCCGTCTGCCTGTTTGCCTTCCAATATCATAAAAAAAAAAATCATAAAAAAATCGGTTTTGTATGTGCTAATCTTAAGGATACTACTACTTTGGAATGTTGAAAAAACTGAAGTGGGATCATATCAAAGTCATTAGCTTTTGAAAAAAGAAATATCAAACTGCGACGTGTTAAGTCGGTTTTTTGCAGTTACTGCGCTAAAAATATTGTTATAACTATATGCTCTCCTGATTGTAATAGACGTGCCTATAAACACATGAATATTACTGATATCAGGCCATACATGCAAGTGCACCACCACGACAATGGCGAGCATTAACATTGGGGGTAAAGCGATAGTACTAAACCAGGCTTATTTCTGGTAGCACTGTATTATAGTAAAATCATGATGACAGAAAACAAATGACTAAACTAATGGCTTAGTGACTTAGTCTTTTGCTTGCTTTTTGGTGGTCGAGGGGTTACCGCAACGTTTAACGCCTCCAACCAAATATGAGACTCGATTCCTGTTTGGGGTTTTCTCGAAGACATTTGTGTTATGAACATCTAAATATCCGCAGTTCCGAATATGCGTCTGGTATATCTTGAAGTATTACTGTGTATTACTATCGTTGACTTAACCCCAAATACAAGCATCATTTGCTTCTTTGGGGTCCGCAAGAGAACGAGAGTAACCGACATAGTACAGAAAGTCAGCAAGCTGAAGTGGCAATGGGCAGGCCACATAGCTCGCAGAACCGACAACCGCTGGGGAAGAAAGGTTCTCGAGTGGCGGCCCCGTACCGGAGGATGTAGTGTTGGACGACCTCCTACTCGGTGGTGGATGATCTGATCAAAGTCGGCTAGTGACCGTGACTTGTCGTGCTCTTTAGAGGAGGACTATGTCTAGCAGTGGACGTTCTCCTGCTGATGATAATGTAGGTTTAATGTAGGTAGGTTGATGATGGGGTAGGTTTAGTTTTTGTAATTTATCCAGAAATATTTATTTATTACTATTTTATTTTGCTAGCCCCTGACGGACTAGCAACACTTCAAGTCTTCAATAAGCCCTGATCAACTTGGTCGGAACCGTGTACGGAAATCACACATTATTTGTAACATTACGTGGTTCTTGTATATGTATTAAGTACTAGCAGTTTCACGCAGCTTCACCTGCGTAACTTGGCTTCTACTTTACCGATTTGGATGAAACAAAGCCTTTGTCACTCGTGGATAATGTAGCTTTCGAATGGTGAAAGAATTTTTAAAATCGGTCCAGTAGTTTTTGAGCCTATTCATTACAACCAAACAAACAAACAAAGTTTTCCTCTTTATAATATTAGTATGAAGTATGATTACGAGTGTGTAGGTAGATATGTGACGCAAGAACGAAGCCAGAGAAACTGCTGTTGATTTTTGTGAAACCTGGTAAGCGTGTGGAATTTCTAACAGACCAAACTAACCACTACCAAGTTAAAACTAACTGCTAATATTAATAACCTATCTACAGATAAAGATAGGCCTTCTAGAGTTCTGTTGCTAAGATATTTTTGTTAGTAATTGAAAAATAACAGCGGTTACCTGGCAACTGATCTGAAATTGCACGATATCTTATCTTAGATAGGTTATTAATATTGAGCGTAAAAGACGTAGACCACTTTTCATACAAAATTTGCCCTTGAACCAAGAAACATTAGGTACACGATGTTTTAAATACTGTAGTCAATTAGTGCTTTTCTCTGAAACTAAATCTGTATCCCGGTTACTTATTTTCGAGCTATATTTTAAAATATATATATATGAGGTTATACTCCTTGAAAATATGTATTAATTTTATACACTAAACTTGTGCAAATTATGTAAACGTGCTTTACAATATTTTCCATTAGTCAACCAACAACTTTCCCTAACAATAAACATATTATACATACGGAATTTGTAAATGCGGTATATTTTCGGTTTGTGTTCAAAACTTGTTCAAATTCAAATATTCAAAAAAGTTCAAATATTTGAAGCAACGAAATTTTGCTTATTGAAATAATTCAAAAGCCCAAAAAATTAAGTTCTAATTTAATATTCTAATTTAATAAAATTTTTAAATAATAATATTCTAATTTAATAAAATTATTAAATAGGCTGTTTATTTTATTGCAATTAAAGCAAAGTTCACGCCTTGTATATAACCTGCAATGTAACATCTATATTAATAATTTAGTCAAGGGGTACGGTAGACTCGATTGAAACTTTACCTGAATAATAAAACATAAAAAAATAATGATTTTGAGTCGACAGCATGTATCCGCAAAATTCGGATTGTCGAGTATTTTGTTAAATTCTATGTTAAACTTTAATGTGTTGACAAACAAATGACAGTCGCCATCTTGGGTAGTTACTAAATGTTCCGGTTTGTAATGTGTAATAGAGAATATTCCTTTATAATCTCTCCTAAATTCTCGGATAAGTACTCATTGCAATTTGTTTTGTTAATTTATGTTACTTTACTTTAAATGTTGATTTAAAAAAAAGCTTTGGCACACAATATTAAACACAATGAATTTCTCTTTTGTAGTTTTTAAAAATAAAATGACGATTAAAGTTTGGTGAATTTTTTTTTATCTAGTTCAAAGCGCCAATGATTGAAAAAATCAAAAAATAATTTAGACCACCAATTAATAAAGTCTTGATGCTCCTTTTCAAAATATCTTTAAACTACCTGTTGCCCGCGGCTTTGCCTTTTGGGTTAATAGTCCCACAAACTATACTATGGGTTAATTCGAGTTACCTTCTGTGCTAAATTTAATAAACAAACAAATAAACAAACTATCGCATTTATAGTATTAGTAAGGGTCCATAAGAAACTGACATTGATATCTATATTTTATTAAAAAAATACCTTTTAAGTTTACGCTTGTTGGAACGCTTGGAGCGGACGCTCCCCCGTGTTGGTCCGGGCTCCTTTGTAGAATAGACCATCTGCCTTCCTGTGCCAAGCAGCTCGTAAAAGGCGAGCAAAGGCTAACCATCACTAACACCGTGACATCTGACTAGGTGGTAGAGTTTCGCAGCGACTCACCCGGATTGGTACCACCGCCTTACCTATTCCTGCCGCCATAACGTCATGACGTGTTCCGGTTCGGAGGGTAAGGTAACCGGTAAACTTACTTTTGCTCAAGGCCTAACATCCCGGCCTCAGGTTGGCAACGCACCATTACCACCTTTGGTATCTCTAGGCGGCGGGAATTTCTTACCATCAGGAAATCCATCTGCTTGTTTGCCTTCCAATATCATAAAAAAAAGAGACGCTTGCTGCACTTAGGGCGGATTTGGTCCATGTCCTTTATAATAGCATAAAGTGTACCGATTTATTACCCCACATCGAAAAAAGGATTAAGTTATGTGTGCGGCTACTATAATTATTATTATGATTTCCCATAATTTCTGTATTGATTTGAAAAAATATGTTTGTATTTGAAAGAGCGAACTTCCGAAGTGATCCCATTATTACCAAGTCCCAGAGCATCCCAGAGAAAACAAGAAAAATGCACATTATCTCTGTACTTAAATGTCTTACTTATTGAAGTTAGTTTTTTTGTTTTCATTGAACTTAAGTTATTAATGTATTTTTAACGGATACCAAATTTTTGCTGCGGGTCGTAATTTCCGATAAAGCAAAACTTAAAACTTTACAAACCTGCTACATGCTATGTCATATTAGGTACAACGACACAAAATAATTCTAAAATAACAAGTTCAAATTCCACCAACAGTTTCCATAACTGCTGTTATTATTGAAATTATGATTGCTTAATTGGTATAAGAGGAAAATTACACATAATTTTCATGGCGATAATTTTCTTTGAAAAACGCATACAAAATTATAATTATTATCCTTTAGCACGCTTTACATTAGAAAAAAAATGTTTCATGTAAACATTAAGTAATAAGATAAAGTTATCCTTGTGTTGATCTGGGTCCCCTTTGTTGTGTACCTCCCTGTATGGTACCTGTATAAAATCTGAGTTCGAGAACAAAAAAGATATCGCAGCACCTCGCAAGACCTTTAAGCTTCCTCACAGGTCGGTGGGCTAAAATAAAATCACAATATGAAATGCGACAACGGCATAAATCGGTTTAACTCTCCCTCCA
>NJDD01002462.1:619-19564 GCA_002245505.1 Calephelis nemesis
CCCCATCCCCCTATCACACGTGAGATTTTTCAACATGTGGGTTTCTTATTTAAACATATTGGATTGTTACAGCAAAGGCTTTTAGGCTCAAGAGAGACTATTGAAACTAACATGCCTGTATAAGTTTCAGTAAAATCATCTACTCCTTCAACTTCGTTCCGATCTACCCACTCTAAGTCGATGGCACTTGGGCACAGAACCTTTTACGGCCAATATTAATAATCAATCCTAATCCAAAACTCGCTGTCCAAGATTGATATTTTGATCCATTTTTATGTTATCGCTTGCCAATAACATATCTGTGGACTGGATAAATATGGCTATTAGGTATAGGATAGGCCGGCGGATACGCAGCTATCTAGATTGCTTGAAATCCATTAGATTGAGATACATTATTAACATTGGCCGTTAGCTTGTCTTGTGACAATCTCGCCTGTGCTCTGTAGCTCTTGCGATAGATGCAAAGTATTTTTTTTGATGATATTGGAAGGCAAACAAGCAGACGGATTTCCTGCTGATAAGAAATTCATGCCACCTAATGAAACCAACGGTGGTACTGGTGCGTTGCCAAACTGAGGCCGGGATGCTAGGCATCGAGCAAAAATCAGTTTACAGGCTACCTTACCCTCCGAACCGGAACACGTCATGTTGTTATGGCGGCAGGAATACCAATCCGGGCTGCGAAACTCTACCTACCTACCTAGTTGGGCAATAGCGATATTAAAGCGTGCTGATGAAGTGGTTGAATGGGTGGGCAGTGTCGTATTAGAAATGGAGCAAATGACTTTCAGTCATGCTTTTTAAAGTCCGGAATTGTGTAATATCCATCAACCTCCGTGTTGGTTCGGGCTTCTTTGAAGAATAGACCATCTGCTTTCGTGCCAGGTAGCGTGTAAAAGGCGAGCATAGGCTTTGGTATTAGCACCACCGCCTTGCCTAATCCTGCCGCTATGACGCCAGTGCTTGCCGTTGACGTGTTCCGGTTTGGAGGATAAAGTACACTTACTTTTACACGAGGCCTAACCTCAAAACCTCAGGTTGGCAACGCACCATTACCACCTTTTGGTGTCTGTGGGCGGAGTGATATTTTTAACATTAGAAAATCCTTGTTTGCCTTACAATAACATAAAAAACGTATGGAGGTGGCAGAAAACAGTCGTGCAGATCACTCCAGCGTGGGCTGCAGCACTCCTGGTTTATTACAACTAAATTAAGTAAATTAAGCTATTTGGGATAAAACAAATACCGTGGTTTTACAGTCAGTAGATGTATAAAGTCAACGTATAAATAAAATTATTTTCTTTTGAAGGAGTTAGTGAATGATTTTCATCGTATTACGATTACGATTAAATTTAAAGCATGTACAGTATGGATAAAATGGACCAAAATAGTATAATAAATTGGGTGAGATTTAAATCGACCCCCCCCCCTTAAACATCTCACGTAATTTGTGGACGTCCCCTTACATGCTCCATGTTTAACGCTGGCTTGTTCCAGTATGAAGTGTAAGGTAGCCAGTAAACTTGCGTCTATGGTTTTAAACACAAAAGAGCGGCAAAACAATAAGTACATATATATTATATTTGGACACAGTTTATCAGACCGCATTGTTATGACAATAAAAAATACATAGCGAGACTTGCACACCCTAATAATATACTTACTGTTCCCACCATCTCCAATACAGTGTTCCATGCAGTCGGTCAAATCTTCAAACTGATAATCGCAAGTGTCCCACGCACACTCGTAAGTCATTTCCATTGGTGTCTGAAAATTATTATATACTTATTATAATTTTCTTCAGATTTTCTAATAATCTTTGATATATATGAAGTAGTTAATAGAATTATTATTTTAATTTTATTAAATCATTAAAGAGCTGTGGACATTTAAAATTTATGCAGCTCCTACAGCGTGTCCGTATACTCACATGTTGCGAACAATTCCGTGGCGTGTCCGTATAATCACATGTTGCAAGTGTTCCTGTACTGTGTCCGTATACTCACATATTACGAGTGCTCCTATAACGTGACCCTATACTAACATGTTGCGAAAGCTTCTATAACGTGTCCATATACTCACAGGTTGCGAGAGCTCCCATAATGTATCTTTAACTCACATGTTGCGAGAGTTCCTATAGTGAGTCCGTATACTCACATGTTGCGAGAGTTCCTGTAGTGTGCCCGTATACTCACATGTTGCGAGAGTTCCTGTAGTGTGCCCGTATACTCACATGTTGCGAGAGTTCCTATAGTGTGTCCATATACTCACATGTTGCGAGAGTTCCTATAGTGTGTCCGTATACTCACATGTTGCGAGAGTTACTGTAGTGTGTCCGTATACTCACAAGTTGCGAGAGTTACTGTAGTGTGACCGTATACTCACATGTTGCGAGAGCTCCCGCATCTCCTCAGCGAGACGGGCGGCAGTCTCCTCGTTGCAGCGGGCGGCGCGCTCCTCCCAGCTCTGTTTTGTGGATGTGGGCAGAGAGCGCCACTCATTACCAACTATACGCGAGATTTCGCCTGCAAACATTTTTATTTGAAATGCTAGCCTGTCACAACTGGACTAGGGAATTTTTCAACGATCGTAAATATTTTTGTTTCCAAATATGCCATGTTACCGATATTACTTCTTTTTAAACCCCTGAACTTTAAAACTACAATTGACAGTAGACAGTGACATTCTTGTTTTTTCTTGCAAGCAGCTGGCGTAGTGATGTATCCACACTACTCACACTGTTATTGGGTGATATTGACGCCAATTGGACAAATTAGTTACCAGATATTGTACGTATCGGAATCCATGTTAATTTCTTTAATTTTTCTATTCTTAGAGCTGTGTTAGAAGGAGTTTTAAAAGTGGATTTCAAAAGGTTTATTTTTTCTTCTCAACTGTTGAGATACAATACAAGTAAAACACTTCTACCTATTGTACAGAAAATACTTACCAAAAGTAGATTCTGGATTATTTGCAATGATAGCTTTCCGTATTTCACTGGAGTACAGGATGTATCCGGTGACGATTTTCTGTTTTTGTTCTTTCTTCTTCTTGCCAGTAGCAGGAGTGGTAGTAGTGGTACTGGCGCGCTCGGGGTTTGTAGACGGCGTCATTGATGGGTTGTACGGGTTACTGTTGCCACCTACAACAAAATATAAAAAATGTGTATTCCTCACTATTTTTAAAATTCCCGAGCATATTAAAGACTTACCACTTAATAAATTTAACAAAATGTATTAAATTTAAGTTGTATGGTAAGGGTTATTGTAGATATCAGAATATTTTGTGACGACAGAAATGCTTGGGATTAATTGCTCCTCATACCAATCTCTACAAATTATATATTTATATATTCAATCTATTTTTGTAAATTAAGCTTTTATGAAAAAAATAATGTCCGCTGAGTTTATTTCGCCGGGTCTTCTTTCGGTGAGTGGCCGCGATCCGATAGTTATAGCGTAGTTTTTAGAATTGTATAATATACGCGTCACAAGAATTTTTGTACAGATCCACTTGAATTAAATATAATTTGAATTTTGTCGAAATGTATTAAATACAAAATTAATACTTATCACAAATACAGTCCAAAATATAATAAATTAACTAAATAAAAATGGTAAAAGCAATTTTAAAGTTTATTAGGAGATAGATTTAAAAAATAAACAGGAAGTTGATCTACATCGATTCTCCTGATACTATCTTGCTATTTAAAAAAATCGTTATTAAAAAACTATACATTCTATACACACCAATAGAGAGCGGCGTCGCGGGGGAGGCCAGAGACGAGTCATCCAGAGAGTTCTCCAGCAACATCTCCACGTCCTGGCTGCCGATCGTCGTGTTGATCAGGTTCGTGAACTGTGGTTTACTGTCCTGTTGGTAATGTTTATATGTGTAGACAGTGTACAGATATTAGGTTACAAAAACTGAATCAAAGAAAAAATTAAGTCTATGTCTAGAAAAGAGCGTATTCATTCCTTAAAGGTCGGCAACACATCTGTGATACTCCTGGTGTTGCGGATGCCCGTGTGCGGCGGTATTCACTTTCCATCAGGTGACCCACTTGCTCGTTTGCCCCACTTGTATAAAAAAAAATATGTAAATTTGCCGGTATTTTGAATTATTTTATGGAAATGTTCTTTATTTCCTTTATACTAACTGTAAGTAGATCGCTTTTACATCGTCAAATTCGCTATATATTTGGATCGTGGTTATAGGTTAAAATTCTTAATTAATTTATTTATTTATTTCTTAATTTATTTATTTTTTATTTATTTATTTAAACAGATACACCACTGGCTTATCACTAGACACTGTTAATTACACCACATATCAGTTTTGTTCAAGAGGACTTGCCTTTAAAGGTATATACAACATTCACAATAATAATGCAGCTACAATGAGAGATTCGTTAATTTAACTAGACCCATATTATTAATAATGAGTTTACAAGCAATTCGCTTACAATTCATAAAACTAAACTTAAAAAAAAACTAAACTCGAAGAAAAGCAAAGTAATTATCTTATACCTTTAAATGAGCAATTCTTGTATATATATAATTGGAATCTCGGAATCGGCTTCAACGATTTTGATGAAATTTAGTATATAGGGGGTTTCGGGGGCGACAAATCGATCTGGCTAGGAATCATTTTTAGAAAATGTCATATTCGTGTTTTATTGTTGTTGTTAAGTAACGAAGTCCGTTGTTAAGTAACGAAGTCCGTTGTTAAGTAACGAAGTCAATGATTGTTTGCTTTGAGGTTAGACTTTTTAAATTTTCGTACTTAAATATAATTTCCAAAAAACACAATTTATAAAAAAACAAAAAAAAAAGCTCGGTCATCCCTGTACTAAATACTTAATACACAATCTAGCGAATTCTGACACATTGACTGTATGGAAAATGTCGACATCGCCACTGGTGCCTATTTAATGGGGCTCGTTTACCTAAATTTGTTCTATGGCTAGATAAATAGATTTTGGTAATCCGATGTCGTGGTATAGATCTTGGGACTCTGATTTGTAATTGCATTAAAAGTGCTGGTGACGTTAGGCGGCCGTGAATTAGCTAATTTAAAAACTCTATAGCAGGGCTTTCCAAACTTATCGGTACTGTGACGCCCCTAGGACGTGCTATTTTGTAGCGACGCCCTTTAACCCATGGAGTATCAGAGGAAGGGGGAGGATACTCCGGATCATGTACTACCATTTAGCGCAAGCTCTATACGATTCCTCTTCACCCAGCCTGCACCCCTCCCCATGCACCAATTTAAGACCAGTTATAATAAGCACAAGTCTAGTAACTAGTTTCTAGACTCGGATAACTCACTCGACTCGGTCACATTGACACGCGACGCCCCTGAGACAGTGCCACGACTCCCCAGGGCGTCGGGACGCACAGTTTGGGAAGCCCTGCTCTATAGTATTTCTGTTACGCCTATCTACCAAATCATACTCGTTGTAAGACTTAATGTCATCATGTTATAATTCTGTCTTCGGATGGATCACGTCGGGTACACTCCAAGTAAATAAAACGAGGTCTCTTCCAGAAAGGAGTGTCGTCGAAGGAGCCAACGAGAGATGTGAGATAAGAAGCTTACCATGGAGTCGGAGTTGATGCTGGGGTTGAAGGGCTTGGCGTGTGCGGCGGCCGGGCCCTCGAGGGCGGGCGCCAGCGCCGGCGGACCCAGCGCTCGCGGGAAGTAGTACACCTGCACACACACACACATACACACATACATACACGTACACATATATACACATACACAATGCGTTACAATAGGAAACCCAAGACTTATAAACTGTTTACAGTATCAAACACTGACAAACATTTTACTAAAGAGTTTGGCCATTTCATCTTCTTATTGACTTACTAATTAGAAACAGTAATAGTGTACGATAGATAGGATTAATATCTATATTTCTTCAAAAATGTTCGCAATAAATATAAATAATTGCTCTGATTTAAATATTAAAATAAATACAAATATTTAGTTTGTGCAAATACTAATTAAATATTTGCACATTAAAATGTGGTATTGTGTTTTTTTAAAATTTACTAGGTGGTAGAGTTTCGCAGCGACTCACCCGGATTGGTACCACCGCCTTACCTATTCCTGCCGCTATAATGTCACAACGTGATCCGGTTCGGAGGGTAATGTCGCCGGTAAACTTACTTTTGCTCGAGGCCTAACATCCCGGCCTCAGGTTGGCAACGCACCATCACCACCTTTGGTGTTTCTAGGCGGCGTGAATGTCTTACCATCAGAAAATCCGTCTGCTTGTTTGCCTTCCAATAACATAATATAAAAATATGTTGTAGACTATGTTTGTACGCTTAAATATCTTTATGAAAATTTCTAAACACACATATTCCGCAAATAAATAATTTTCACTTCATTTTACTTACGTGACTTTTAATATTTGTCAATGTATTTTATTTAGCATCTTAGATTAAGGTCTTAAACATAATTTATTACTTTTACTATTTCGAAAGCTTGGACGGGTTTCATTTGTACTAGTGTAATAAAACTTGTCTATTATATAAACGGAAACAATTTTTATATTCTCTCTTAGCTTACTTGATGATCCACGTTCTCTAGTTTCTTCTCGTAAATCAACAGCATCCACGCTTTTGCAATCTTTAGCTTATCTAGAAACTTGGTGGATCATAAATGAAGTATACATGAACTACAGATGTAAAAGAGGATACTTAATTGGAACCAGAGTCGGAGGCGGAATTTATAAATTTCATTTATACGAAGGGGGATTAAAAATTTCTCAACCTAAAAAAGATCCATTCAATTCTAAAAATCAAATCAACCCATATTAATTAGTTCAATTCAGAGCAGTTACTTACATGAAGATCGAAACGTGTGCAATTATTATAATATACCGTCATTAAGTACCTCCATTAGAAGGCACTTTCATCGAAAGCCATCCATGATGATATGGTCAGTACATTAGGGGATTCTCTTCTGTCTTGTTCATGTGTCTTGTATTTCATTTTTAAAATAATTAAACTAGCTATAAATATAAATAATTGGCTTAAAAGTTAAAGCGTATGTAATTAAATATTTTTTTTAACAATATTAAAATATTTGCACACCAAAATGAGGTAGAATATGTTGATATACTTAAATATTTTTGTACCATCTCATTTACACACATATTCCGCAAATAAATAATTTTCTTTCTTTCTTTCCGTCAGAAAATGGATAGCACAATTTAAGCATGGAATGAATCCCGATCTGGAAAGCCTTCGGCGTCCACTACAAACCAAAACATTGATTTTTCTTTTGTTTATTAAATTATGGGAGACCGCTAATAAAAATAAGAGAGAATATAGACATCTCTAATAACCGAACTTAAAATATCACAGTTAACGAATAGGGTTTCCACAAAATGTCTGCGAGATGGGTTCCGCGATTGCTTTCAGTTAACAAAGAATAACGCGTTTCACGTGACTGTTTGGAGTTACATATTTGAAACCGATGCAAATTATTTTAGTTACAATGGACAAAACATGGGTTCATTACTATATGCTGGATACAAAACAAGACCTGGTTCACCACCGCCCAAAAAGGCTAAGACGATTTTGATGGCAAATAAGGCTTTGGTTTGGCTTCATTGTTCTGGGTCTCGAAGGGTGTGATTAGGACTCATTATCTTAAAAGAATCTATACTTGCTATCGTCGGCACTTGGTGGAATTCCATTGTATATACACGTTGTTTGGAGTTAACACTTGTACTTATCCACAGTATACTTTATTTAACACTTTCTGTTACTTTCTAGCCAACCGGTTTCACTGTTTACAGCATCATCAGGGCTTTGAAACTAAAGATAAAAAGGACTTTTTTGATTTAACGTTCATCTGAACGGTGTTGACAAACAACGTGTACATTATCTTAAAATTCGCACGTAATCAACCATTTTTGGTGTCATTTCAAAATAACAAATTCAGTTTAAGTTTTGTAAACAAACACAAGCAAAAAGCTCCACAATCAAATATTTTATGAAAATTTAATTTTTTAACCAAATTACATCGTTTTGACAGTCAAACTTTTCCACCCAATGACCACAGACTAGTAAGAGAACTTCATGTTCAAATGACATAATTGACTTTGAGGCAAAGGGGAATAGCAAGGACGGAGCGAGATAGCAATATCCCCCATTACTGTCTGCGCAAATTTTTGTTTTGTTTTTAATTTTGATAGACTGGTGTCGACCACGAGTTAGGTTAATGCGATGCCAGCCGCGTTACAACCACCAACTTTAAGTAAGGACGAGCGTTTTGAGGGCACCTTTCTAGCCCCCTCCTCAGTGAGCAACGAAAGCAGTGCCAGTGTTTTGGGCAAAAATTGACTGAAACTTTTGCCGAAACCGAAACTGTTTCGAAAGTTGTCGAGCGCGTTCGGCTAGCTGTGTCTCGCGCGGCAGCACGGGCGGACCCTGTTCGGATATCATCCGGACCCTGTTCGGATATCATCGTGCGACCTTCGGCTTCGGTCGGTTAGCTCCGTACCAACACAACTTAGTCAGTGCGTTACCGCACGACAAAAACATTCACCGGAGGTTATGTTTTGAATGCGAGTTTAATTGTGAAAAAATAAAACAGCAGTAAGTATATCTTTGAATCACATTATTGTAACAAGATAAAAATACAGTTTTTTATTTAATATACCTAAACATTAGTAGAAAAATTTTAAAAATGCACCACAATTTGAATATTTGACAGTAATTTTTATGAAGTCACGTGAGTTTCGGTTTCGTTGTTAAAATTTAGTGAAAGGTGTGGTATTAGTAATAAGTAAAATGCAAAAATTAGAGTTTACCTTTATTATTACTAAAATTTATAAATGTTTGCTATGTTAGAAGTACGAGTATATTAGTTTGAAATTGTATTGCTCATATATTACATTGAGGTAGGCTGTTGAGTAGAATGGAACGTTAAATAAAGACAATGTAATATATGAGACAAAAAATAATGTGTCGTCTGTCGCTCTCTATAAACTGTCATGGCGATAATGTTAAAAGCAAGCATAGAACGTGTGTGTAATAAAATAGTAAAAGAATCAATATATTGCATTAGTATTGGATATTACTTTTATTAAACATCCTTCAGTTTCGTTTTCGGCCGAAACGGCAGGCACGACCGAACTTTTGGTTTCAGTTTCGGTTTCGGTCAGAAAATCAGTTTCGATCGGACTCTAGTTTTAATGTTGTTGTTACAGTATCCGGCACGTAAGTTGGCAAGGTTTTGACGTAGTGGGGGTAAGTTCGCGCATCGTATACTTAGTGGAACAAAAAAATGATCACTTTTATTATTGGTCATTACTGTTATAAATCAATTGTTATTAATCATGTCTATTTAGAAGAAAATTAAAGGCACATAAATAATTCGGAATAAAATGAGTTATAAATGAATTAGAAAGTAAAAATGTGTTAAAAAAATGTAAGAAACATTACCCTGCGCAATTTAGTGTTAGATTTTTTAATAGTATTTTTCTATCGCTATCGGTTTTTTTCCACAGGAATCTTAAGTTATGTAAAATCCTCCGTAAACCGTGCTCCGATCCATTAAAATCAATGTACTATTTTAGTTTTTTCTAAGGTATGTGGGCTTAAAACTGTATTTGATCGTCATTTATAAGCAACGTAACAAAAACTACATTTAAAATAACGATAACTCAACAAAACTAAAAAAAACTTAACAACAACTTTCGTGCACGCAAGTGTATTCGAGAGCGATCGGAACGTAAACACCAATCAGGAGGCAGCGGTCGACTGACGCACCAATCAGGCGCTCGGATTGGCGTGACGTCATACCCCGCATCCCGCTTGACCACCAAAGAGACCTAAATAATTGCTTCTGCGCATCTAACGACTCTTGCCAACTTATGTGCCGGGGATTGTACGCGTCGTAGGGTGGGTTGAAAAAAAGACCAGGGAGCTGATTACGTATCTTTATAGGGAGGATCACTGGGTAAAGTGTACATCAAATGACGTGTTTTGTGTTTGCTATATCCTGTGACCAACAGAAATACAATAGAGAAAGCAAATACAAACGTCATTTGACAGATATTTGATGTACACTTTACCCAGTGATCATCAATAAAAAGATACGTATCAGCGCCCTGGATTTGATTTGAGCAACTCCCTCGTTGTTTTCCCCCGTGTCGGTCCGGGCTCCTTTGGAGAATAGACCATCTGCCTTCCTTGCTAGGCAGCTCGTAAAAGGCGAGCAAAGGCTCACCGTCATTAACACCGTGAATTCTGACTAGGTGGTAGAGTTTAGCAGCGACTCGCCCGGATTGGTACCACCGCCTTACCTATTCCTGCCGCCATAACGTCATGACGTGTTCCGGTTCGGAGGGTAAGGTAGCCGGTAAACTTACTTTTGCTCGAGGCCTAACATCCCGGCCCCAGGTTGACAACGCACCATTACCACGTTTGGTGCCTCTAGGCGGCGTGAATTTCTTACCATCAGGAAATCCGTCTGCTTGTTTGCCTTCCAATATCATAAAAAAAAACTGCTAATTATTGTCATGCGACAAAGAATACACTCGAGACCAAGGACCATGCTGTATCTTTTGTCGTATTACCGCTATAATTACTATGAAGATAAAGGTACATACGTGCTGAAAGACTGCAGGAGGAGGAACAGGACAGATTTGATTTTAACTTGCTGGGCAACGTATTGAGTACGGTCAGGTTATACTTAGGTAAGAGAGTAAAGCTCATCTACAAGATTTAACCGACTCCAAAAAGAAGGTTGTCTTTTCGATTGTATGGTTTTTTGTGTTTGTTACGAAATTACTCGGCCAATAACGTCCCGTTTTTATAGATTCTTACGTTTATATTTCGTTCAATGTAAAGTTACTTGAAAATAATATATGCATTATTAAGTATAACTCAAAAACCGCTAGCGAAATGTTGATAAATGTATATATAGGGCCATCTCGTTAACATAAGTTTTCGAAAAAAGATAATATCCAACTCGCGACGGATAATTATATAAAAATATTAAAGAGGTTTTTTTAAGTTTTACCACTCTACAATTATTTCTGAGATGAAAAGTAAGCGAGCCAGTGCTAAGTCGCAAGTTATCTCCGTCGGCCGGCAAGCTACAGCTCCTGGGGACTAACGATTGCGTTGTCGACATTTCTTAAACCAAAATGCAGTCCATGTTGAAATTTATTTTAAATTGGCTATGGAAGGACAGAACAAAGTGGAAGTAAGTCATCGGTGCAGCAGGTAGATGTGTGAAGCTCAGAACTATTGTCGCCAATAAACCGGACACGCCGGCTCTATTCTTTTTTATATTACCGTTCCCTGAAAAGTTAACCCTATGAAAGCTGAGAAGGAAAAATAAAAAAATGTGTGCGTGTACTAGCGTACACTCGTTAGAAGTGAAGGCGTGAAACTTCTTTATGACGTTATTTTTCATAAAAATAATTTAATATATGCAACTTTACAGAAATTGGTTAAATAAAATTTATTGCCAATCCCTACTCCGCTGGAGAAAGTATACTTCTAATCACGCGTGGTAGGGATAAGAACAAAGACGGCGCGTAACGGAAAAATGAGGCGCGTAACGAAAAAATGTTACACTAAATTTTTTTCCAACTCCGATAAAGAAGTTTCACTTCAATTATCAAATCATAGATTTGGCTCGCGGGGTTACAGATACGTGGGATGTTGAATGGTTTGTTCCGCCCAGTGAGTTTTGACCTAAATAAATGTGGCGGTCCTAAGCCATACACGCCACCACGCGGAAGTTGAGTGAAACTATAGATGACCGATGAACAGCTGGATATCCTCAGCTGACACATCAATATACCTCGGACAACTCGCGACCAAAGAGTCAAGTAACAGTCCATAAAGGAACTCATGACAGCTCAGGATTATATTATGTATCGCTCGCGACCGCACGTGCAACTTATATTGTAGTCTCAAGAGCCTATCGCTAAAAATAAAGTAAATGCTTTGCTCGCAGTGTTATTAAATATCCATCGCTGTCGCTGCTTCAATTAGGAACACGTAACCGCTAGGGTTCAACTTCCGAGTTGGGCAAGTGGTGGTATCCTACTACGTGATTACGGCAATTCATAGACACCGCTACAGTCTACAATAACATTAATAACTATTAAATAGTTAATAATAAGGGAAGGGGGAGCGATTGTTATAAATTTTATAACAATCGCTCCCCCTTCCCTGCCATCTCTGCGAAAGCAAAACGTAGACTTATTACAATAAGAACGCTCATTAGACGCATAAAGAGAACAAGTAAGAGGTAAGTAGTAGATACTAACGTGCGCTACAGCTAAAGTCAATCAAATCAAATGGAAATATTTATTTGCATTAGAATATGAGTGTTACAAATGTTGTTAGAAAATATGTTAAGGCCTAAAATATTTTATCTATTACATATGGTGTGCAAAATTTCATTTTAGAGTTATTATTAAAATTTTGATTGTACCATTTTATTATTATCTTATCTTCATATAATTTCATAAAAATATTTTTCGTTTTCCCTATATCATCAATATTTATTTCATTAAACAAAAAACAACATTTCACATTTGTTGTACTTTATACATACATACATACATACATACATATCTTCACGCCAAGGCCCTTACGGGGTAGGCAGAGAGTATATATTTTTTTATAATTATAAATAAAATTTTGCACACCATATGTAATAGATAAAATATTTTAGGCCTTAACATATTTTCTAACAACATTTGTAACACTCATATTCTAATGCAAATAAATATTTCCATTTGATTTGATTGACTTTAGCTGTAGCGCACGTTAGTATCTACTACTTACCTCTTACTTGTTCTCTTTATGCGTCTAATGAGCGTTCTTATTGTATATAGTTGTATTTTATAATAATTATTATATCAAAAATTATCTAATCATTTAAACTTATAATAATTTATGTAATTACCTTTTTGTAAATACTCATCTATAGAAAAAACATTTATTTACAAGCTATATATTTAAAGTTGCATTAAATGCATTCCAATGAAATCTAGTTTGAAAGATAAGTTAAAAAGTCTGTTATTTTTGAGTATTGTGTAGTTTGATTACGGATTCAGAGATTGAACTAGTATGTAAATAGAATAAATGAGAAATAAGAGGAGAATCTCTGGTGGTACCTGCGCTTGTTGATCGTACTCACAATGTGGAGGTCAGAGAGTGGGGTTTGAAGAAAACATTAGTGTAAAATTAATATGAAAGGGCTAGCTGTGTTGCTTCGATCAAGTGAAAAGTGTCAGATGGAAGAACGATAAGACAGCCATACAATGCAAATGTCGTTGGTTTAAGTATCCCGGTCTCCTTTAACAACCAGTAGGGTAACTTTCGAATCTCGATATCATGCGAAATGAAATCGTATAATATGTCATTTTATGTACTTACTTTTGACCACAGTGCTTGCGGATCATTAACATTTAGTTAAAAATTCAACGAATTTAATAAAAAAAAAGACGGGTTGCACGCCAGGAGTGCCTTGAATATTAACGTTGTGCATTTTTGATATTTTGGAATGATTAGAGAATAATTTTGCACGAATTGCTTTAATTGTTAGTATGAAAGTACTATCATTTATGCACAAATATTATTTTCATATAACCTGCGTTTGACTTGACAAAAACTCGCTAAAGTAATACCACGTGACGGCTAGGAGCGTCGTCATATTATCTATACAACGAACATTGCTCGTCTACACATAAATCTTATTTTTAAAATGGAGCAAATAGAGCAATGTCTGTTGATATTATAATACGTATCTGCTATCTGTGTAGTGCGCCGTCTTACGTTCTGACGATTTGACGCGAGTTTAGAAGTTTTTACCCATTCCAAAAAAAGTGCGCAACGCCGATAAAGAAGTTTTCACATCAAAAATCGTTAACTGTTTATAATTCGCTAGTATTGTGTTAAAGAACAGCTAAAATTGTATACTCGATTCCAACGTCCGATATTGCATGGATGGAGTTCGAAGAATAACCTTGCATATCGCTTAGTTATTATTAGAGGGTGCTTAAGTGTCTCCAAGAGCCAAACTACGAAATACCTAATTCTCAGCTACCAATACTAGGTTATTTTGAGTTTCGGTTTTACCCAAAAGTCCTCAACGAGAAGTCGAAGTTAGACAGTAAGGCTCACTATAGGATGACTGCGATATTAAACTTTGCTAGATTTCCTACCGAGTAGGAAGTCATAATAGCGACATCTGCCACAACATAGGCAAGTATCTACTAAGATTAGTTACACCCTCCACGTTGCGCTCGCCATGCCTGGGTCTATAACTAAAGAACACGTCCAAACTTCTGACGTTTCATACACATGCCCGTTCAGGGGGGTTACCATAAGCTCTTAAAACAGTACTATTTCAACAATACTAATTGTCAGTCGAGAAAGACAACCTTATGTCGTATACCATAAAGTTGCTTATAAAGGCAGACATTTAGCAAGATGGAAATAATACTGCTTTAAGCGTTCATGGTAGGGCCCCAGATCGTCACACAAAATAATCTCGTAAAATAAAAGTAAGAGTACCGCGAAGTGCTTTTCTAAATTCGCATCGCTGCAGTGGCGTGTGGGCACTTGCCACTTACACACTTTGTAAAGGTAAACGCTTATACTTTTCCACTATACGCTTCACTATAGCCGACTGGTCTCACTTGTCACTGCATCATCAAGGCTTTGTAACAAAAGATGAATGAGTTTGTTTTGTTTTAACGATCTGTATTTGGTTGTATATAACTGACGGTACTTAATTAAAAATGTTAATTGTAAAGGATTCTGTCAGTCAGTAGCGATTCTGCAATGGTAGGTGATGAGGTGAGAGTTCTTGTAGTTTGTGCAGCCATCAAATTATTTTTTATGTCCGAGCAAAGACAATTTTACTAATCTCTGGTCCAAGTCACCCGTTTTCAAATGGCATTTACCCCTAAAAGTCCCGATTTTTTTTTAAAGAAACAAACACTTTTACTGTTTAACTTATCACTTATAATTTATTACTTTGTAATTAGTGTACGGTAGATAGGACTAAAAATTAATCTACCTTTAAATTCATGTATAATAAATTATGAAACTTATGTTTGTAAATAAATAAAATGTTTATTAAAATGTATGTAAATAAGTGCTGCGATTTAAATGTACATTTTTTATAAAAATGTGTAACTTCATAAATTAACTAAATATTTGCACACCACAATGTGGTAGAATATGTTGTATTCTTAAATATCTTATTAACAACTTTTAACACACATATTCCGCAAATAAATAATTTTTATTTCATTTCATTAGTAGCCTATCGGTTTCGCTTATACAGCATCATCAGAGCTAAAACTGTAAGTCCCGATTTTACCTATTTCAAAATTGATAATGTTCCAAAGGTGTTATAGGTGCGTCACTGTCCTGTGACCGGGATGTTAAGAGGATTGCGCAAGTATGCCGGCTGTCCCACCTTTCGGATCGGAACATGATAGTCGTTATGGCGACAGGGATAGGTAAACCTTTACCCGAGCAAGTTACCGCACAGCGCATTACCACCAGTGGCGGATCTTGCTAAAAATGACATATTTAACCTGTGCTCGCTCTCTCGCTAATATTTATCTACAATAGCCCCGTATTTTTAATAAATACATTAAAATGGTCATTTGTTACCCTAGGCACCACTGAATGACACTACAGGTAGTGACATGGGTAAACGTGCACTTCCCATGGTACTACTTGTATGTCATATTTCGATAGTGTAGCAGGAATTTGAGCTATCTAATGGGTTTTCTGCCTAAAACTGATTTTTAGACTATGTACTCGAGGTGAATAAGTGCTGGAACTTATAATCAAATGTTGTGTTCGTGCAAAAAATACAAAACAGGTACAGAAGGTAATTAATTTACATACGAAGTATAATAATCAAACATACACATATAACACACCTGTCATGGATACGATACATATTATGAACCAATGTACACCTCTAATGCCAAATGAAAATATGCCAATGGAATAAGCTTCTATTATGATATCATTGATATTCTCCAAACAACTTACATACCATCAAAACTAGTAAAAACAAAGTGCAAGTACCCCTTTGGTTCAACACCCCTTTAATTACAACTTTGACAGAGAAGGAAATACCACACAAGATTTAACAGGTTTTTTTTATGATATAGGAAGGCAAACAAGCAGACGGATTTCCCGATGGTGAGAAATTCCCGCCATCTAGAAACACAAATGGTGGTAATAGTGCGTTGCCAACCTGAGGCCAGGATGTTAAGCCTTGAGCAAAAGTTAGTTTTCCGGCTACCTCACCCTCCGAACCGGAACACGTCATGACGTTATGGCGGCAGGAATAGGTAAGGCGGTGGTACCAATCCGGGTAAGTCGCTGTGAAACTCTACCACCTAGTCAAATGTCACGGTGTTGGTGACGGTAAGCCTTTGCTCGCCTTTTACGAGCTGCCTGGCAGGAAGGCAGATGGTCTATTCTGCAAAGGAGCCCGGACCAACACGGGGGAAATATGGAAACTTTTGTAATTATCAGTCTTTTTCTATGATGCGGGAGAGAGCCAAGGTGGTAGAAAAGGATATGTTTGATAATTTTATTATGAACATTGAAACAGCCGTTTCTAAAGACCCGCGAGCGTTTTGGCGTTACATCAAAATAAAAAAAGAAACAAATTCCTATCCTAAATGGATACCTTTTACAATAGGTAAACCGTCTTATAGTAATGGAGAGGGCATTTGTTTAGCGATTATTTTTGTTCAAACTTCCGTACACAATCATGTAATTCCGAGCGATCAACTGCCAGAGTCAGCGCTTCTCTTGTGGATGCTCACACACCGTCTGACATTTTTTCAATAAAAATTTGTAATGCGGAAGTATATCAACTCTTAAAACAAGTGGACCTGAATAATAGTGCGGGACCGGATAACGTACCACCAAT
This sequence comes from Calephelis nemesis, assembly GCA_002245505.1. Classification (NCBI taxonomy): domain Eukaryota; kingdom Metazoa; phylum Arthropoda; class Insecta; order Lepidoptera; family Riodinidae; genus Calephelis; species Calephelis nemesis. The sequence continues at coordinate 17,591 of NJDD01002462.1, forward strand.
GTTCGACCTAAATTATTAATACTGTGCTTATTTTATAAATCTCTAGTTACTGGTATTATGCCACAATCTGGAAAACAATTGTTTTTTATTTATTTATTTTCAATAATTTTTCATAACATTACACAATTTTGTTTAATAAAAACTTTACACGAAAACCTATAGAGGTTTATCTGTGTAAGTGAGCCGTTCTCGTGTATGATTTACAATTGAACTGGTTTATTTATTTACTTCACAAAAAAGGACCTAAGGATAAAGTAGAAAACTACAGGCCTGTTTCCAAAATTTGTATGTTTGTTAAGATCTTAGAAAAATAGTCCACAGGCTGTTATATTTTTTGCCGAAACATACATTGCAGCATTGTTTTCTCAAGGGTCATTCCACTGCGTCGAATCTTGCCGTAAGTAGTAATTTTCTGTCAAAGTACATGTCTATGAGGCACCAAGTCGATGTAATTTATACCGATTTTAACAAATACTTTGATAAGATAGACCATCTCATATTAATGCGTAAACTTTAAAGTGTGGGTATTAATGGTAATCTTTACAGGTGGTTTACGTCTTATGTTTAAAACAGGTGTCAAATTGAACTCAATGTCTATACTTCAAGAGCGGTCCATATACCATCTGGGGTGCCACAAAGGGTTATTGTTAGGACCTCTTTTATTTAACATATTTATTATTGATATATTGTCCTGTTTTCATCATTCAAAAAATCATGAGTTGTATCTTATGTAGATGCCAACCTCTTGCAAGAGGTACTTAGATCTTTCACACTACTGTACTTCTAATAATCTAAATTTGAACGTGTCGTCTAAGTGCAATGTAGGCACTTTTTCACGCAAATCTAATCCTGCAATTCGAGATTTTCGAAACTGATTTCTATGGTTATTTATTAATAAAAAGGCTAAGTAAAGCTTACAAATAATATTTAATTATTAGAAATATATGTAAATGTACAATAAGTATGGCATAAATATGACGGCGATGGGACATCAAGCGTTCAGACATTTTCGACTTCTTCCTTAAGCAGTCTGACTAAATCATTGAATTTGTTGCCCTCAAAAATAAGTACCTGAAAAAGTAACGAAAAACCTTATAACGTTCCGTTAGATCTGAATCGACGTCGCTAGAATTTTCATCAATATATCTTCAATTGTTTTGCACATTTTGCGTCTATGAAAGTTAGGTAAAACAAATATTTCTGCAAAAACAATATACTAATTAAATCTTACCCCAAAGTAGGCAAATAATTTGCTTGTTTGATTGATATCGATAAATTGAATAAATACCCAGACCTGGAAACGCAGACATCTGAATGTTACGAACATACTTGTCTTTACGCCAAGTCCCTTACGGGTAGGCAGAGAGTATTGAGTGCCAAACCTCACGATCCTGGCAGATCTGCCTGGTTTCTTCCACATTTATTACCCTTTTCATACAAACACGCCCGTTTTGCAAAATCTTGACACCACTTTTGGATAGCACCCCAATGACTTGATCGTAGAATGTCAACCTCGGTCTTCCCGGATGCCTATATCCATTCACATTTGCATTGTATATCTGCTTTGTCAGTCTTTGTTCTGTCATTCTTTCTACATAACCAAACCAGCGGAGCGTGCTTTTTCTTATTTTAACACCAACGCTTTCTTTTAATCCAACTCTTTCTCGAATCTCACTGTTACAAATGCTGTTAACTTACAACTTACACCAGAGACTTTCCGTAGCGCTCGCATTTCGACCGCATTTATTCTACTCTCATGCTTTTTCTGATATACCCAATTCTCGCTTCCATACAAGTTGGTATAAGGACAGAATTATGCAAAAGCGAGTCTAGTCACTTTGACTCAAAACTTCGTTTTGAAATAACTTATCCAGTGCTCCAGTCGCACTATTCCCTGCACACACTCTTCTTTTTACATCCGCGGTGTTCCATCCCTGCTAAAAGTGCGACTAACATATACAATTTAATGAACTT